>JAPDHH010000197.1:600000-941262 GCA_032158285.1 Phytophthora sansomeana
TCGCTATATCGTGCGCGGCAGGCCTGCAGGCTCGCATGTAGTCTTGCATACAGATATTGCAAAAGACTGTTGCTATCGCGCCCGACTTGCAGTGTCTAGGCCAGGTTTTGTGCTAGTTTTGTGAATAGTTTCAGTCGCCGGGCGGATTACATCCAATCGGTTAGTTTCAATGTCGTGGAAATGTCCATGTTCCAGCGAATGATTGTCGCAGATTGGTGTCTACTCGCGCGCCAGATCGTAGGTTGTGTCGCAGGTTTTCGGATATATCCTAAGCCTCATGCCTAATAATAGCCAATGGCAGGGCCGCCTTCGCTGTGCTCGGCAGCGGTTTGGCCAGTGAAAAGTCCGGATTTGCGTGACAGTTAGTGGGCTATATTTGTAATAACCGCATAGCTGAGGCGAGTCAGGAAGGCAGGTCCATGCTGTAGAGTAGGTGAGTAGACTATTGAAAAAAACCACCCCGGCCAGGCAAAAGCAGAGGTTTATGCGCTAAGACGTTGAACGGAGTCACGGACGGACAGACACGCCGACAGGTTAGTTGCTTAGATGCTGAGTGAAGTGGATGATGGATCTTTACCACCACGAGAACTTGCTCTTCAGTACTTAAGAGCATCTCCAGCGGTAGGTCGTATCCTAAGTCTTAACGGGGGCCTTTGAGACCTCAAACTTTAAAATAAGACTCCGGCAAAGCTCTTCGCTCCAGCGGTAGTTTTAAAGCAAGTCCTAACGTATCATATCTACCAATTTATGGAAATTTTCGATACTACTAGTATAAGATAATTTGAGACAGCATAAATTTTAATCTCGTATTGTTAGGCCGGATTTAACGAATTCTCCGTCAGTGTTGAACAACTAGAGAGTTGGGCTGGTAGCGCTCTTGTGAAAAAGATGAATTATCTGAAATACATTTTTCCCACAAGAACCTTTAAAAAGGTAGATTAGTAAAAGCGTTGTAATTCATAAGGAAAAGTCGGCACGGTTCTTATCCGTGGTGCGAGTCGAAAGCGCGAGATCCATCCTTGATCAGGACGATTCAACATTGGAAAACTTCTTGGATTTCTCACAACATTTGATCTTTTTTTGCGAAGATGTTTTTACGAGAGTTAATCTCGTAACTGTTAACCTGTGCAAATTAGTTAATGAATGGAACTTATACAAAATCGCAATTTTATAAGGAGGCACTACTTGAAATTTGTATACCACCCGATACCTACTAATTTTGTGAACCACATACTCGAATTAATCCCTATTGGACTGTTCGTACAACGTAAACGTCGCACTACCAGGATAACTACTATAATAGAACAACTTTCTCAAAAGGTTGGTGAACATATAAAAATAAAACATGGTTATATTTTTTAACTGGAGCGATTCCCGCAGCAATCTTTGACGCCACCACCTAACGATTAAACGTACATAGCCAGTACGAATAGAACTTACAAACGGGAGTTTAAATTCGGAGTTATGCGAGTGAGGCTTGCAGTCGATGCGAGCAGATGAATGGAAATCTGAAAGTGATTGAGATTGAGTTAGACAAAACTGCTTTGTAAGAACTGCCCTCCTATGCCTTCCTAACAATCTCTCCATAGCCCAGCTCCCAGGACCAAGTAGTCCCAATAAGGGTGCGAAAAGTATAGGCGCAAACTGGATCTCTCCAATGGTAACTTCAAGTTGCTGTACTCTCGACCAATCACAGCAGCGCATCTTGAGTGATCAACCAATCACATCGACAGAATGTCCAGTAAGTACGCCCTAGGTTCGCGTGGTACGTGCCTAGGCACAAGTCCACAATAAGCACGTGCTCCGAGGTAGGGGCCCCGGCAGACAGACTGCGAAGTGTACAATCGCAACAGTTTGGCCTTCAACACAGACTCAGAATCTGTGCAACCCCTTCCCTCGCACAGACCGTCTGTAGCGTCACAGACGCTGAAAACGCATATATTTAGGGAAATCTTGCCCTAACGCCTCTATGAACTGATATTTTCATTATTTTAAGCACATTTTGTTTAGCGCATTTCCGTGGTGGGGAAAGTGCGGAATTCAACGCCTTACGCATATCTTGCGGGTTGAATCCGCTTTTCCAGATTCAGAGATTTACGATCTGTGCCGTCACAGATGCATACGGGAATCGCTGCACTTTGTAGCCATTGTACTTCAATTAACAATTGTGCTATCAGTATTGACACGAAAATAAACACAGGAGGCAGTGCTATATAAGTTATACGACGATTGTAATCATGTCATCAATTGCTAATTGTTCGTAATTCTCACGACGAAACTGTAGTCGTGGTCGCGTGTTTGTCAGGACGGTGCGTCCTGAAAATTCTGACTATTGTCAATAGTGACTCTTCAAGATGTATACAATCTTGGTTTATGCGATATGTTGGGGCCGTCCGGCCTCGACATATTCGTTTCCGAACTCCGAACTCCGATACTCCGCTGTGTATTAGTTTATAGATTCAATAGAAATTGTTGAAGGAATGGAGCCAGTCGGTGAAGCCGAGGCGCACCACGATGGTATACGTCTTGATCAACACGAGGTCAGGCGCCTCGTCCGCGAAGCAATGTGCAAGGGATCGTGTGGACCCCAGAATGTGAAAATCCAGGTCAGAAGCTTACTGCTGTATGCCGGAGCGCTCTTGCACACCACGCGTGAAGGAGTTCAAGCAACGAACAGTTGACGATGCGGATTGTAAGTGTCACTTACTTTATATCAAGTATCAATGCACCGGCGATAGCAAAATTTGATTTTCTACGGTAAAGTCGGACTATATCCAGCGAGGTACTCGACTACCAATGCATTTTCCTGATGTCAAGACGAAGAAATTTGGTATTTCAAAGCCGTTGATGGAGATGGTACACGAAGGAATTCCATCGCCCCACGGATTATCGAGAATGGTGGACCACACCCAACGTCGCCGCGAGAAGTGATACTACAAGCTTCTTTGCCTTTTCGCAGCTCGTGTTTCCAAGCTTCAGACCTTAAACTCACTGGGTCTAGCATAAACTCCGCCCTCGGTGGGCCAGTTTTATGGGTGGAATAAACCTGTGGGGGCGGGAACGCTATCGGCAGCGTGGCTGCAGTCGGCAAGTATTTATAATGCTCTTTGTGAACAGATTATGAGCAGTCTGAAAGTGTAAAAGGTCTTTCGAGCTGACCACTCTGCCAAATTTTGTAAGCGTGATAAGGTGTGGCCTGGGGGAAACAGGTAAGAGAGAAAGTATGACAGACGCTAAGATGCTGCTTCTGCTGCAGAACGAGATAGACCAAATTGTAGGCCGTCGGCTTACCCGCTCAGAGAATCATGATGAAAACCGTGCTAAAACATGTAAAAGGCGCATTCGATAGCGCCGATGGTGAATTGTTCGCCGCTAGTGACAATGTGAATGCGTTCCGCAACCTGGTGGCAAGCGTGTTTGGCAGTTCATCTAACGTTCGCCAGGACCCGTTCCACGTTGTTCAGCGCTTCGCAGAAACGGTGAAAGGCAAAAATGGAGAAGAAACTGCTGTCGAAAACAATACACGACGCAGTGGGACGGGGAGCTGCATCCGCCAGATGAAATAGAGTCTCGTTTTTCTAGCGCGCTCCATGGCGCTGCTCTTTCTGATATTAACTACAGCGAGCGGGAATGGAACGGTTCCACCGACAGCAATTTAAAGCAGATAAGGAGAGGTGATTTATTTGTCGAGAACAATATTTTTTTTCCAACGAAGGTAGTGGCGAATCCGTTCGCATCGTGTCAACCAGCCAACTCAAGGGATTTCACTCAGCGCAAAAGAAAATGCTGACTCGCTCTGTGTCTGCGGAGGTTGGCTTACGCATTCTTGACATGTTCATTTTGCAGCACAATCTCAAGATTGGCTCAATCTACGGTCGGACTCCCCTGTAGCACGCTGATATCTGGCACTTGCACAGACGGCGGCACTATGTCGTAGTGCTGTTGCGGAGTCTCCATAGCTCGGATTCGTTAACCAGTCGATGTGCAAACCGCAGCGCCAGCCAGCATATCAATCAGTAATAGCGCTCGATTTTGGGTTTGATCAGTAGAATCAAATATTTAAGACGGCAAGGATCAACACTCAGGCGCTTGAAGAAAAATTGCAACGTGCTCGGCAGCACAGCACCACAATATGAGCCTTCACCGAAAGTGATAAACTCCCGCGAGCTGCATTTTTCAACGCATTGTGCCTCACTGAACTAGACTACGAAGCTGCTGCCGGGTTTCAGATGAAGAATACGCTCTGCTCAAATATGTGAGATTGGAACAACAATCCGCCCAACAGATCTGGTCCGATTGCTCCATGGCCACCACACCATCTCAAATATCCACGAGTCATATACTCGTCACTACCAGCGAGTACGCACCACATATTGATTCAATCCACAGCGGCCAAGATCGCCGCGATGGGGTCGGTCAATAGCGACAGTTAAAAACGTCGTGGACAGCGGCGTCCGCAAGCCGAATACCGTACATTAAAATTGGTTGCTGCACTGCATGTAGAAGATGTCGGGGTCCACCACAGGCGTCGGGATCTATAGGGCCAGGTCCGTCCACAGGAACAACACGCCCTGCAGCACCTGCTTCTCCACTGGTTCAACACCCCCGAGCGCTGACGCGTTGGCCAAGCACCGTTAGGATGCAGGGTGAGGATGCATACTACGCGTGCTCGCTTTGTTCGTATGGCCCATTAGTGTCCCCGTGGAACCGCGGCGCCAGCTTGATGTCGTTGCACGTGTTTTGCGGTGGCCGCAGGCCGTACGGAGCCTTCAGAACGCCCGTCATGTCGAGGTGGATCGACGACTGCACAGGCTCGAGTGGCATCTCTTTCTCTTATTTAATGTGTGTCACGCTCAACTGTGACCATCTGAGCGGAATACTGGGGCCCGACCCCGGCCACAATTCGGTCAGAAGTGGTAGCCTCCAGTGGAAAGCGGTGCCGACCGGTTGCGGGTCGACCCCAGAAAAACGTAAAACCCACAATCTTTTAGATGATTCAGTGGGGAACAGAAAATAATTTACAGGACGGCGCTCCTGATCACGATGGCGGAGCCAAACAGCGTTCTGCTTGCGTTAAAAGCCGAAGTTACCAATGCACCTTCAAGTACAACCTCAGCGAATTCACGTTCGTCCTATCTTAGCACCACTGTTCACTTCTTGCAATGGATGCTGATGAATAAACAAAACTTGGTGCCAGATAGCTTCGTCGAACTTGTGGCGATTGAAGCGAGCGGCACAGCAAAAAGGGACTCGATCACGCAGGCTCTATCTTCAGCGCCTAGTATCCCGCCCATTGACTTTGATCGCATCACGGCTCGCGATAACATGACGTGCATTGTTTATCTAAACGAGTCTTATCACAGTTATTCAACCTACGCTAGCCATCGTTCGGCCCTTTTCAATTTGTTTCAGGATTCCCATCGCGCGATGTCAACCAAATTGGCCCGAGAGCTGAATTGCTACTTCAAAGGACTGTAGCATAATGTTGCTACAGCCATCAACCAAAGCCTCGGACAAATAAAAGTGGGTAAATATCCCATGGCAATTGACTTATTCTAAAAGGTGGCAAAAACTATGCTTCGGTTCACATCGCGGGACATGGTATTCGCTAGGACATTCATGATCATGTCGTGGAACTTGATGTCACGTGCTGCCAACACAGTATCAATCTGTTACAGCCACCTCGAATGGCGTGATGATGCTTTGGATGTGTACTTCGCACACATGAAAAATGGTCAGTGTGGACCCCGACCCCGAGACCCTCGTCATGTATACGCTAATCCTTGCCACCAGAGATCTGCCCCATTCTCGCGCTTGGTAGGCAAATTTCTTACTTTCCAATAAACGTTAACACCACTATTTTAAATGTTCTGACGATAGGTATGTATTGGACGACGTATGGCATTGAGCAGACCGACACGCATTGGTTTCCTGGTAGTGACCAGTACGAGCGATTTAGGAAGGTGCTTGGGAGAGCTCTGAAGGTGCTACATATCGTTGTGGAGCTGGAATGTCGTGGCACTACCGCTAGCGATATAGGAACACACTATATGCACAAAGGAGCGTCCACATTTGCTCGTCCGGGTCAACAGCATTCACACCGTCGGTTGCTGTCCTCTTGCGGGCTGGGTGGTCAATGGGAGGAGTTCGAGATCGATATTTGCGTCATGATGCGGCTGGGGACACGCTAGATGGGCGTACAGTTAGTGGGCTACCTATTTTACAACCCGAATTTGCTGCACTTTCTCCGCATCTCGTCCAAGGCGAAGAAGACGTACAAAATGCGAAGCGACTTTGTTTTCCCAGTTTACGCAAAGCCGTCGAAATTGTGAGCAATTTTTTTACGTTCGCGTCCTAAATATACCATTAGAATTGTTACGAGAACATTTATCAGGGAGCCACCCTCTCTTCCAGTCTCCTTTTTTTGCGGACTCGGAATTGGTGAGCCAATTATAAGGCTACATCCGGGCAGATAGTTCCAACTCGGACATGCAACCTACAGGTGCCCCACCCAACGCCACAATAATGAGCGAAGTTCGTACAATACGAATGGAGCTCAAAACGGAGGTGGAAGCATGAAAATTAGAGAGGTGAATCACATTGCGGAGGCTCAAAATGCAGTGCGCCAGAGAGTATGCGCCGGAGTGGGGAGATTAATAAGGAACGAGCAGTATAAAGTGGGTTCCCGACGTGCGAGAGCCCGGCTTCGACCATCATGAAGCGTTTAGAAGGTGTATGATTGCTACAGCACTACGTGCCCCCGACGAAGTTGCAGGGAGTATCGTGAATGACACCAGCGACGTTGCCATAGAGTCTAGCCAAATCATCGACCCAGTTGAGTAAACTATCCGCCATTGGGGTGGTGACATCCATCCGTTTCCGCTGGGCATGAAGGTTCCGACTGGAAGTGCAGAACAGGCGTGGGTGTACTGATGGTGCGGTGATAAATCACGAAATTTGCAACCCTTTCACCAAATGCAGCCTGGTTGAGCTGAGTGTCCCATACCAGCGTAAACGCCTCTGCGAACTACGGGTTTTGATGAAGAAAATTTAGTTGAAGGCGTCGCTGTTTGCCCCCTCCCATGGCCTTTAATTATGATATTTATATGAGTTTTTCCAAATGGCTGCCAATAAATAATGTCACCTCGGCTTGCAAACCGCTTCATAAATTATTGACATGGATGATTGCAAAAACAATGTGAGAACTCCAATATTTACCTTTTTTCAAGTTAAAGGTGTCGCATGTCTTCCTAGACAAGCTGATCAACCGTAGATACTTCCCGAAATCGAGCGTATTCGCGCAGAAATAGGATCATCTCAAGTGCATTGGGGAGCACACCATTACGCTCGTGGCCCAGTGTAATACGGGTAACACTAAAAAATCTCTCCACCTTGTTAGACGTAGCGGGGATGTTGCCGATGAGACTGTAGCGAGTCTCTCGAGCTTCCACACGGCGTCTTTTTCAATTCGCTGCACAAACGACTCCGACGATGCATCATACCCACTGCCCTCTTGGAATTGGGCGGGCCGCACGAAGGGACGAAGAAATGACCCTGTGGGGGTATCAGTGGGCAGTGACCTTCTTGTCGGAAGCACCAGCCGTGTTGGGCAAGAAACTCGTCATCTAAAACACCTAATAATAAAATAAATCACTAATTCTATTAACTAAATCTTCAAACAAAATTCTTCTTTGGAAACTTTCGAGTCTCCGACGCGGTAAGGCGACGTTCACCCTTGAGAACTCGAACACAGCCCGACCCAAAGTCGGGAATGTGAACAATAGTAGCACGCGGTCTTGTGTAATAAATAAAAGCAAATAGTAAGTAAAAATACAAGTAATGACGTCCCAAACCTATCCATAAAGTCGCCGAAAGCTGGATGAGTTGCAATCAACTCGTCGCACCAGATGCGCACATCGAGCAAGTTGTGTACCGACTCAAAATCCTTCAGCTCTGAATACAGCTTCTTCAACAGCCGGTTGCAGGCTGGGGAAGGTAGCAAGTCCCTGATGGATTCGTCTTCTCCGTCAAGAAACTCAAGTAACTCAAAGTAGCGATGCATCATCGCACAGGTAGACCTCCAGCGACTGTCCTGGCGAATAGTAGGTCGAATTGGCGTTTTGAATCTATAGTGATATAATTTGAGCAATAAAAATATTAGTATTGTCACTAATAGTAATAAACAGAATAGTTTATGAATAGTACGTACCGAAGTTTTGCGGCGTGTTTCAAAGTCCGCAGTTTTGACATCAGCGCTTGCACAACGGCCAAGCCATCATCATGCAGAGCAAGGTGGTGCTGGGCAGCTCGGTTAAGCCGATGGCTGGCGCAACCAACCAATGGAACTTGCATAATGGTCGCAAGGCGCTTGTTCACTGAGCGATTGTCCCCAACCAAGAACTTACAGCAACTCAACTGCTTCACAAAGTCGCGCTCGAGCATCGCCGCAAAAATGCGGTGTGTGCGCGCTTATAGGTCCTCATCTGGCTCGGTAATAATCGGCGCCATACACAAACGCGCGGTTTTGAACACCCCATCCACCTCATAGCACCCGAAAACTGCGATATAGTGCTCCGATGCATGACCCCACCCATCGAACATGAGTCCAAACGTATGTGGCAGCTCGGTGCTAGTGGAAGCTTCTACCAACCGAGTGACACCCTCCATTGTGCCGCGAAGGATTTCCACTGATGCTGGCTGCAGATTAGAGTGCCTGCATAGTACAATATTAGTACAGCAGTTAGGATATTACTAATTAATAACAAAATAGTATTTGGATAGCAAGTACCTGCGAGCCATAGTGTTCTCGCAAAACATGACAGGCAGATGAACTTCACTGTCCATTCCAGCCAGCCAAAGTGGTTTACCACCAGTCGTTGCCGGAGTCGCAGCAAGCATTTCTTCCTCGATGGCCGGATTTTTGCTGCGGACATGCTGCAGCAGGTTTGTGAATCAGTTGCGGCTTGTCTACTTGCACACCGTTCCGCAATGGCAGCGAAAGTACTCAGGAATGATCTCATCGTGTTGATCAAGACACGGCGTAAACTAGAACGACGCAATTTTGCCGCTGGAGAAGGTTGGGCGGGTCGAGAGGCAGGAAGCATACCGAGTTAAAAGCTTGTAGAGGGTTCTGGTGAAATTGAAAAGTGAGGAGGCTGTGGTCTTAAGTATGTAGTGGATAGATAGTTAGTTCCGAGAGTGTGTACAGTCCGCAAACTGCAGTTCTATGAGTGGTAGCTCTTTAATACTGTTTCAAAAATAAATTATTCGCACCCTTTCATTTGTATGAATCATACCTGGTCATAAATTGTGTTGGAAAGTTGGTAAAATGAGATGTGAGAATTGAAATGAAATGCAAAGTTCTGCTGAGCGGCCCTCCTGCGCCACCCACGTTGCCTACCCTGCGAGCTGTCCTGGACTACGATTTGCGCAACCTTGTAGTGGAACTTGCAATGGTGACTCTAGGCTATTTGATGACCCTAGGCCATGATGACAATAGGTGATGTAGTACCTCAAGTTCAACTGTGTGTACCGTGCTCACTTACTGCGCGCCTCGCTCCGACAATCCCACTCGGCACACCAAGTTTCGTGACGAACACGCTAAACTTGGCGTGAGATAGCGGCTTGGTGAACAAATTCGCCACCATGACCGCCGTCGCACAGTAATGGATCTTGACAACTCCTCGCTGCACTTGCTCACGGATCAAGTGGTAGTGTAGATCGATGTGACGTGAGCGCTGCGAAACTCCTTTGCCTTCGGCGGCGTGCTGAGCTGCTTGATTGTCTTCGTGAACACTTACCTCACCCACATCAAATTCCAGTTCGAGAAGCAATTGCTTGAGACCGACGAACTCCTTGAACCCATAAGCTAGAGCAACGTATTCTGATTCAGTAGTTGACAGCGTTACGATCCGCTGTTTCTTCGATCCCCAAGCAATGCAGCAGCCGTTCAAGGAACACTACAAAACCCGACGATTACTTGCGCTCTTTTTCGCATGCAAACGCAGAATCACAATACACTTCCAGCTGCAATCGGGTCTTGCTTGATTGTTGATACACGAGACCCATGTCTGAGGTCCGCTTCAGATAGTCAACCACGCGACGAATTGCGGCCTCCACCGTACGCGTTTGTTGTTCGGTCTCTTGAGCAACGAGACGAACTACTGTAGCAATGTCAGGATGACTCACCGTCGATACGTAGAGTAGAGATCCGACTGCATGACGAAATTATTCATCGATAACATCCACATCATCAGCTACTTAACCCTTTCGCGAACACAGGGACTTTGTATACTATACAAATTCAAGATATTAGCAAATGGAATGAGGCAAAACGCCGCCTTTGGGGTGTACCCATCTCAGCCCGCTGCAGTGGGTACAAAAAGAAAGGAGGCAAAAGGCCTCCAATGAGTGGGTCAAATACAGGTTGTTGATTGGCCAAAACAAAATATTTTCTGTTAGCGACCTCTCCCGAAAGAGCACCACCCGCACGTGATTGGCCGAAGTCACTGATACAACCGACGCGTGATGGGTTAAAAAAACACGGTGTTTTCAAGCGACCCTTCAGACCAAATTTTGGTCGATGGAGGCGTTTCGCCTCCTTTGAGGGGGTCTAAATGCACCGTAATTTGGAAAAGGCTTCAAAGGAAGCGAAATGCCTCCCTTGTCCGCGAAAGGGTTAATGCTGAAATGAGCTGCCCATTGGCGAATGGCGAACGAGGCTGCGTCCTGTCACTGCTGCTGCCAAACCGCTTCACCACCGAGGTTACATATTCTTGCTGCGCGATTGCCAGCATATCCCCACTGCTGCTCCAACTGAGCTCCACGCCTACGAATGTAGATGCAAGATCGCACTCGGTGATTGCGAACCGGCAGGATATATTCGTTCGGAACACAGTTAGTTTCGACTTCAGGTCGCTGAAGATCAGCATGTCGTCTACATATAACGTTTCACATGAACGCAATTGTCCGATTGGCACTGGTCAAAGCCTTGATTAGCTTAGAAACTTGTCACAGTTTCGCACCAAGCCCGTGATGCCTGTTTCAGGCCATATAGTGCCTTTCGCAGTTTCCATGCCTTGTTCGCATCTTCGCCGATTGGTGGAGTGACGTAAATGGCCTCTGAGAGGTCGCTGTTCAGGAAGGCAGTCTGGACATCAAGATGAAGGTGCTCCCATCCTAGTTGTACTGCAAGTGCGAGAATGGCTCGAATTGAGTCATGGCGAACAACAGACCTGAAGATCTCAGTGCAATCCACCCCATATTGCTGGGTAAATCCATTTGCTACAAGTCTCGCCTTGTACTTGTCGAGCGAGGCGTCTGCCAGTGTCTTTCGACGAAAAACCCACTTGGTTTGAACGGGGCGACTATTTGCTGGCCGGAAGATTTCCTCGTACGTGTCATTGCGCCTCAAGCTATCCAGCTCATCATTTATTGCTTGGCGCCACTGCGCAGCATCTGGACGCGCCAAAGCTTCCTGCAAACTCAACGGATCTTGCAGCTCACTGATCACCGCTGTTTGGTGAGCATTGTGTGACTCTTCGAACTCAATTCTTCGCACGCATTTCTTTTTAATGCGTGTGCTGCGACGAACGGCCTGTTTGTACGCGCGAGGGTCAACTAGATGCTGGCTGCTCGTGTCGCTGCTTGGAGCCTCGCTACCTGGTGCCGGCTGCATCTCAGTGTTTTCTTGGATCACCTCCAATCTGGTTGGAACAAATTCCTGAGTCGGCTGAAAGCGCGGCTACCCAAGCAGTTCTCCTTCCAGTGTTACCGTTCGTGCCCTAAAAATGCTGGACTCGATGAAGACCGCAGTTAAAGAGTTTACGGTGCTCCCACTGCCTCCGTGACCTGAGGGCACCTAAACGCGATAGCCCCCTCTTTTTCGTACCCTATGAAGACGCCTTCTGCCGTCTTTGCGTCCGGCTTCTGCCGCTGAGATTATGGGAGCAGTACTTCCGCATCACACCCAAATACGCGTAGTTTGTTCATCACTGGAGCATGACCCGTTAGTACTTCAATCGGTGTCTTTTCCCCAATAGTCTGGACAGACAGCGGTTTCGTGTATACACGTTTGGCGAGGCGGCTCAGAATTCACGGCTGAACCTTTAACTCCGATCACACAGCTCAGACTTGGACCTTCAGAGTCTCAGCCAATTCCAGCTAAGACCCCCGTGTTCAGATCTTGAGCTGGGCGAGGCGTGCGTAACCTCACTTTGCAATCCCTTGGAGGTTCTTCCTAGGGCCCCGCTTTGGGCCCAGACGTGTGTCGAACACAGCAACTTCATCCACTTCAGCTGTCTCCAAATGTCGCCAGACGAACCTTGTTCTCCGCTTGACAGGTCCCGCCTCGCACGTGTCCTCAGAATCCGATGCCCCGGGTTTTCTCGCATGCAGACACGTCACCAGACACACTCGTTGTCCTCTTCTTCTTCGACGGCCTTGGACCAGGGTCGTACAGCTTCCACGT
Source organism: Phytophthora sansomeana (assembly GCA_032158285.1). Lineage (NCBI taxonomy): Eukaryota > Oomycota > Peronosporomycetes > Peronosporales > Peronosporaceae > Phytophthora > Phytophthora sansomeana. The sequence continues at coordinate 612,470 of JAPDHH010000197.1, forward strand.
TTCCTCTTCCAACTCCAGCTGAGAGTCGACTTGTGGTCTTATTATTTATCTGAGCCTAGACCAGGCTCGGAACAGCTTCTCCTTTCTTCTCTCGGGTCAAGCAACGACTTATTCGGCTTGGGATAAGCCTGTCCTGAATCCAAGTACTTCACAACTTTGGGACTTCCGCGCACCACGCCTCAAATATCAGGCGAACTGTACTTGTAGTCAATACACATACTAAGGCTACCAAATGTCCTCAGAATACACACAGACCACCCTAACGTCCTCTTAAATATGAAACATACGCCAGGTAAGCTAACGCATGGGTACATGAAATAGCCAAGACGACCCCGCTAACCAGGTTACGCCGCTTGGACTAAGTGAGGGTTGAATTTATTCGGATATTCCTTGACACCCTTTGACACAAGTAAAACACAACCACTTGCGTCCTTCGGGGCAAATTGAACTGTGATTGATAAAACAAACACATGCAAGGCAAAGACCTACCAAGTGGAGGCACAACCTCCTTCTGGCTACACCTACAAGAGCTGAAACGACCGGGTTGTGGCTACACTGCTTCGATGAATAAAAGCTGTGAACCTGATTGGCTGAAAGTACGGAACGCATTCACCGCTTGCCAAGTTTTAACCAGCTCAGCCGCTGATTGGTCAGGTCTTGGGTTCACTTGTTTACTCCACCCGTGATTACTCTGAAGATACCATTTTTAGCAACCCTTGAGCAGCGACCCTTCACGTGAAACCACCGCGACTCTTCACCATCTCGAAAGATCTCATCACCAGCTCAGACTCTGAGACTCTGGGCTTCAGAGGTCTCAGCCAAACAATCTCAAGGCTCAGGATGAACTCAGTTCCACAATCACCTTCCAAAGCTGAAATCCGTACGGCCTTCGCTGAGCTTTGTGAGACTTCAGATCAGCTTAGTTCGGCTCAGCAAGTTTCCGCTGAGACTAGTAGGCTCAGCTTTTCGCTCAGCACTCTCAGCCGAAATCACTGTCAGGTGAGGTTCCACATCTGAGACCACCCCTTCTCAGCTTTCAACCCAGCTGTTCTAATCCAGAAACTGGTCAGCACTTGAAGTTCAGCTGAAGTCCACTAATTTCAACCAATCGTCTGGGACGAGAGTCAATCTCAGTCAGCCAGATGACGGGTTCGCCAGAAATCTAAGCGGACATCGTCACAACCGTCCCTTGCGAGGAGTGAGTCCAAAGAGTTCCATCACGAGGTGGGCTTCAGTTCTCACAACCAAGGATGTCTGCGATTGTCACGTATCGTCCCAGCCGAACCTTGCCAAATTTGTGGTCTGTAGCCCCGGCCCATTTGGGAATTTCTCAAGCGGAGCAAAGTCAACGCCTTCGCCTTCTCCAAGCGCTACACCAACGCATGTCCAACAGCGGCGTTTCCAGTACAGCCCCCGACGCACCCCAGAGCGGCAGTGGCGCGCCTGTACACCTCTTCAGCATGTCTGCGTCTCCCACAACGTCCAGACACACGTCTTCGGACATGGGCGGTGTTCCAACGTCTCACAATGGCAGCAACGATGACATTCCGACCTCCAGCAACATGATTTTCTTCCACGGGCTTTAACGCGGTGACTAGCGGTTTGCCGGCGGCCACCAGTACGCGACTGGCATCCACAAGTCTTCCGGCAGTGAGCTCCTAGCCTGTCCCAACCCTCCGTCGACATCCACCGTCGCTACCAGGTCGCCAGTCAGGGTCGGTCTCATTCAACGTGTCCCGCGTGGCTATCGGACTGCGAAGCCTTGCTGTAGGTGGCGGTTTGTCACCACAGACTCAGCAATCTGTGACCGATCCACTGCTCAAAGCTTCGACGCCATCGACAAGTGGCGCAGTACCAACACACATCGTGTTACCAGCAACTGCGAACGATGTTCGGGGCAAGAGGTCGCTCACTTCCATGCATGACGGTTTGGGGCGTATAGAGCCTTTCCCGGATTTCACAGACGTCGAGATTCATCGACTTCGCTCCATTGTTGGCAAGCAGTACGGCAAGCGCATTCTGAAGCCGATCCCTCCTCATTCGGAAGACCTGAGTAACCCTCGGGTTCGTCTTGGGCTTGAGCGTGAGATGATCGCACTCGCGCAATGTTATGGCGGCAAAGACTTGGCTTTGCGGGCCGTTCAAACCGCTCAGTGCTTGAAGTCCACGCTGACATACGTTAAGACGTTGGAAACTCAAGCGCTGCGATGCTCCACCGATGTCCAGCTCAGGCGGATGTCAGATGAATGTGGAAACATAGCGCTGTTCGCGCTTTAGCTGAAAGGGGGGCGTGAGAATGCCCGACGTCAACTGACTGAGGCTCAAGCTCAGCTTCACACTTGTCGCAAGATCCAACTTCGATTCAGCCCAGTCTGATGGCAGCCGAGATCGCCAAGTTGAATTCCGAGCTCAAAACTGAGCGGTCAACGAGCATGAGCTTCAGCGTCAAGTGCACCACTCTTGGTGACGAGCTGAATCAAGCTCAGGACCAACTTGCTGAGATGCAAGCTAAGCTTGACCGTGCTCAGAAGTTTTCGGCTGAAGCTCTCATGAACGTCATCGCTGAGAACTCCAAGCTCAGTGGTAACTGGAAGCGCTTGCTTGAGATTTTTCAGCGTTTCAGTTCTGACAAGTCTGTGCCCGCGGGTTTCCAAACGACGCTGCAAATAATCACTCTCGATGAACCCTCGGTCCGTACGTGCCTCAAACGTCCTAGGCTCAGACTTCAAACGCTCAGCTAACGCCGTCCCAGACCCCAGCATCGTCACTGCCAAGTCCGAAAAGCGCAGAATCGAAGGCTCGAGTTCCTCTTGGAGGTAACACTGTCAAGTCGACTGGTTCAGGCAAGGGTCAACTGAGGCCATCCATGCTGAACTTGTCACGACGGCCATTGTCACAAAGCTTAGCGAAGTCAAGAAATTTATCTGCCACCGGCTCCACTCTTCCATCAAAGGTTATGGCTTATGCAGATCGGCTTCGCTTGACTGTTCGGCCCGCTCGTTACTCACCTCAAGATTACAAGGCCCGAGGATCTTCATCCTCGCGTGTCTCGACCAAAGAAGCTGTTCGGACTGTACCAGCGCCATACTCTTGGGATCGTACTCGTGCTGACGTACGTGAGCTACTCTGCATCAGCGTGCCATTTTGGGATGCTGTCGCCGAGGCCGGCAAGCGCCAAGTGTTGCACGACCACTTCAAGCAGAAGGTGCTGGTGAAGATGTTGGTCTCAGCCATGTACTGGTCGATGTTGGACCGTACACTCTGGATGAAGTACGTCCCAGCCCAGTACTATGAAGCAGCAGTTAAACAGGTACAAGACCGGTCACTGGACTTTATCCCAGAGCCGTGGAATCCACTTCCCAAGCGACCCCCTCCATCTTTGCCAAGTTCCGAGTCCGATTCGTCAGCTGAGCTGAGCTCGGATGCAGATGAAAGCGACAGTTCCAGCGGCAGAAGCTGTTCGAGCAAATCGCCCAAGTCCAAGAAAGCAAGTTTTCTGCCTCCCAAGACCGGCGGCAAACGCGAGCGGGGTTCAGCTTCCTCAGCCAAGTCCTCGTCAAACAAATCTCGGAGGGCTTCAGCAAAATCAACGACTGGCTCAACTAATCGAGCCAACACTTTTCCTGAGCCTGCTGAGGACGACGGAGTCATTGAGACGCCTCGACGCGGGAGCTGGTACCACAACGGCATCAAGGTCCAGGACATGCCCAAGCAAACGCACGGTTTCCCCAACTACATGCCAGTGAAGTATCTGCTCAAGCATCACCATCTCCGCTGGCGGCCGCTCGTCTATTGTCGGCTTCTGATGACTTGTCCATGGGACGACATGTGGAACGCCCGAGCGAAAACGCTCGTCTTCTTTCAGTATGGTGATCTTACTCCAGCACTTTTGCGAGTGCTGGTAAAAGTCGTCAACTTCATGAGCCAGTGGAGACGTGAATACTGGGAACATGAACTTCGACTACCAAGCGACGCACGAGCTCCAACAAGTTCCAGAGTTGGCAGATTTGATTCGCGACAGGAAGTGACGTCATGCTGAATACGAGACTCGACGGCAGGAACTTCTTCACGAACTGGAAGCTGCTGAAGGCTATCACGATGACATCTGGTTTGATCCGGGCGTCTGGGCGTCTCCGAAGTGTCCATACTACTGGGTTCTGCGGGATCCTTCCCTCGGCATCTCTTTGGCGGACCAACTGGAAACCTTGGATCGCACAGAGTGTGTTCGCACTCAGTGGGCAACCCGAGAGTCCGATGATGCATTTCTGAGAATCGTCCCTGCCCAGCTGACTGACACGTCCTCAGCAAGACTGAACGACAGCAATACCCGCTCATTCCTGACGCCGCCTATAATCACCACACACTCGAAGAGATATTGACTCCTCAGCGTAGCCGCCGTTAGGCGACGCAGTCAGCACTTTGATTCATGTCACCTTCATAAGAACAACAGTTAATATAACCATCGTTCTCCTTCAGATAACATCGTCTTCGTTGATTTTCCGTGCTTCTTTCATTCACTCGCCGTCATTGCATACGACTTTGAGCTCAGATGCGAAAGACTCGCACAGATACCCACAGTGCTCCAACTGCATCACCTTCAGAACTTCTGAGAATCGATGGACCATTACCAGGCCAGTTAGAGACTCGCCAAGTCATAAATCACTTCAGCTTCATCAGAGTACGTCACCAAACCACCAAGCACACGAAAGGTTCGGAAGTGCTCGATCCATGGAACATCCAGAATCGACTCCGCCTCATAAACGTCTTGATCTTCATCAGGCTCAGAAAGACATTATCAGCAAAGAGCATCGTCAAGCTCGTCTTCACCTGAGATTTGGATCTCCTCCGTTGTTTCGATCAGGGGATAGGGCATGCGGCTTGAGCCTGCTTGCATGCACTCAAGGGTACAGCTTGTATCCCGAGCCCTCGATCTTCAACTTACAGAGAAAATCTTCAGACGTTTCGATGAGTGGGAAATGTCCATGCCAAAGACAAGCGAACTTCTTGGTCAGTCTAGACTGAACTCGTGCGAAACATAACCAAACAGCAGCACCAACTTCAAAACCACTTCTGAGCCTCTCCGATAACTCCTTTCAGATCTTGGTCTGAGTTTCAGAGCGTATTTCTTTAGCTTAAGCTTCGAGATCCCTGACCCAGGTCTGAGCATGCTCAAGCTGACGCTGCATCTTGCGTCACCACTCATAGACAGTCTCATAATCCAATCCTGTTTGTGACTGGCCTAGCCAGTTGAAACGGTACTCGGAGGATCCCAACCATGAACGAGATAAACGTAGTGTCCAGACGAGTAGCATCGAAATATGTGTTCAGTGCCCACATCAATTTCTCAACTTGGTCGTCCCAGTCACTCTGTTTAGGTTCAGAACCATAAGTTCGGCCAGGAGTGCTGAACTCATGCGCACTCAAGTTCTCGTTGCAGAACTCGGCGATTTCTCCTCCAACGTACTCAGCAGCGTTGTCACTCAACAGTACAGCAACTCTCGCCTTGGGAGCAACCACCTTCAGATTGGCGATATATTATCGCAGTGTAAGGAGTGCTGAACTCATGCGCACTCAAGTTCTCGTTGCAGAACTCGGCGATTTCTCCTCCAACGTACTCAGCAGCGTTGTCACTCAACAGTACTGCAACTCTCGCCTTGGGAGCAACCACCTTCAGATTGGCGATATATTATCGCAGTGTAAGAAGCTGCGTGGCCAAACTTTTGTCCTTGACAGGGTACACTGCTGCCAAGTGATATGGCTCGATCATCATGCTTACCAAGCCCGTATAGCCGTCACGCAACGTCGTCTCCATTGGCCCCACATAGTCAATCGCAATCAAAACTTGGTCTGGCTTCAGGTCGCGTGGCTTCTTCGGTGCAAAAGGGAGATCGCCAGTTTGCTAGCTGCACATGTCTTACATGGACCTGGAATTGCGAACTGTGCGTTGTCACACCACCAGCTTTCAGCAGCGTTTTCACATCTCGAACGTTCAAGTGTCCGAGTCTGACATGCCAGATCGCCAAGTCGTCCGGTCCATTTCCAGATGCGTATGCTTCTTCAGTGTAGTTGCCGTGGCGGGCGACGACACCACGTAGAGACCGCGACTGCGCCGCGTAGCCACCAGTTTGGCGTGAACACTCGTAATCACACATCAGTCCTTGTTGAATGTTGTGGATAGCCCTGCAGCCCCAACCTTGCTCAGGCTCACAAGCTTGCGTTGAATGCCAGGAACGTACAACGCATTGTCGAAGATGCAGTTTCCGCCACTAGCAAGCGGCAAGTGAGTCTTCCCGCGGTGCGTAGCGCTCAGTGTCTTACCGCTAGCAGTTATTACGACCACTCTGCTGTCCATCGAGCACAGATCAAACAGCAAGTCATGTGTGCCCGTCATGTGACTAGATGCTCCCGAGTCCATGATCCATTCTCCCGTTGATTCGGCGGTCGAGCTGATGTTGAAGACGAAGCCGCTCTCGGCACCGCCAGTGTTGCTTTTACCAGAACCACTGCTGCCAAAATTGCCGCCGAAACGTTTCTTCGCCTTGCACTCATTCTTGAAGTGGCCGCGTTCCCACAGTGGTAGCACTTGCCTTTCTTCATACCTTGTTTTCCGTGCGCAGCAGCCGCGAATGCATTCCCACTGCGAACCGTTTGGGTACTTCCGCGCTTTCTTCGCTGGTTTTGCGTCGCACGGCGCCTCGCTTCGGCCACCGCCTTGATGACCATCTCCTCCACCGAGACACTTATTTCCAGCGAGCCGATGTAGCCATTCCAGTCTGGGCCGAGGCTTTCCAGAAACTTCTTTTCAGTGTCGGTCAGCGACACTTGTTTCCTCCAGCACATCTAACATCAGCCCAGCCTGGCGGATGTGGTCCAGCATATCAATACCAACATCGATGTAGAGCTACATGTACTCTCGCGTGATAGCTCCAACGGTGGTATCACATACATGACGGTGTGCCTTCTGCGATGTCTTCTGCATGTCCTGCGGGTGCTGCAAGTCTGCGACCAACGCAGCTTGGTCTTCCGTCAGCGCGGACCGGATAATGGTCATGTACAGCTTCTGCTGCAGCTGGAGTTAATGAAGCGGACGCTCCTTCTGCTGTTACAGACGATCAGCTTGGCCGGACTCCTCAGTCTCCAGTGGCAGAGGTGTTGGCGCGGGCTTGGCCACAGCCCCCCCACCACACACACACACACACCCTTCACCTCCAGACACAGCTGGAGCTGCCGCGACCAAACGCGGTAGCCCGTCCCGTCGAACTTGCGAAGCTTGGTCGTGAAGGCGGTCGTGGTGTTGGTGTTGAAACTCAAAAACTGTTGGGAAGGTGGTAAAATGAGAAGTGAGAATTGAAATGAAATGCAAAGCTCTGCTGATAGGCCCCCCTGCGCCTCCTACGTTGCCTACCCTGCGAGCTGTCCTGGACTGCGACTTGCGCAACGTTACCGTTGAACTTGCAATGATGACTCTAGGCCATGATGACGATAGGTGATGTAGTACCTCAAGCTGAACTGTGTGTGCCGTACTCACTTACTGCGTGCCACGCTCCGACAAATTATGCCTGGTGAAACAGTCCTTTCATACCTAAATTATGATATACACCAAGTTGGTATTCATAAATGATGTGAAAATATTTTTGGTCATGTAGCTATCTCTCATCGCTGGACCAATAACTTTACTGACTTTCATCAGTTAGAGACGACCGCAACGCTAGGCTAACATCTTACGGTAGCTGCCCAGGTGCGGGGTTGGGCCGTCCACCAGCTTCGTCTGGCCCTCAACCCTGGTGATTTCTCGGGATAGGGAATCGGAGGGGAGAACGCAAGGCGACTGCGACCCGGGACGTCGTAGCTGTTCCCCGCCATACCCGCATGGAATGTGTACCGGGCCGCGTACGTCGTCCACGACAGCCACTTGGCTGCGCGGCACGTCAGTCCGGCGAGCCCCTCGGCCGAGACACTAACGGTAAGCGCCACAGCCCCTACGGTCGCTAACCGCAGTCCTCCTGCCCTATTATCTAGCCGTCCCTGTGCACTGCCTGGCTACTGAGCGTTCCTCGATGCGTTACGCTGTCTGGGCTTCGTTCCCAGGTACAACAACCCCGTCCGGTGCCAATCTCTTGTTAGTCTCCACTTAACGCCCGTCCTGCGCTAAATCTAGTCTGAGGGTCGAGCGGCCAGACCGAACGCTCGTGATCCTCCTGTCTCTACCGAAGCCTCCACTCACGCGCCTAGCTACCCTAACTACAGAGAGCACCCTTGCTTACTACCCCGATTGGGCATCCGCCGTTGGCCTCCTGTCCTCACGTTCGTCGTGGGGCGTCGTCCATCCTGCCCCCGTATTCGCCGCTCATACCCCGCTGCACATCGTCTCTCCTATTGCGATCTTCTACCTTCCAGCAGTCGTCAAGTGGCAACTTGAAGTACCCCCTTGCTGTGGCATCAGCGCGCTGTCTCCCTTGGGCCACCGTCCGTCATCCTCGAACTCCATCTGCCACCGTTTCATATCTTCGTCCGCTTCTGCTGGTCGACTGTCAAGTCGATCACTACATGCCTCGTAACTTGCTGGATTCATACGCTGCTCCCGGGTTCATCACCTGCCAACCAACTAAAGTCATTATTTAGAACATTATTTATCTTTCGGCGGCCCTGGATGGGATTGCAGACGCCTAACGTTTCATTTGGCGATACAGCGGATGCGTTTCAGAAGTGTAAAGATGTCATTCAGGTGGAATCAACAACACAAACAAGCCGAAAACAGCTCGGTGGGCAGTTTGTATGGGTCTCTGTAGCTACATTTATGCGAAAGAAAGCAAAACGAATTGCTGCCACTAATGTCGAATAGATGCTGCTGCCGTATCGATGTCTCTTAACATTTTTGTAGTCATCAACTCATCCATTTTCATCCTGAATTCATCCTGAAAATTCCGCCCAACAGTAATCCGCGTATCTAACAGTTTTATGCAAATCGCCAAGCAGAGTGACCGGCGAATTCCATGCTGAAATATTGTAAATTTCCGTCCAAATTTGCCTTTTCTGATCGGTTTGTCGTGAATCGTCCATAAAAACTTCAAGTCATTTGGCAATCGGCTCGACAGCAACGTAGAGCTCCGAATAAGTCCGCAATCACACTTAGAATGCCATTTTGCGAGACCAACAGAGTTATGTATTTGGGCGATTTGCCGGTGATTTGTGCTCGGTTGACTCAGCCAATCGACCTTGGAAAGATCGAGTAGCACGCACAATAAGAGACCTGAAAACGAAATGATACTAATAGGGGGAGTCAAACCTACTACGTGATAGGTTTGACTCCCCCTAATTCGTCAAATGAAGTGTCTATTTTTGCAAGAAAAGGCAGATGATTTTTTTGGAAGGGGTCATTTCCGACACTTACCACAGGAGGTGGTTGATTTTGATTTTCGAAATGATCGGTGATTTGTGGAGGGTTGTCGTGCTATTTTTGTGAAAACTTAGGTTTATATTTTGGCTCACTAGCACAGGTTTGACTCCCCAACAAAGGGGGGGGGTTCAAAAATAGATTTTTGTGGTCATTTTCTGGTCAAACGACTACCATATTTTTATGATCGGCCGGCAGACATTACATTTTCCGAAATGGCTCACCTCAACAGGTGAGTTATTTCAAAAATGTCCGACCAATTCAGAAATGGCTTGTCGTTTCTGCTGGTGCAACTTGATGATCACTCTACTATAGGCAATACTATGCATGATGATCATTCAACTTGAGCGACGGACTCGAGAGCGCTTTCACCGCCCTGCAACTATGGATATCACGCAGCGCTGGCGTATCGCAACCATCTTCCGGCGGCGTGCAGCGTCTGCCGCCAGAGTAGCTGGGTGCACTTTTTTTAATTTTTTGTATTTCCTTTGTTGGTTTTACGAGTAGCTGCGTACATGTAGAGCCATCGAACGGTGATCATTTCTGACCGCGGTGATATTTTACACCCTATTAATTTTTTTGTATTTTCCTTTGTTGACTCTACGAGTAGCTGAGTAAAAGCAGAACCAACAAACGAAAATACAAAAATATTATAATCACCCTTTTCATTTCTGATCGGGCGTTATTTTGTAAGATGCCTGGTCATTTTGTCGGCTTCGGAGTGGTGATATTTTTTGCACCATTAGCTAAGTTTGGACCCCCTAATGAACCGTTTATAGTTATCGCGATAATCGTCTCTAAAGATGGACGACCGATTCCCCGTACCTATGTGAAGTTTCGAGAAAACGCGCAAGTTGTGTTTTTAAAGCCAAACCGTCACTATTGTCCTGGTAGGAATTTATGATACCACGATTTGTAACCGTCTACTAATTTAAGCACAGTCTGCCACCCACGAGTCCATTTTCAATCTAAAAGCAACCAAGAGATAGCTTGTGGTGTTCTTTATCACGTTGAGCCCCGCCATAAAGCCATATCACCAAAGTGACGGTGGAGCGGACTGAGGACCGCCACGAACTTAAAAATCATCGAGAAGAACATTGTAGCCCAATGGTACACTTTTCTCGAAAAATATTAAAAGGAGGCATGCTCCGCTGGAACTCGAACGAGATAGGTCGTCGATGAGTGCATCGGGATGAAGGTGGCAGCGGTGGTGCGCGTCATATAGACCTGTAAGGAGAATCCTGGGGGGTCTTCCAGCCACACTTAGAGCATTAACAGATATATACATCTGGTAACTGTGAACCTTTATAGTCTAGCCTACACCTTACAATATGCAGCAGTATCGACAGCTTACCTAATTCTTGGAACCCATATGCCATTTTGTCATCGTGATACGTCGGTTATAATCAAGTTGAGGAATGAGAAACACCAAACTCGAATTTACTCTTGTAATCCATTTGAATGTTGGGTCGGAGCCAGTCAGCGACAGGGATTTACTGCAACCAAATTCACGAAAGTTTGGCGAATGAGTCGATTTTTGCATGTTAACTTGGAAACGACTGCGAATTGGCCAAACGGAACTCAGTTTTGGATTCTGCACACAGTTTTTCCCTGTGTATTTAAATGTTAATATAGCTTTTACGGTTTTATCCCTATAAGGGAACCCCAATCCTGGTATCAGCAACTCTTAACAGGAAATCAACTGAGCTCATTCGTGAACCTCTCGATAAAATCCTCTCCGTGAAAGATGCCAGCTCAAAAACCCTCCTCTCCGTCGCATGCGCCGTGCCGGACATGTCCTCAACAGATTCTATGAGTGCGTCTGGCCCCAATGTATCGATTGCTGGACCTCTGTCAGCAAGTGAAGAGTCCCCGCCTTCGCAAAACCGCCCACATCACGTTGGCGCAGGATCCGGGACTTGCCGACTTAGTGTCCACCTATCAAAGTGCAACGGAGGGCGCTAGCGAAGCGGAAGATATCGAGGAGCCTGACGACAGTGACGACGATGACTGAAGTACCAACAAGGGAACTGCGGAGGACGAACAGCTGGCTGACCAAGCGAAGCTGAAAACAACGAAAATACTAGTATCCATTTGATCTTCGTCGATGTACAACAGTGTGTGACGAGTCGCATTCGTGGCGACGAGTCTGAACGGCGTTGCCTAGAAGGAAAAGCTGCACAACTGGAGTGGCTCATGTGCTCACTCGATCAGATGTCGAAGCCTGAAAAGGCCGACCTGTATTCTAACTCCTATTGGTGTGCTGGTGCAGACTGATACGACAGAGAGGCGTCGTGAGGCAGGAGTACGCGAGAAGTTTCACAATTATTTGCCGTTCGTGGGTCGTGTCTGACACCCGCCATTTGCACCCTGGATGTTCAGCCCCTAGCGATTCAACGCTGCAAGAGGCGCGTGCGCGAGGAAAACATTGCTGTGAGGCCTCATGTAAGTCGATTCAACGATAATTCATCCAACGTAGACTTGGTTAGGCTCGTGAGGAAGTTCAAAAATCTTTGCTGTCGAGGTTGGAGGGGTGCCGGGAAGAGTTCGCATGCAGAAGAAAAAGGACGGAATGGAGAAATTATATTGCTCCCGCGAAGATTACACAGTACTAACTGCTACATTTACCAAGGACTCGCTATTCAATTGGATGGATATGTTCGTAAGCCTGGGGCTGCGCGTCCGCGAGCCTGCGCGAGCCACATTCCGGTTGCCTCCGTTTCGGTTCAACGCCTGGTATAGTCAACAACGGCCAATACCCGTCCATGTTAAACCGTTGTAGTTTGTAAAACCATGCGGAAAAGTGTTCATGTTTATGGATGGGTGTTAGAAGTGTCTATATGTCCGTTCGGCTTTCTGCCACGATGAGCTACTCATTGGCCTCCTCGTCGTGGATCTCAACCTAACCGTCAGCGTCCTACAAGGTGCTCTAGCTGAAGCCAAGCACAGAGATTGCAATCCTATCTTCCTGGAAGTCGGCGGCGAGAAGGGCAATAATCGCGAGCAATCGCGTGCTGCTTGTCGGTCCAGAACATTGAGCACAATTATAGCGGCCATAATGGCGGTGGTGAAGTGCCTCGGTGCTCCATGGACGCCTGGGGTATTTTCTTACGTGCACTCGCTACCAGAGGGGGAAGACCAAGATCCCCACCAAGACTACACCCCTGATGACATTGCTCGGACGAGTTCGCTAGACGACTTGTCAGACTCTACATTAGTTGCGCTAGAGCCGGATTGTCGCGGAGAGTAGTTCAAGCTCGAAGCAGCAGCTGCAACGCGTCGCCGTCACTCAGTTGGGCTCGTGCTGGACGAGCTGGCTGGTGAGCGGCAGCACAACACGACCAAGAGATCAAGAACAGGATCGGTGAAGCCAGGACCAGCCGCTTGATGGCGGCAATGACGATGGCTCTGCATGTTATGCATGTCGAGCTGATGATGGCGCTGGACATCGAGCGAAGGACAGGAAGGCTCCACAGAGGGCTGCCTAGGGAAGTAGCAAGTGGAAGTCTAAAGTGCTAGCTCAATCAATTCATTCTACAACTTACCGCTTCCGGAACACCCCGGGTTGTGCGACAAAGTTAACTTTGCGCAACCGAAGCGTTGCGTTTGTTACCCGAAGGTTGCAGCAGTGCACCTGAGCCTTCACCCCCCCCCCAAGTACGCCGACGTCCAAGTCCACGGAGACGGCATGCCTGGAACGCGCTTCAAGGTCGACCCGGAGGGAGATGTCGAGATGACCGTGCCCCAGCCGGTGTACGAGTTTATCTCTGCCCCACAGCCGACCAAGTGGGAGCAGAGTGCTCTGATCACCTGGTATCGTGGCTGGAACCACTACAAGGACAAGATCCAACAACGTTGCTCGGTCACTGGAGAAGACTACACGAGTGTGATTTCTACGGTCAAGGGAGCTATGAAGCCTGATGTTCTGCAAACGATGGCTCGCTTCCTTTTGAAAGGAAAGCCGGTCGAGTCTGTCACGGACGACGAGATCCTGCAACTCGTCCGTCAGCGCTGTCAAACGCTGAAGAACGAGTATATCCCGGACATCAAGACGCTGTTCAAGCGGGAGCTGCTAATGGACCTCTCTGTAGACGACTGTGACGCACGCGTCTTTCAGTACTTCCAGGACTTCACTCGCATCGTGGAGGAGAACGGGCTGCAGGGTCTGATCGGGACAGCGGACCCTACCAGCCCTGGCCACAAGGACCGCATGAAGAAGCGGTGCCGTTTACTGGCGGAGAACCTGCAGCCTGCGCTCTTGCAGGATCAAGTCCAAAGGTTGATCGAATTTGAGAGGCGCGACTGTCGCACGGACGACGTTGCTCTCTATGATCTCATTCTGGAGCACGCGAAGGCGCAGCAGCTCTTCTTCAGCCAGTCTAAGGATAGTGCAGCTGCCGCTAAAGGGAAGGCGGGAGTGACAGCGCTGCCAGCTGCGGCGGTTGTGCCGAAGCAACCAGCCTCCAAGCCATCGAAGTTTACGCCGGGCAAGCGAAACAGCGGAGGAACCCCGTCTACGGCTGTCCGTTCCCCAAAGCCATCCGTGCCACCGACGGAGGGGTGTCTGTTCTGCAAGGGACCCCACTGGTTGAGGGAGTGCCCCACTGCGACTGAACAGCAGCGCAGGAGCGCGCTGGAACAATTCAGGGAGTCCAAGCAGCAGCGCATGGACTCAATCCGGTTAAAGGCAGCTTTTGCTGGACGCGCCAGGCACATGGCGAGGCTGAACGGCGTACTTGAAGTACCATATCTGACGGATACTGGTGCTGACCGCAGTATTATTCCTTCTGGTGCGCTCCATGCACTGGAAGCTGCTGCTCCACAACTATCAGTCAGTCAGCTGTCCAGACCAGTGACAGTTATTATGGCCGACGGGAGGACGACTAGTTGCGCGGAAGAGGTGCTGCTAGATCCGCAACTGATAACGGCGGCCGGTGTCGTTAATGTCCGCCAGGTACCATGTCTGGTGATGGCCAGCAAGGATGACGAGCTACTTGTCGGTAGTGACACACTAGCATCGTTGGGCATCAGCGTCGAGGACATGCTTGCTCAGCTAGCTGGGTCTACCATCTTGGCGACTGAGGAGGATGAGTTTCCTGTGGGATACGAACTGCTGGATACTGCCGGCCAGAATGGAGAGGAACTGGCTTCTATTCAGATGGAGATTATCGACCAGGCTGTGCAGAATGGCTTCCCGGTTGAACGTCGAAATTAGTTGGCGTCGCTGCTCAGTAAGTACGAAGAAATTTGGGGAGTTCAAGCAAGCCCCGGTCCACCAGCCAGAGTTGAGCCGCTGCAGGTGACAATTCAGGATGGTACCGTGCCGGTCCGCTGCCATGGGCGGCCCTACCCACCTCTTCAGAGGACTTTCATTCGGGAGTACGTGAGTCAACTCCTCGAGCGAGGCCTGATCAGGAAGAACAATTCGTCCAGATGGGCGAGTCCCGTCGTGCCTGTACGGAAGCCGGGTACCGAGGATCAGTTCAGGCTCACTATCGACTATCGCGTGGTGAACTCGAAAACAGTGCCACTGGCAGGCCGAATGCTCACTCAAGGTGAAGTTCTTGATGCTGTGCATGGATCCAAGTATTTCGCTCGCTTTAATTTGCCCCAAGGCTTTTGGCAATTTCCTCTTCACCCTGACAGTCAAGAGATGTTCTCGTTCAAGACGCCAGAAGTGGTATTCTCACCCACGCATGCGCCACAAGGCGCGACGGACTCAGCGCAGCACTTTCAAGCGCAGATGCAGTCTACACTAGCACCCATGATTCCTCGCAATGTGATCTGTTGGATCAACGATATATTGATATTCGCTGCGGACATGGACTCTTTTCTTGCTGCACTGCAAGAACTTTTCGACATTATTGGATCGCACGGTCTCAAGCTTCATCCGTCCAAGAGCTCTCTATTTGAGTCGGAAATTAAGTGGTGCTGACGCTTGATTTCAGGGGAAGGTGTACGCCTCGACCCTGCGAGAGTAGACGCGCTGACGTCGTTGCTGCGTCCACCGATGGTGGCCGAGCTGCAATACTTTGTGTGTGCTGCCAACTGGCTGCACGATTCGATGCCAGCCTTTGCCCGTGCTGTTGCGCCACTCTAGGAGAAGCTATAAGCTGAACGTGGTAAGAGTGGTCGAAGAAGCAGGAACGCTCTGAACGTGGCTATCCAGTGGACAGATGTCGAGCAGGAGAGCTACGAAGCTGTCATTGCACTAATCCGAGACTCTGCGCTCATGACGTTTCCTGACGATGACTGCGAGGTGTGTGTTTTCGTTGATGCTAGCCAGGATGGCTATGCAATTGTACTCACTCAGGTCGCGGAGTGAAATGACGATCTGAGTGTGGAGGAACAAGAATATCGTTTGATTATCTGCAAAGGTGGTGTCTTCAAGGACTTGCACTCTCGGTGGTCTATCATTGACAAAGAGGCTTATCCGATCGTGAAAGCATGTCAGGAGGACCTGAGCCACGCGCTCCAGAGAGCGAAAGGATTCCGCCTCTTTTGCGATCATTCCAACCTCATTTACGTTTTTGCGCCGGCAGTGGAGTTGAAAAAGCATGTGCGGGACCGACTTCAGCGCTGGGCTATGCGGCTGTGTGGCATGCGCTGGTGTCTGCTAGTTATTTTGAATGCAAAGTTCATGGGGAGGTGCTTAGCCAAATTATCACATTGCCGCACATCTTCGTAATATGTTTCTAAAGCGGTGTTACAGCTAGCGCTGGTTCCGGTGTCGTTTTTGCAAGTTGGGATGCTGAAAAACTGAATTGGTTTACCCATAGCCGATAACATTGATTTTTGGTAGGGATACTCCTTTTTCGAGGCAGTTTTTTCGGGAGTTTTTTTGGCGTTTGATTACTAACCTCACCGTGTTTTGTAAGAGCATAATGGTACCCTGTATCCAGAGCGTAGCCTGTAGCTCATATGTACCCTGTTACCAAAGCGTACTCTATATGGAAGACAGGGTACACTGGGGGCACAGAGTACGCTTTGGTAACAGGGTACATAGGAGCTACAGGCTACGCTCTGGATACAGGGTCCATTATGCTCTTACAAAACA
Source organism: Phytophthora sansomeana (assembly GCA_032158285.1). Taxonomy (NCBI): domain Eukaryota; phylum Oomycota; class Peronosporomycetes; order Peronosporales; family Peronosporaceae; genus Phytophthora; species Phytophthora sansomeana. The sequence goes on from JAPDHH010000197.1 coordinate 628,921, forward strand.
CGGTAAGGTTAGTAATCAAACGCCAAAAAAACACCCGAAAAAATGGCCCCGAAAACGAATTATTTTTAAATTACGGCCCCAAAAAAGGATTTCCCCATTTTTTAATGCAACTACGCCTGTTTCGACTTTACCAATGCTGCTATCAGTTGCATCATTGTATGCTCCATTCTATCGCACTCCTCGTGTTCCACCTCCCGCCGATCGGCTTCTAACTGCGACTCTCCCGCAAGTTCAACGTTAAGGCGGTAAAGCTCCATGATTGAAGGGTGGGTTGCTGTCGAGCATTCATTTGGCCCTGGACCATTTAAACCTTGTCGCGATATGGTTCCCGTCTGCACTCTCTCAGAACGAGGATCATGCTCCTCGGATTCCAAAGTATCCATTTCGGCCGCATCGTTTTGCTCCATCCCCTGGGCCTGTATTTGGTGTGATGGTGACAAACGGAGGGGGTGTAAGTTGCGAGGTCAGAATGCGTCCAAACTTAGTGTTGAATCCCATATTCCGTTACTGTCAACCTCTTGGGTAGCCGCAGATTAGTTATGACCCGGGTACAACTCAATTGCCCCCTCTTGTTCGGTGATAGCGGCGCATCGACTGTCAATCCTTGATGTAATTGATCTTGCGTGAGATGGAATGGGTGGGAAGGAGGTGGAGCAGCTTATCGAAGTTAAATTCGTGATCTTGTGGCGCAGCTTACAGTGGCCTATTATTCCATCAGTCCTGCTTTCGAATGGCATATTGCTTGATGGCAGTTATCCGGGCTTACTGGTAACAGCTCCTCTAAAATGGTGAGTAGGAGGGTGAGTTCCTCCTCCAACGTAGGAATGTACTTTCGCCTCGCGATAGTATTGTTGGAATTTGATGTTGAAGCTCGCCTGCTGCATGCTGATCTGGTGCCAGACCCGCGAGATCCGCTGCGTCTAACAGAGATGTTGAGACGCACAGGCAGCCCTGTGCATTGTGCATGTTGTCCAGCCACAAGCTCTTTGAATATATATATATCACATCATCTCTTTCTTCCTTCTCCACAAGTGCCCATTTCCTACAAGTATGCCCTCGATCTCCGAATGTGAAGTGACGATAAATACACACGCAATGGTACCGTCGCGATTCTTCGATGAAACAGTAGGACTGATTTCGTAGTACTTCTTTCGCTGTGTTTCCGTGGTACCGTTGTCTCCGCAAAGATGGTCAATTGATTTTATTTGTTAGCCTTCAAGCTGCTAGGATATTATTGGGTATCTAGACGGAGCAAGTGTATCATGCGTCACAAAACTGGTCAAAAGTCAAATTTCATTAAATGTAAACGAAAAAACTTATTAGGAAAAACTTATTAGGAAATGCTGCACAATATTTTTTTACGTTCGACGGCCGTTCTGAAGTCTTCCAGGCCCCACCATATTGCTGTTGCTAGCGCGTTGTCAGCTCTCAGCTTACGGAAATGGTCACAGACTCGCAGCTTGGGCGCTATTAGAGAAATTAGTCAACGGTTTCTCACTGAAGTCAAACCTCGTCACTGGCAGCTTTTTACCCGGATCATATTTATTGCTTCGTCGTCACCTCAGCTATCGTGACATATCTTCGACTGCGCAATTCAAAGATGTTGTCGCCCGCTGTGTGCTACTTGGTGTCCAAATTGACGCACAGGTGCTCACACGCGGAGCAGTACTTTGTCAGTGTGGAGTTTGGCGCGGCCACGAATTCCTAGCAGCAAGGAGTTATTTAAAGCACCAAATCAATTCCTCGCAAAATTGTACGCACGTTTTTGGACTATGTTATGGCACCGTGTGTAGAAGTGGGGGGCGATGCGAGACGTGCGATACTGGAACGAGGTGTTGGAGCTAGAATATAATGCTGTGTAGCCACGGAGGGGGGGCAATCACACCCGAATTTTCTAGAGGTTTTATAGGAAGTGGTTGCAATGGGGGTTCTGTACGCTTGGGGTGGAAAACCCCAACAACGCGGTGGACTGCTTTGCAGGCTCTAGAATTCTGAGGCCCATGGGATTTTCGTTAAGCAACCCGTTGTTGTACTAGATCACACTACGAAGTTAGAGATGGTGGAGAGCTACAACGACACTTACATTCAAGAGATTTTCGATTTTTTGGCAGTTTTCCTATCTGGCGGCGAACCTTCAATTTCGCGTCCATGCGTCGACGCGTCTTGTCGTCAGCTATTGTGACGATATTAGGGAGCTACTAACGGTCAGGTTACGAAGGAAGGCATTGCTGTTTCGAGTGATAACTGATAGAAAACTGTTTTTTTGTTCAATCGGTTTGGCTGTTGCAATTCGTCCTCGATGTCACGAGCTTAATGGAAAAGTGATATGCTTATAGTTAGAGAGCTGTATATGCACGCCCCTGTTTCGCCAACAAACTCAAATACCTCGAAACATTTTTTTGCCGCTTGCCGTCCAGGAACAATGTGCTAGGAACGCTTTTCACGTTACTTTCAAATGTGAAATACTATATGTAGTGATAAACTTCGTTTTTAGGTAGCTCCGACATGAAGAACACGATCCATTCCTGACGCCATCATCATCATGCGGCAAACACTCGCCGCGAATGCATGAGAATCGTGAACAGCGCCAACCACTCGGGTTTACAGCCCAGAGAACTGGCACAGTGGCAAAACACTCGCCCGCAGTATCTGGGCGTCACATCATCGGACGGCAAAAGCTCGCCCGTGCATGCATGAGACATAAACATCGCCATAGAACTAACACGGGGCAATACGGCCTTTTGAAGTCTTCGTGAGCTGTAAACACTAGTTTGCCGAGTCTCGTCTGTCGGACCCCACCTGTGGGCTGAATCCATCATTTCTCTCTCATTAACAAGCACTCCACTTGATTTTATTGTGATTATTCGTAGCCAGGTCATGGGAGCTTGCCTCTTGGTTAGAAGTTCTGCCCTCTACATTAGCATTACAGCCACGGACAGAACGTAACTGCCACTACAATTTACTAAAGATTTTGAATAGGTGCATGCACATGGATATAAAAGAGCCGCACACGATCTTGATTGTTAGCAAATCACACGTTAGGATTAAACTTAACAGACCGCGACACCATCGAGAGTGGTTTTCTACCCCTACAAGTTTTGGTATCAGTGGAATTGTCTTACTCCCCTGAGCACGAAAATGGACCTCCCGCTGTTTGGCACGGTGCCGTTTCTTCAGATACATTTTCTAGGATTTATGCTAATTAGACCCTGAATTACGGGTGGTAATCGGTAATCAGTTTGTCATTTCAGCCAATCATAACGACATTCAGTATAAAAATTAATCCAATAAGAATGGATGAATAATCTGCTGTAGTCACGATCGTAGAGAAACGATACTTTGGCCGGATGTTCACTAACACAGATTTTGAGTAGATGGTTCGAAAGAGCACTCACAGCGCTTCAAATGTATCGGCTTACATTTTCTAGAATCGCGCTGTATTTGAAATTACAGCCAATTTAAATCTGGTTCGAATCGTCCTCGCTAGCACTGCTGTCCTCGCTACCCGAATTGCTATTATCTGCGCTTTCACTGCTGCAGCTATCATGAAAGTTGATCTGAACAGCTAGATCCAGTAGGCTAGCTTGTGCTTTGTTGATGCAACCTTGAACGGTCTTCGGCGAAAGGTTCGAAAAGGCGATGTCCAATCGTTCTCGGACTTGCTCAAAGGTTGTCTCGGAGGTGTACTGACGCCCAACTTCGCCCTTTACATTTACCCATACAAACTCAATTGGCTGTAAATCAGAGTAATGGGGAGGAGTGAACACCACTTCGTGCCCCTTCTCCCTCGCAAGGCTAACAATTTCTGGCTCGACGTGTTGAGCAATGTGCCGCGACAGCTTCTCCCACATGATAGATTTTGTGTCCGAGGTTGAGAATTGTATGCCGTACAACTGGCAAGCAGTTTGCATTACCGATTTCCGACTTCCTTTCTTTGGAGTTTCAGACGGCAGCTTCTTGTGATATTTCGCATTGCCCATTACAATGCGGCAGTGCTGAAGTTTGCGAGCCTCTAAGCAAGTGAACAGCGTGTTTGTCCAATTGACGAAATAGTCGTGGTTAAACATCCGGTGATAGGCTTTAGTCTGCTTTCCCCCTCAAAGATGTCGAGAGTCTCTGTCAGCAACAGGGCGGAATCAGCTTCAGTGTGGTCTGCCTCAGGAATATTACGGGTTTTATCGATGATAGCAGCAATAAAACAGAGCCGTCGGCCTTTGTGCTTTGCTTTAATCAAGTTTGGGTCCGTCGGGTCGTAAAGGGAGTCATTGTGGCTCGATTAGTTGTGATGTATATAACTTTCGTCTAGATAAACAGTGCGGAAATTATCAGCTTCTTCGCTGGCCATCATCTGAAAGTAGCTGTCGCGTTTGGCCTCATTTTCAGCTGGCATACGGTAAGTAGATCCTTTGCGCTTGCCGCGCTTGTATCCACAACGTTTTACAAAACGCTGGACCAACCGTAGAGTAGCTGCCAACGCTACACGGTCAGTGACTTCAACAGCTAGGAGATTTTGCTGTATGAGGTGGTGCATGACGTCCTTGGCTACTGTACGCTCCCGGATAGCGCTGCGCTGACGAATGAAGGCGCGCACGGAGCTCTCCAGACCCACAGACATCACAATCCGAGAGATCTTGTTTTCACTGTTGGATGGCGGCATTACCACAGGTAAGGAACGAAGTTCAGCAAAGTCATTCCATACTTGACGAACTGTGTTCACAGATCGGCATAATAGTCGACCAACTTTCACTGCGACGGGCTCTTTCTGGCGTAACTTCACAGCACCAGACTTTAAATTTGCAGTAGCAACAAGGATATCAACTCGCTCCAGGAGTGTGAGCGCACGGCCTCGACTTTCAGTTGCAAAAGCTTGAGCCTCTGAAAACAATTCGCTGTCCTCGGGTGGATCGGTTCGGGCTCGCTTCGTCGGCGCCATATTGGCTCTAGTGTGTCTGCTAGTGGCATCTCCACACAACCCATATTTAGCATCGCGAAACTCCAATTTGTTGGACAACATGTCTCAACATGGTGTATCTGATTTGGGAGGGTACAATATCACACAGTCAAAATAGCCTCATATCATTGGCCAAAATGAGACGCCGTCCGCGTGGAAGTCGATGGATGGCATCGCGTACATTGTCGGACGTCGGTAGTACTCGTCTCCGTGTTCAAGACCGAACTCGTCCAGCTCGACGCTGCGTTGACTGAGTGTTTCGTACAGCTGTCGACGCTGTTGGTGGAACTTGGTGGGGACCAGTACCATCGTTCACCTTCGTAATTGAATCGTGGGTCGATCGCTACGGCTCCAGCAAGTCCGACGTCACGTACGTGGCCACTGTCCCCGACTCGGAGGAAGCGCAGCCTCGTATGCTGCCCCCTCATCTCGCAGGGTTCTACATCCCCGTGCCGTAAGAAGCAGTTTTCAAGACTACCCACTTGTACTATAGACAGCAAAGCCGCTGAGGTATAACAGCGCCAAAGGGCTGGGTGACTATAATTACACACTTATTGTTTCATTAAACAGCACTGTTTTTCTGCGTAGTTTTCAGCTATGAGAACATAGGGGAGCTAATGCCGCTCAGAAAAATTGGGGAAAATCCAAGTCAATTTGAAAAAGATATAGTACAAAAACCTCTCGATGGTGTCGCGGTCTGTAAGCAATAAGTTACATACAAACATCAATACAGTTTCTTTTTCTCAAATCTTTCTGACAATTATTTAGCCAATAAGGATGATTTATTATGAATGCCCGTTTTATTGTAGGAGAATATGGACAAGCCAGTCAGTGTGGCAGTTACATTCTGTCGGTCGCTGTACCGAAACGGGTGCCAGGGGGTGTTTTCATAGAATATACTTGTAGCTGTATTCATCCGTCTGATTTATAATATACTGCTCGATGTTGAGTGGGGAATATTCCATGTATTTGCATTGTGGCATTAGCTGTACCCATCAAACTGGGCGGGCCACGCATACAGAAAAAGGTCGCCTGTACCAGTCAAAAGTGTTCGACAACCTCATTGACAAGCATGACCATGCACTTCGACGGCTGAACAAACTCGATCTAAGTGTAAACTATTTGCGATTCACCTCCTCGATCATTGTGCATCGTTCGCTGTAGCTACTCGCCATACTGAGATGAGTACCGAAAGAATTGGAGGAATCAGTGATTTAGAGCTCAAATTTTGGGATTCAAGTGTGGAAGGCCGTTAGCAGTGGATACATATATGGCAATCTATCGAAACAGAAATGTTTAACACTTTTCGTGCAACCCGGCCAACTCACGCAATTGATAAAAGAAACCAAGTAAACTGCTCTATTGACCACTTACTGACCGAAGTTACGGTCTACATCGCTGCAGCCATATCATGAGGACGCAGATCGTACTGTGTTTGTCGAAGCGATGCAAGGACTGGAGCGTATTATAGACACATCGGAGTCGCCACAAGTATATTAATGCTGCTACAAGTTCAAGGTGTACCTCGCGTCCAGCACGTGTGAGGTTTTCCAATATGGTGTACATGAAATGGACATTCATACCCCATCAACGCCGGTCAAGAGAAAACTGACGCAGGAAATGAAGAAGTATATTGTCGACTGCCTTAGTGCTGGGAGGGAGGGACGACGGCTACGAGACTATTTACCCTAGTTTGCTCTCTCGTGGACGACTCCACCAATGGCCGGGCCCCGCCCGGCAACAATCAAGTGGTTGACTTTGTCAAGAACAGGAGGTGTGGAACTCCCAAGAATAGCATGGCTCCAATGATTGCTCTTTGTGACGGCCGGGTCTATTACAACAGAATGTTGAGACGCTTTCGAATACAGAATTGTTCGTTCCGGAAAAAAGCAGTCTGCTCCAGCAAGAGCTGGCAAAGCGCAACTGGTTTTCCATCTGGGATGGATCTTCCTCCTATTCTGTACGTGTTGGAATGACTTGTTTTACGCATAATACGAAGTTACGTCGAAGGGCAGAATGGCGTAAATTGCAGCACCATTGTTCCCCATATCCATAGTACGCATACCATGGTAATCAACGGATACGTTGTTTTCGTGTTGGGATGCTCTGATCGAGCTGGACATTTTTTTCCTATGGTGTATTTTGCATTTCTCAGAATCGTGCAATTGATATCGGATAGTATAAACCGAGTCTGCGTGAGCTTGTGTGGTGTTTGTTTCTGTCCACATTTTATACTTATGAATGCAGACAAAGCGTTGTCACCGAGTTCCCACGCGCTAATGTTTTAATGTGTTGGGTTCACGTTACGAAGAATGTGCGAAAGCACACCAAGGTCAAAAGAGTAATATTAAAACTGCATTTGCGGATTGTACGACATGCTGAGGAGAAATGAATAAAAAAAATCGTACGTTCTCGCGAAATGGAGAGACTACGCGGTCAGATCTACTGTACGGAAGTTAACCGACCGTATCACTCGGATGTGGGTGAATTCGCACCGGTCTTCAAGGTAACAGGCGTTTTACACGCCCAGTGGATTTGCTGTAACAAATAACGTGCTCGAACAGTATCACGCAAAACTGAAGAAACAATGTCCTCTTGGCCCTTCTAGCCCCAGCTATCTGGTCCAAAATTTGAATGCGATCCGCCTCACATTTTCGAAATCTCGTCGGCCCAGTGGCTTTTGACCGGCTCGTGAGGCTCTTTCGCCTGGTGAATAGCCGGGGATGCCTTTCATCCCGCCATTGGGGTCTGTTGTGTCGATCCATGAGGCTCGGTGTTTGCAGATTTGGAAGTAGGAGAGAACACTTGAGAGGAACTTAGAAAAAGGAAGAGTGAGATTGAGATTTAGAGAGAATGAGCTGGAGCTTGGTGAGCTCGAGACGCGTGGCGGAGCGGCAACCAACTATCTAGAACTCTGGTAAAAACCCAGTTCTAGATGGTAAATACAGCTTCCAGATCGATGGTATTTACGAGGTTGATGTACATGTGGTGTGGAGGAGACCAACACTCACACTCTCCCTATCGCCGAAAATTACCACTTGTACGGACGGTTTGGGAGTTGGTACAGGCGACCATTCTAAATTAGAATATCTCCAGAATCTAGAAAGTGTGGTTGCTGCTAAAGTCTTCGTATAGATCATTCTGTAAAGGCCTTTTGTGAGATTTGCGACAGAGCCTTTTTTCAAATTTAGGTGAAGTATACAGTGAAAATAGGGCCGAAATACCGTCAAAATATCCTGCCCAGCCTCCTACCAAGAAGCAGCGGCTCCAACCACCGACTGTGTTGTCTTTTGGGGAAGACGAAAGCGAGACTCGCCGTGCAGCGACTCAGAAGTCGAAGGGAGCTTCTGCAGTGATGACCTCGAGCGTGAATGCTCTGTTGGTGTTGGCTCGCAGGACGCGTTCAGTAGCGAGGAGGAGGAGCCGACAACCGAGGAGAAGCTGTGGGTGCATGACCCAGAGGCGAAGTACGAGGTGTGGCAGATCGACGACGTCCGCTACGACAGCAAGGGGGAGATCTCTGAGGTCTCTGTCCTTTGGGACTGGCGCTCCACGCCTCGAAGTCGGCGGTATCGACGTTGGGAGCCTGCAGCTTTGCTGATGGAGACACATGGCGAGGAAGTGAAGCTCGCTGAGCGCTTCAAGAAGAGCGGTGTCAAGCACTTCCAGCCGTTTTGCAACACCGATGAGTTCGGCAAGCGCATTTTGGACGCTAGTGACAACTACAACTGTCTCTTCAACGGCCTCAAGATCGGAGCCCGTGTGATCGGACGCCCAAGTCTTATCCCTGAAGACGTTGTCGACAAATTCCTCGACGATGAGCTCAAGGAAGGTCGTGACTTGTTGCAAGGCTGTACCTGGAAGCAGTTTGCGAAGTTGCTTCCTCGACTACGTGCCGCTCGGTGTGACCTCATCATTAACTGTCTTCAGAGAAACTTGGCGCCTGGTGGTCTCCGTGGATCCGCCTTCATCAAGAAACTGAAGGTCGAGGATGGATACTACTTGGTGGGCGCGTACAACAGGAATGTCTACGGACACTGTGATTCTTTGCGTGGCAGATGGAGGCCGCAAGCGCTTCATATTCGATGAAGACACCGACGGCAACATCGTGGAGGAGACCATCGACGAGCAGAACTGGATTGTGTTCTACGCATTTGTACGTCCATTTCGCGTCTTCAATCGCCGTGGGTAAGTAAGTACCCAAGTATGTCTGAGGTGGATTTTACGGTGAGTTTTAAAATCTCGGACAATAAACACAATGTCCTCACCACATAAAGTCTTATTTATTATTGCTTTGGTTGTGGTTAGTTTACACGCAGTAACTCTCTCATTTTCTCAAATGCTGGCTTAGCCGAGGGTTTAGTAAAGATATCTGCACACATGTTAGTTGTGTTACAGTAATTGATAGTGAACTCTTTTCTCGCTACATTTTCTTGTACAAAGAAGTACTTAATATCAATGTGCTTACTCCTGCCATACAGCTCTGGGTTGTTGCATATTTTGATGCAACTTTGGTTGTCTTCCAGGATCAATGTGGGTTTTGATCTGTCGTAGCCTAGTTCTCTTAGCAATAGCTTAATATATATCAGCTCTTGCATGCAATAGCAGAGTGCAATGTACTCTGCCTCTGTCGTAGACAGCACCACTGTGTGGTGGCGGCGTGAGACCCAACTAATAGGACTGTTGCAGAGCATGGTGATATATCCACCGATGCAGCGGCGTGCGTCTTGGCACGCTGCGTAGTCTGAGTCCGTGTACGCTATTAGGTATTCATCTGACTGTAGGAGCTCTAAGTTTTCAACTCCCCCAAGAGTTATGCAAAAATCCGTTGTGCCATTTAGGTAGCGCAGACCCTGTTTGACGGCCTTCTAATGAGACTTGCCTGGGTTGCCCAGGTACTGGCTGACTTCGCGAAGGAAGTAAGCGAGGTCAGGCCTCGTGCCTGTCATTAGGTACATGAAGCTACCTACAGCTTCCCTGTAGGGCATTGCTGCCATGTGAGCTTTATCTGCTTCGTTGTCTGGGCAATCACTGGCACTCAGCTTCTGTATGATCAGTGTGCTCGTAGGATAACTTTCTAACATATTGAAGCGGTTTAGCACTTTGGTGGCATAGCTCTTTTGGTGAATGAAGATAGAGCGAGTGGCACGATTCCTTTCTATCGTCCAACCAAGGAGGTAGGATACTCCCCCTAAATCGGTCATGTGGAACTCTGAGCTTAGGGCCGATTTCACTCGTGCAACGACTTGCTTGGACGGTGAGATGATTAACAGGTCATCGACGTAGACCGAGATGTAACAGGGTGCATTGAATAGAACCTTAAAGAATACGCAACGGTCCTTAACTAGGCGACGGAAACCAAGACGTTCGAGGTATTTTGCGAAAGTGTAGTACCAGACTCTGGGTGCTTGCTTGAGGCCGTAGAGGCTCTTGTCAAGGCTGCAAACGAGTTCAGGATGCGATTTCGACTTAAAACCTTCTGGCTGTTCCATGAAGATTTCAACATCAAGTGAACCATTGAGGAAAGCCGTTTTAACGTCCATCTGTTCAATCTCAAAGTCAAGGATTGCTGCAAGCGTGAGAAGCAGTCGGAGGACTTCCATCCGTACGACAGGTGAGAATATCTCTGTATAGTCAATGCCATACTTCTGCTGGAAACCCTTGATGACCAGGCGAGCTTTAAAGCGCACAATGCTACCAGCGGCATCGCGCTTACGTACGAAAACCCATCGGCACTGCAGAACCTTACGGTTGTGTGGGCGAGGCACCAGAGTCCATGTCTTATTGGGCATGAGCGAATGGTATTCTGAGAGAGCGGCGGCGTGCCAGTCAGATGCGTGCGATGACCGCATTGCTTCCTTATAGGTCTTTGGTTCTGGGTCAAAGCGAGCAGCTAAGAGAGTGATGATGGTATAACGCTGGGTTTGTTCATCTTCTAAGTCAATGGGCTCGTTAAGCAATAGTGCTTTGGAATACACTGCATCAGCGACTTGATGTTTGACTTTCTTAGGAGAAGAGGGACAAACGTCAGCATCAGTGGCCACCAGAGAGGCGTGATTTCGTTTGAGGAGTGCACTTAGTGATGGTTGGAGTTCTTTTTGAACAGGTAAAGACGTACTAAGTGGGTCTGGGGTGGCACGTTCAAGGAACGTCAGGTGGGGGAACGTGTCCTCTTTGAACGTAACATCTCGGCTATAAATGATTCTGTTCTCTGTCGTGCTTAGAAGGCGGTATCCTTTTTTGTTTTGCGGTAGGCCGACAAACATGCACAATTTAGCACGTGCCTGTAATTTGTTGCGATGCGGTTCAGGTGTGAGAGCGAATGCTGCACAACCAAAAACTTTGATGTACGCTAGGGATGGCTTCTTCTCGTGCCAGAGCTCACACGGTGTTACTCCTTTTGGGGAGCACGCTACTTGTGGTCACATTGATAAGATGAGTGACGTATTGACAACACTCTCCCCAAAGCTGGCGGGGTAAGTCACCGTCAATCAGTTGAGCTCGCACGCGCTCGAGAATGGTGCGCATCCGGCGTTCTGCAACTCCGTTTTGTTGAGGCGTGTATGCGTTAGTGAACTGAGCATGAGTGCCATAGCGATCAAAGATGATCTTGCCTAGTTTTTCGTATTCCTTTCCATTGTCACTCTGAAGCCGTTGAACTTCTGGGTCATACTGGTTGAACTGGGTTTCAAGTGTACCAACCTCAATGTTAAAACGGTTCTTGGCTGCCTTACGAAACTTTTCACAGCAATCGTACAAGTCAGACTTGTGCGCAACAACATATAGGTGCATGAAGCGCGAGTAGTCATCGATGAACGTGATGAAGTGGTGAGCGCCACTTAGGCTGGGGTAAGGCAAGGGGCCATTGATGTCAGAATGAACTTTGTCAAGAGGAGCTTTTGACCGATCAACATTGCTATTGAAAGGAGCACGATGGGCTTTAGCAAAGATGCACGAAGGGCAGAAGTGTTTGGGGATCGCAGATGCTAGGGAGAACGCTAGTTCAGGGGCCGCTTGGGTCTTAGACATGGTCTGCATCACACGAAAGTTAGGATGGCCGAGGCGTTTGTGCCACAATAAGACATTAGGGCCCGTACCTGGTTGAGCCACTAAGGCGTTGGCGGGTTTGTCGTCCGCAGGATCCGAGGCCACGAGCGCGCTTGGAGGCGTCTTGGGTGGCGTTTTGGCCTTGAGTTGGAACAAGTCCATGTCGTCCGCGATCTCAACATGAAGTTTGTAATCCTTGCCCACGAAGAACGTGCATCTCGTGCGGCTGAAGACGAGCCGAATGCCCATTTTCAGTACCTGAGCGATAGACAGAAGATTGAACTTCATGTCCGGCACGAAGAGCACATCGCAGAACTTAAGGTGGCGAGTGGTACCCTCGGTGTCAACCACCTCAAGGATGATATCACCGATGCCGCGAACAGGGAGCTGCTGCTTGCCGCCAACCATGATGGCACCAGCGTACGGCCGGATTTCCTTGAACCAGGATTCCTGGTAGGCAGCATGGCGGGTGCATCCCGAGTCGACAGTCCACGTAGGGTCATGGGGGTCAGAGGGCGTAGCCGAGAGACCGATGTCAGGCATGAGAATGGTCGCATAGGCAATGAGGCCGACTTCACGTCCACGCGAGTGATACTTGCGCTGGAGGTCTTGGAAGTTCACCGGATTGCCAAAGCGATCATAGATTTCATGCGCCTCCCCGGGTTGGGAACCTTGGTCAGGACGACCTGAGGGCCGTTGGCGGTCGTCTGAACGCTGGTAGCGAGGGTGCTTGGCTGGAAACGGGGGCTTGTCCTCTCGCGGCTTCCGCTCAATGATGGCGAAATTGGCGGGGAGGACGGTCCCTTCCTTCACAGTACCGGTGCGCAAGTGCTTCTGCAGCACGCGGCAGTCACGAATCGCGTGATTCGGTCGCTGGCAGTACGTGCAGACATTGGCTGGGGGAGCTGGGTCGTCACGACCGTCCGGGGCATTGTGCACTGCCTTGAGAGCGGTCTCGTTGGAAGTGGCACGTGACTCCGGGCTACCCTTGTCGATGATGTACTTGCGCTTAGCATAGTCGTCAAGCACCTTTCGCTCGATGTTGGTCTTCAGATCGGTGTAGGGAATGAACTTCTTGCTTCCCTTCCAGATCGCCAGGTCTGGTTTCCACGAGCTAGGCATGGCATGGTACAGGTACCGTGACTTTTGCTCATCAGTCATCACTATACCAGTAGCCTCCGCAGCATCCTTGAGTGCACGCTCCAACTCAAGGAAGAATGCCATGAGATCGATGCCCTCCTCATACTTGATGGTCATCAAGTAGTGGTTGATGTAGTAGGGGTCACCGTGAGCTGACGAGCCTTCGTAGCGATCACGCAGTTTCTGGTAAATCGCGTAGGCTGACGTGCATCCTTCAACAAGGAGCACATGCGCATCATCAATCGTGGAGATCAGAAAAGACCGAGTCTTGCGCTCCATGCGGCGTCTTTCACGTGAGCTCGGCTTGCGAGCGGCACGTTTCATGGCGGCTCGGAGCTTTGCTCGAGCTTGCTTGGCCTTTGCGCGGAGCAATGCTCTGCGTCTTTCCTTCTCCAGTTTAGTGTCAGCGAACGACTTGATCGCCAGGAGGTTCGACTGGGACTTAGAGGTCGTTTTAGTCGGGCGGGAGGGCTTGGGCGTGTCCACCTTCGGGTCGGATGAGTTGCCCGAAGACGAAATTCGACGGAGCTTCAGAGGACGACGGGTCGGGCTGACGTCCAGCGGTGTCACCAGCAGCATCTTCGGTGGGGCTGTCGTCCTGCGGCAGCGCCCCGGCGTTAGAGTCAAGTAGGACTTCGGACGGCGTCGGCGACGGCGGAGCTTCGGTCTTGGGTGGGAGGGGGTCGATCTCGTCGAGTTCGGAGCCAGCCGAGTCAGAGTCTCCGTCGAAGTCTTCTTGGTCAATGAAGCCTAGCAGGCCTTGACCGTCGAGAGCGGCGCGGACACGAGCGTTCCAGACTGCGAAGTTGGATCCGTTGAGGCGCGGGAAGTCTTCACTGGTCCCCCCAACGTTGGGCTTATAACCTGTCGAGCCATGAGACTCGGCGTTCGAAGTAGGGAAGAACACTTAAGAAGAACTTAAAAAAAGGAAGAGTGAGATTGAGATTTAGAGAGTAAGTGCTGGAGCTTGGTGAGCTCCAGACGCGTGGCGGAGCGGCAACCAACCATCTAGAACTCTGGTAAAAACCCAGTTCTAGATGGTAAATACAGCTTCCAGATCGATGATATTTACGAGGTTGATGTACATGTGGTGTGGAGGAGACCAGCACTCACAATATGGAGCTTGAAGAGTGGTTGTGATGACTTACCTCCCACCATATTCCTATGGCACGTGTTGCAGCGCCCAACCGAGAATCCCGAAATGAGGCTCCTGCGCCCAAGCATTCCCACCCGACGCCCAAGCGTGCCCATCAGACGCTCAAACAGCCCCCAAATGTTGCCCAAATCAATAAAGCCAGTTAGGCCAGTATACGCCTCCGCTGTATAGCCGGATGCTACGGTGGCACACTTATGCGAGATGATGGATAGGACTTAGAGTTTTTTTTCTGCAGACACCTCGAGTCAGAAGGCGCATGTATCAAGATACAAAATCTTTGCCTACGCTGTCATCACAAGCAAACTATATCATGCGTGTTATAACAGTCATGAAATGAAAACATGTATTGTGCCTAGGCGTTAAGACTTATCCTAGCTGCCTTGCTCACGCATTCGCAAGTGTCGGTATCTCAAACATTGCAGTGTCTTTTTGTCGAGATGATCAAGTGGTTCACCTCCACAGACCATTTCAAACGCCAGCAGAACGTGGACACCGCAGTTATAACTGTCCACTTGAACACCCAGTCCTGACTCGTACGTCTGTACACGTGGTCTCGGTCTTGCGACCTCTGGTAGCAGCATCACCAGCGTCTGTGCTACTGAGTGAACACTAGTCAAGTACGTAGATGAACTGGAGTCGTAGATAGCTACCTTTCCTTTATCGAGGTCCATCATGATGGAGCACCAGTGATTTCCGTTGCAATTAACCGGGAACAATATCATCTCCTCCGAGATGCCCAGCAGGTTGCTGCGAATTGTTTCCTGGTCAGCCATAATGTTGCCGACAATTCCATGGGCTTCAGAATCGAACAGGATGATGTTGGAATCGGCCCCGAACCTCTCTGAAAACACAAAGAGCATTAAACAACTCACGCATATGACATATACCAAACATTGTTTGGTCTGCAACGTGATACATGTGGCGATCGTCTAAAATATATGACACAGTTAGATGGATTAGAAGGCTATTATATGAAAAACAACAAAGATTCATTTTCATACCTTGTCATGAACCGAATCCACGAAGATGCGACCTACGTTTCATGGCTCCTCAGAGAATTCGATCATCCACTTCTTTAGTCGCTTTGCGCTCGTGGTGACAGAGCTCTCTTGCTTTTTTAACGTTCGCACTAGGTTGTGCACATCTTGGTTGGTGGGGTTACGGCCAGAGTTGTCATAGATGTACTTAAGCATTCGTTTCTTTTTGGCTCCTGCCTTTCGAAGGTCGTTCACCCTATTGACCACTTCCGGTTCCGGCGCAATTCGGTTGTGGGGATAATGGTTGAATGTGTGCTTATTGAGGTGATGATTGTGCACCAATCGAGTAGTAGTGATCCTCAGAACAAACGCAGGAGTGGATTCATCCTTCACTTGTACAGACGCATTGATCTGCAACAGTATCAATATAAATCACTTGCCCAGTTAACCCAAACAGAATACACGGATACCCAATCTGCCCAACTGGGGTGACGTGCACCCAACTGTAGACAACAATGCCCAACTCGGCCCAGCCAAGTATCGTACCTGATCTCCACACTCCATTGCTCGCGACTGCAGTCTCTTCCCTTTCCCCCGCGGCTTGTACTTCCCCGAATGCGTGCAGATAACATTTTGCCGTAATTCTCCCAGTCTTCTGGCAACAAGGGTTACTTGGATCCCGACGAGCGGATCTTGTTATTTTTGGAAGTATCGGTGTTATTGGTGCGGACGTGAGAGCTCTGTACAAACAGCAACATCACATTTGAAGTCAGTGTAGGAGAAACTATTAATCAGACGGCTTCATGAGCATACTTGGTACGTTTGCTTCATGTATTCGGCCAGGTACGTATCCAAATCATCCCAGGATTCGAATTCGGAGCGCTCTAGACGTGGAGCAGCCACTTCAAGCTGCTGGTCGTCCTGTTCGTCGCCTTGAACACTTCGAGGATGGTCCAGTCCCTCTGACCGCCCTCGCTTGGACTTCGACGTCCCGTTGCTTGAGGTGCTCGACACCTCTGTCGAAGATTCCACCCATTCCTCGTCGCTGGAGACAGCTGATGCACTGTACTCTGAGGCGCCGCTCTCCCCCACTGCTGTTCTCGTGCTGGCGTGGCGGCCTCACTAGCGCCTTAAAGCGCAGGTCGTGGGGCATTTCGTGCCTCCCCCTTCCTCGACGCGCTCTTTTCAAATGAGTGGTGTTTGAGTGGATATACACGAGGGTATACACTATACTCCGGACGGACGTCGAGAGAGCCAGCTGAGAGAATCTGGTCTAGCATAACCCTACTCCAGTCACTCTCTATTCCAATATGGCATTCGCCAATCCTTCATTAGTGCACACGTAGTACAAGAACGGCACGTCTTTCGTGGCAATATATGTCAGGCGTCACGCTGATGCTGCTGGCCCAAAACTCATTTGGTAGCTGTGCAAGCACTTCAACGCACAGTCACTACTCAGTGACCAATTCCCTGGCCAATGAGCGCTTTCGGCTTCAATTGATGTCGTAGCGCAACTCCTTGAGTCGTGCAAATAGCGACCCTAGATCCTTCCAGTTCGCCATCGACCATGACATGGTCAGCTCAATCGGACCCGCCGCGCCGCCCAGACCACACGTCTGCTCAAGTTGCTTTCAAATGTCGCATGGGTCCATCTTGGACACATTGTCCGATAACGTGGACAGAAATGAATCGGACAAGGTCTGGTTCAAAAGGTTCTGCATGCGTGACCCTCACCCAATGCACGTGTTTCTAGCGCAGTGCTTTTGCTTCTTCTTCTTCTGGAGTCCTTTACTTCAAACTGACACTCGTGTCAGGCTCTGGTGGGTTTCCATCAACGAAGTGCACCATCGTCACAGTGGCCTCAGGAAGGTTCTTCTCGGACAGCTTTCTCTCATATTCCTGGTCCATGAGGTTCACATGTGTCAGGGCCTTATCCTTACAGATCGTGAATTCTCCCTTATTGCTGTGAAACTTTTCATGACCATGACCGGGCTCGACTTTGTTGAGTTGGTTGGGTTATCGCCGTCAAGTTGCAAAGTGAGATGGTCACATGTCATCTCTACCAACACATCACTCGGCTTTTCATTGTTGGTGTCTTTTCTTTTGGTGGCCACCAAAGCGGATCCCTATATTGCCAGTTATATTATTGCGAAAACCATGCCATTTGTCCGCTGGGATTTAAGCGCTCCCGAAGGATTTGCTCGCGCTAAATCCCGTGGCGTATATATCTAAATCCCTCGGAATGCCCAGCGAGACCTGGGCATTCCAAGGGATTTACATATATATCCCCCAAGCTGCTCCAAACAGCCAATAGACAGCCGCATTGACCTCCGTACACATATATATACATGGCATCGTAACTAAATGCCGACTGGGTTAGCCGAATAGCTAAGGACGAGATCGAGGTAATAAGGAGTAGCCCGAGGAATATATATATTTACTTGGGGGTATTTAGACTATAAATTTCGTACTAGCGACGCATTTAGGATGAAACTTGGACAAAATGCGTGGTGAGCACAATACATTGCTTAGATTATAGATCAATTGTATGTATCTATCTTACTGCATACAGAAGAACAAATATTACGTCATAACAGCGAACTTATTGCAGCTCTCGCGGATGCAGGTCGGTGTCCCTAATCTCTCGGTGCTGGTGCAAGGACTGCAATGGGTGCAGCCAAAGGGCGTAAACCAGCCAAGGCCTTACCTGTAGGCTCGGCGCAGGGGCGTCGGCGCCAAGAAATAAGTAGACGCAGCAGAAGACGATCACGTTGGAGCAAGCAATTGGCTGTCAAACTCGCACACTTGACGCAGGGGTACTCGACATGGCGAAAAGCGACCCATTGGTCGTTGCGCTCATGGAACAGGAGACGAAGTCGCGACTGCAGCGAAATATCCAGATGAAGCACAGGCCGAGCACTTCTGACGACACGGTGACGTCTTTCGCATATCATGTAATAAATAATGAGATACAATCACTGGAACGATACATGTACGTAGCACTGGTCGTACATTGCACTGGTCGTCGCAGTGGGTGCGGTACTACTGTAAACACTTTACTTTGAATAATGCGTTGTTCTGCTAAGGGAAAGTGTCAATTCGAGGCCGGTTTGCAAGTAGAATTTTCCGAAGGGCATTGATTTGGACTCAAACCACGGGAGTGATAAGTTTTGACAGTTCTGAAAAGCTTCAGTCCCCTCTTTTTTATGGAGGCCATCGGCACATAATCTGATAGTATTGGTCGCTATATTGTTGCCCAACGAACCCACTGGAATTGTGACGGATGTCAATTAAAGGCCGGAATTAGACTTGTCTTGAGTATGTTCATCGGTTAAAACTGAAGCGCCAACGTTAGGGGTAGGTCAACTAGCAGAGTCAATATCCGTCGTACTTAAGATGATATGATAGTATACTAGGTTTGAAAGGTGAAGCCATTTTGGAAAGGGAGCATTTCCAGCAGCTAGCACTCTCAGTGGCTTGCGAGACGCCTGCTCTCTTCGAGTCCCCAGATC
Organism: Phytophthora sansomeana; assembly: GCA_032158285.1. NCBI lineage: Eukaryota > Oomycota > Peronosporomycetes > Peronosporales > Peronosporaceae > Phytophthora > Phytophthora sansomeana. The sequence continues at coordinate 647,704 of JAPDHH010000197.1, forward strand.
CCCGCTGCCACCCGGAGACCTTCTTACGGCTGCCCATGCGCCTTGGCAAGCGACTCCCACCTCTCGCTGCTGCCAAGACTTCCCGTGTGATGTGGAACTGCCCGGCAGGGTGGGGGTAACGCTGCCGGATTTGATAGAACATTCTCTGTAGGACGGCTATAGCTGGCGATTTGTGGTCGCACACGAGGGCTAGAGATCCCAAACTCCAGTATCCATCAAGGTCGCTGATGCGTATTCTACCCAACAGGGCAGACGCCATGCATACTGGGGGTAGCAGTGTGAGCCGATGAGAGGCTCGGGCCCAGGCCGCGCTCCTTCCAGAGACCTACCCTCTGCTAGTGTCAGTGTCCAGTTTCTGATAGTTCTCTCGTGAAAGCAAAATTGGCGACGTCATCAATGGTACTTCCGGCTCAAATCTGGGCAATCATTGCTGCTTGCTTAAGGCCGTTGAGCTGGTTTGGAAATGGTACTTGGCAGTGAGCCACTACAGTAGTTCGGATTTCGCGCCAAAAGTATAAGTTCATGTGGGTTTCGTACTTAGTTGTGTTTATACCAATGATACGCTGGAAAGTGTAATAGAGCATATGCATTGGCTAATATTACACCGGCTTCGAATAGATCAACCGGCCTCGAATTGACACCTTCCCTTATATAATTTCTCATGCTTCGAACTTCAAAGTACATATTTTACCTTGACCAAGAGCAAAGCATCAATCAAACTATTAATAAACTTTATCCGTGGTTACACGCCACGAATTAATCCGATGCTGCTATCTCAGTACAAATAACTTTTAGCAAAGTTTCCTGTGTTTCTTATGATTTTTAGGCCCTAAATACAAAATTGGTTCTTGTACTTTTAAACAAAAACAAATGTAACTTCCTTATTTTGGAGTAAATATCCCTTCAATAAAGTGGCTTGTTCCGCCCCCATCTTTCTGGCTCTCCTCTGTATCAATCAGCAACCGCCACGTCACGAGCTGTGCGCAGGCCAAGACACGCGCGCAGGCCACAGAGATCGAATCGCCATGAGTTGGCTGTGGGGTAATGAGACGACGGAGCAGGCGCAGTTCGTGGTGAGTGCGCTGCAGACGGAGCTGGACGAGCGCGAGAGTAAAATTAAGGCGCTGGAGGCGGCTCTCAAGCGCGAGCAGCAGGACATGACGTCGCTCCTGGAGGACGAAGTGAAGGAGCTGGAGGCGCGACGCAAAGCCATCGAGCAGGAGCTCAAGGGGGTGGACGCGCTAATCAAGGAGAAGCAGCGACTGATCCAACGTAGCAAGAGTGACGCGCTCAAGAAGAAAAAGAAGGGCAAGAAGAGCAAGACGGAGGCTCTTGTGAGCTCCACCAAGGCCGCAGCTGCAGAGGAGGAGAAGCCGCAGAGCTCTGCAGAGAAGGAAAATGGCAAGAAGGAGGCGGCGCTGTCCCCCAAAGCCAAGAAGAAGCAGCAGAAGAAGAAGAAGGCACAGGCGGAGAGGTGAGAGACATTGAAGGGCTGCTGCTGGTGCTGTGGAGTGCTGATTGTGATGATCTTTGATTGTGGGTTTTAGTGCTGCTAATATTGGTGCGACCGAGCCGACGGATGACTCGAAGGCGGTGCTGCCGATGGACAAGAACTTGAAGATGGTGGCCAAGGAGGAGCCGAACCTGGCTTTCATTATCCAACGCAGCAATGTGAGTGGTGTTTGAATTGTGTTGGGTGAATGGAGTTGCTGATGTAGGTTGTTTGCACTGTGAATGGTAGAACTCGAATACGGTGGTGTACGCGGGATGCAAGTCGTCGGACGGAAAGTCGCTGGATGCAGCGAACCCGATGAAGGTGTACTGGATCATGTACGAGAAGGAGGGCAACCCGCGTGAAGATCTCAACATGATTGAGCGTAACACGGCATATGGTGTGACGACCAAGCCGTCAGATGTGCCTGGTGAGTACATGGCAGCAATTGCATCGCTGCGTGACCGTGACTGTGTTATTCGTCTGGACAAGTACGGTAACGTGTTGGCTCTGACCACCATCAACGGCAAGAAGAACATGCTTTTGCGACGGGTGTTCGTGCAGATGACCACGAGTTGGGGCATCCCGACGGTGGACTTCGTGGATATCTTCGGTGTGGATCCAAACACGTTCGAGCCTGTATACGAAAAGAAGAAAAACAAGTAACTAGAGGAAGGCGAGAGAGCCCAACCCAGTGTAAGTGTGAAAATGAAGTGCTCCCTTTTTTGACCAGGCATGCTAGCTCGCGTGATGAATCTAAATGGCACGACGCATCATAACGATGGCCGCGGCACTAAGAGTAGTGCCCAGCACGCCGCGAAGAATGTCCTCGGGAACGTCGTGGGTGACGTACTTGGAGGTGAGGTATACGCCGACGGCCAGCGAGCCGCCGATACGTGCAGCAGTAGGCAAGTGAATAGATTTGGCTCGCAGGTTGAAGACTGTCGACGAAGCAGCAGTCGGCACCACGGAGAGCAGCGACGTGCCAATGATCGTCTCCTGGGGCATGTCACTCGCAGCCGTCAAATACGACGTGATGAGGATACCTCCTCCGAGTCCGCACAGGCCCGAGATGAACCCCGCGGCGGCACCTGCAAACACGTACTTGACGTTCACCATTGCAAAACCTTTCCAGTCCTGCTTCACGCGCTCCATGTACTCTGCCGAAATGGCAGCCGACGTCGCCGCAACCGACGGGTGTTCACCGTCGTCGCTCTTCGCGATACGCGCCTTCTCGAGATCCTTCAGCTGAGGCACGTAGAACTGCAAGTCCAGCGGGTCCTGGCTGTCGCTCCACTTGGGCATGTACGGACTCTTCTTGAGGAAAATGAGTGGCGAGCACACAAGCATGGCCGAGCCCACCACGAACGACAGCTTCTTGCTCGTAAGACGGTGCGCAGTCTGCACGCCGTACTTGGTTGCAATGATGGCAGGAATTGTGGTGGTCAGTGCCAACGGCACGTTGCAAGCTCCCGACTGCAGATAATTCCACGCGCCGACGGATGCGGCGAGCGCTACAGCACCCAACGAAGTACCGTTGATAGCTTGCTGAGAGAGGGACGTGAACTTCGCCATCGCCTACAGTTAAAGAGCATAACAATTCCAATGCAGACACTTGTCAAATTGAGTCCCTGGGGTTGACTATATTGAACACACCCACCGGAATGAGGATGATGCCTCCACCGACGCCCGTGAGCGCCGACACAACGCCAGCCACACCTCCTACATACAGTTTAAGAGCATAAACATTTAGCACATACTTAAGTAACTTTTGAGGGGATCAAATAAGAAAATGGGTTTCGAACCGGTGGCGACGCCGACGGAAAGCGGGATGGCGGCGCTCACAGTACGTTCCTTAGGTGCAGAGCAGAGCACGCGGCGTCCCTGGAGACTGTTGCGCGGCGCATGGCGGAGCGCAGAGGCGCTCGAGAGGCGGAGCGTGCTTGCGAGCATCTTGAGGAGTGGGGGCGGAGCGGTATGAGCGGGCAGTACTGACGTATTAACAGATGAAGAGATGTGTTGTCGATGACTATCAGTTTATAAAGTATAAACTAAAGCCATTAGTGCTCAGAAAGCAAACTATTTGAATACGATATAAAGAGATGTCTGTTTTAGAGAGGTTTCTGGCAGCTACCCATTATGAAGCGACGTCACCAGTGACGCGCCTCCATTTTAGCATCGCATGGATTGGCTAAAATTGAAACAAAACGGTTCCGACAGCAATGCTCACGAGGCACATCCGCCGCCTGCTCTCAACGAAGGTGTCGAGGCCCCTATCGCACGCCAAGAAGGCAAAAGCAGTCCAGGAGAGTGGAGATATACACAACAACAACAGTCTCCGTGGTTCTGAATCCTCAGAAACCAACCCGTGGAGCCACTTTGCAGCATTTAGCAGCATGGAGGACTACGTGGACGTCACACTGATCCAGTACAACAAGGAGGACAAAGAGGACGGCAAGAAAGAGTAGTAGAGCGTGATCGCGACACTTACAACTGCACAGTATACGTGTTTGGCTGCGTTTTCTTCCGGAAACAAAATATAAAACCTCTTCTTACCACGTGGAGCTGCCTAAATGAGCATGACCATCGGGTCGCCACTGTCGCGAATGTACATAACCTTGTTCTGTTCCTCCAGATCCAGCAAGACCTTCTCTAATTCTGCACGGGGCACAGTGTCGCCACTGGAACGACCGGCGTTGAGCCGTGAAAGGATGTCCGTCAGCTTCAATCCGTCGTTCTCGTCGTCCATGTCGTCGCCGCTGCCCAGTTCGGATAGCACACCGAGAACGTCATCCGCCAGCGTAGCAGCACTGCAATAACGATACAATCACACATCGACACAAGTTAGAGATATCACTGCACAAAATGGATCTACGGGGCAAGACGTACCTCCACGCTGCACGGTCTCGTTTCCTACTAGCGGTAACACGCGCTTCGGGCGCGACAGGCGTCTCTATCTCCAGTTCTGCCATCTCCTTCTCGCTGCCCACTTCTGGCAGCTCCGGAGTGTCCACTGGCCTTGAAGGGACAATCGCATCGTCCGAGTGGGGCTCGGAAGCGTCATGGTACAGAGCGAAGCTCATGAGAGACATGGCTTTTTCTGCGTCCACTGCATCGATCGACTTGCTCAGGCGAGTCTTCGCGTGTGCTGATGCGAGACGAATCAGGGTTTCCAAACTACGCGCAGTCACAGGCAGTGTCCGTGCGTTTTGCTGCGAGCGCAGCTCTGCATATCCTTCCGAGATGAGGTCAATCGCACTGTCGGTCAGCACTGGCTGGTAACGCGACTTGGCGTAATGAATGTACTTCTTGAGGAAATCTAACGTGAGGATGCCGTTGCCACTGCCTTCGTGTGACGAAGACTGGTACCCACCGTGAAGCAGTGGGTCGAACTTTTGGAAAATGGACTGGGGCTCATCTGATCGCTCGGTAGAGCTCAGCAATGCCATGTGATCAGTGGAGCTGACCTCGAATGAAAGAGGCACACCCTCCTGTCCCGGGCGAGTGTACCGGTGCATACGCAGAACGTGATCCGAGATGTTGCGGTCAGCGCCGCGGTCCAGACGATCAAGCACCACGAACAGCAAGTCAAAACGTGACAGAAGCGAATCTGGCAGACCGATGTTCTCCTGCGGCTTCTTGTTCTTGTTGTACTGACCGTAGACGGGGTTAGCCGCAGCCAGCACACTGCAGCGCGCGTTGAGAGTGGCATGAATGCCAGCCTTTGCAATTGTCACCGTCTGCTGCTCCATGACTTCGTGAATAGCCACACGATCCGCTTCACTGTGGATTACATATTAGCTACGAGCGGTTCGACATGTTCAAACAGCCATGGCGTACCTCATCTTGTCAAACTCATCAATGCACACAATGCCTCGATCTGCAAGAACCATAGCACCAGCTTCCAATCGACGTTCCTTAGTATCCGGATCGATGGTCACTGCAGCCGTCAAACCGACACCGGACGAGCCTCGGCCCGTGGTGTTGACAGCCAAAGGAGCTATCGTGCGTACAAAGCGAAGCAACTGAGACTTAGCTGTCGACGGATCACCCACCATCAAGATCTGTGCGGAAGAAAGAGAGGAAGAATTAGGTTAAAGCACTGCCAGCTCAGCTTGAAGACGTAAATCCCACTCACGTTAACATCACCACGAAGATGTGTGCCGTTCTCCAAGTTCTTCTCAACACCGCCCAGCAGCTGAAGCAACAGAGCCTGCTTGATCTCCGCGTGGCCGTAGATAGACGGCGCGATCGATCGAGACAGCATGTCGAATGCGTCCTTGCGCTTAGCGAACTCGCGGACATTCACCAAGTCTTCTGGTGTCATGACAATGCCGTTCACCTCCTTGCCCAGGAGCTGAACGTTGTTCGCGATGAGAACTGTCCTGAAAACTGCCGTCGAAGAAGCTGTGCTGTTGCCACCAAGAGGGCGGTAAATACCAATCACACGGACACGGTCACCTGGCTTGCACTTGTCCACAATATCGTTCTCCACAATGACCTCGCACGAGCGCGGGAGCTGTCCGAGCGGCGCCGTCTCGGGCGTTTCCTGCATGCTGATCATCTGGTAGTCCTTGTACTGGGAAAGCCCGAACTCGGTCTCCAACAAATTTCCGTTCTCGTCCTTGGTCGGGTACACACTCGAAGTCGGGGCGCCTGTGATGGACGTGTTGTCTCGGTACTCCCTGGAAAGAATAGCATTGGTCTCCTTGCAGTAATGCACGGAGCGCACGACCTTCGGGCGCACCGCCGAGCACTTAGTCACAATACCATGGACGCACACCATCTGCGTAAGGTACGAGGCCAAGAGTCCTCTCGGGTTCACGTTGTGGTGGCCGAAATCTCCCTCGAACCCCACGTGGAACTGCATGTCCTTGGTCGCTTCCGCCTCCTTGCTGCCGTACATGCTGTCCATATTGAACACAAGTTCCTTGACGGCCTCCTCAAAGGGCGGCACGAACTCGGCCGGGTTGCGCAGCAGTCTGTTGACGATATTATCCTGTCCGTTCACCGCCGGGTCCGTGAACGCGCTGTCGTACTCTCGTAGATCGTTGAGGTCCACCACAAGCCTCGTGTTCTTGTGGTGCATCATGCTGCGCAGCTTCTCCGTGTAATTTCCGTAGCCATCCTGCGGAATGTGTCAATGTGGTCAAAAGGAGCTCAAATTTTGGGGAACAAGAGGGAAAAGAGAAATGCACACGCACCTCGCTCTCCAGGAAGGCCTGGAAGTACTGCTTGTGGCGACGGAAGGCCTCGTCCAGCGCGTCCTGCTGCAGTTCCATGGCGTCTCTCCGAGTGCTCTTGCCGCGCGCGCGAATTTCGACTGGGCCTCTCCCCCGTTCAAAACGGCACCTCGGAAGAGTGACAGGAGGAGGGTGAGAAAGAGTGACATTGACTCGTCTGATTGGTGGAAACTAGATTCAAATTCGAATTTGGGCTTCCCGCGGGAATTGGGGTGACACTATTTTGGGGTTTTGGGCAACGAGATCTGCGACGTGTGACGAGGACATGGCTACATGATGTTGCACACCTCGGACGTGATCCGCACGACGTGCTTCTTGACGAACAGGTAGTTGTGCGGACGCTCGTCTTCCAGCGCCTTCTTCTTACGCTGCAGGTCGGCGATCTCCTCGCGTAATTTCAGGCGCTCTTCGTCTCCGAGCCGCGCCATGCGCTCCAACTCGCTGTTGATCTCGACCAGCTCCGCCACCTCGCCACGATGCTGCTTCACAGTGCTGCAGATCCACAGCACCAGCTTCGTGTTGCTGCGCAGCGACTCTGGGATGTCGGTGAGTCCTTCGTTGCCTTCACAGCTCACTTCTTCCAGCACAGGGCAGTCGCAAAGCGTATGTGGCAACAGCGTGAGCTTGTTGTGCCGCACATTGAGCACACGCAGATATTGCAGCCGCCCAAGCTCTGGCGGCACCGTGGTGAGGTCGTTGTAGGACACATCGAGTTCTCCAAGGCGTTCGCAGTATTGCAGCTCACTGGGAAGTTCTTCGAGGCGATTCCGATGGAGGTCTAACTTGCGCAGGTTCACACACCGCGAGATTTGAACTGGGATCGACGTTATCCGGTTGTTAGCCAGCAAAAGTTCACGGAGCAAGTCCAAGTTGCCAACTGCCTCCGAGATGTGTACGAGCTGGTTCCTCGACACGTTCAGCACTAGAAGTGAATGTGCGTAAGTCCACACTACCTCGTCCAGTGTCACCCAGTGCTTGTCCTGCAAGTCCAAGATCCCATTCTCGTCGGGAATCAGCGAGGCGTCCACCAGGTCCTCCATCGCTGCGGAGCGTGGCTAAAAGTGATTCATCAGTGCAAGTGGGGATGCAGCAGGAATAGCAAGGCGGTTTCGATTGAAAGGTGCGATGCTCGTCAATAAGTCAAGAAGACGGAATGTTGGGGAGACCTACGCCAGGCATGTTGGCATGTTGCCACTAAGCACATAGTTTCCGAAGGTCTTCGTTTCGTGGCGTAGCAGCAGCAATCGTCCTCGAGTACTCACTCCGATCTGATGATGAAGAGCAGCTGGGGAGCTGCTCACGTTGAAGTTGTCATGTACTTGGTGAGCTGCACTGTTGGGGTCTGCATGTTGGAGGATTAAGGTGCTGGTTTCTGAGGCTGCTAGCATAAGCTCGAGTCAACACGTTGAAGAGGAAGAATGCTGCTGGAATCGGAGGCAACGCACATTCCGGTGTAGTTTCGGTCATATGACTTTGGCGCTGTTGCTAAGCTCATTCCTTTGAACGTGCCAGCGCCTCCGCGAACTCCAAAATCCTGGTTCCGTTTCATTTCGACGGGTGATCTCCAGCAAAATTGAGTATTCTGTCGGGTCTCACCGGAAATCGAGCCCACGATCGCGTATTATGCTGGATCCCATGCATCACACGCCTGTTCTGCTCCAGTGAATGGTGCTCGAACAACAAGAAGCTCAATCGCGTGGTTCTGAAGTAGGACAGTGGATGTTGCGATGCGTGCTTGTGGCCGCAAGCCCTAAAATCGACTGTGCTTTGGAGCAAGCTCCGCCCCATTATGAAAGAAACCGTTCACCTTTCGCGATGAAGCCTGAACAGGATATTTGGTGCACACCTCACGGCGATTGCTTCACGCGTCATAGTGTGCCTAGGTGTCCCGCAGCGATTCCCACACAGCAACACCTCATTCTATCTTTTACCACCTGTAGCTCAATACTTCACGAACAACCGACGACAGCACCCGAAGTTGCAGCACGATGTTCGGCAGCATCCTGCACTCGAGTATAGTGACCGCCGTGTCTTTCGTTGCGCTTGCTTTGTTATCGACAACGAACTCGGTGTTTGCAGAGGAACTGTGTTCGGTCGTCCCGTACTCGTACACAACCGCCAAGTCGACGTATCCTGAGCTTTCGACGGCACTCAACACGCTGGAAAAATATGCCATCGCTTCGTGGTTCACCGATCGCACGTCGTCCCAAGAACGATTGAACATGGTCTCGCGTCTTCTCACCGAGTGTGGTGAGGACACCCGTCTAAGCATCGTGGTCTACGGCATTCCCAACAAAGACTGTTCCGGAGGATTCTCGTCGTCAGGCAGCGTGACTAGCACCGCCACATACAGGGCTTTTTTGAAGGAGCTGACGAGTGCCATCGGTGATCGCAAAGTGCTTTACGTTGTTGAGCCTGATGCGGTTGGCCTGCTGACTCAAGACGGAGGATGCGGTGTAGCGGCGGGGTATCTCGCGAATCTGAAGGTCGCGGTGGAAGTTCTGTCCGAGAATCCCAAGGCAGAGCTTTACCTTGACGTAGGGTACTGGATGTTGGCCTACGCTAGCAGCGCGTCCAAGGTTGCTACAGCAATGCATGAGATCGGCAGCGCTGGACGAGTAAAGGGCATAACCATCAACACGTCGAACTATCGCTCGAATCAAGAATGCGCGGGGTACTGCAACAACTTCCAGGCCGCAATGGGGAGTAACGAGATGAGCTGTATTGTCGATACTTCACGCAACTACAATGGTTCTCCGACTACGGCGTGGTGCAATGTCCCCACGGCTGGAATCGGAAAGCCACCGACATCGGCAACAGGGTTCTCCAATCTCGACTACTTCATGTGGATCAAGCCTCCTGGAGAGAGCGATGGCGAATGTTGGGGTGGACCTTCGGCAGGCTCTTTCTTCTATGGCGGCTTCAAGTTGTTGTGGGACCAAGGCTACTTCGTAAGCGAGCGTGGCTTCCCAAGGATTGGCGAGAGTTTTGGCACCAGCACTAGCACGACGACCACCACGTCTACTGTAGTCGTAACATCAGCTCCAACCACAGCGACACCCACCACCGCCCCAACGAGCAGTTCTTGGAGCTGGAGTGCAACCACGTCGACTGAGGCCCCCACCAGTGAACCTTCCACCACCGCTCCGCCAGCAACAATTGCTACCACAATAGCACCGCTTACGACAGCACCAACATCGGTACCAGTTACGACTGCACCAGCCACGGAGGCTCCATCTAGCACCACGCTGTGGCATTACAAATCAACGCGTAGTGCTTGCAAGGCTCGAAAGCGTCTGCGATCGCTCTGAGTGAAGAATAAGCCGTGACTCGTCCAGATCCTGTAATGTCGTTGTATTTCGCTAGTTGTCTGTACGACCGTCGGAACGCTTTCACACCACCAGAAAGAAGCAGCGGTGCAGACTTTTTATAAACATCAGCAAACGCTTTCACTGCAATCTTTCATCAAAGCCCCCTCCAAAACAACAGTGAACGCGACATAAAGCTACTAAAGACAATGGTGTGCACTCTGTATTGAATCGACCTTCGCACTCTCTATCAAGTGCTGGATGTGGAAATGAAAACAGAATCTACAAAACCGCAAATTTACGCCACCCACGTGACCTTCTCGCTGATAGGCTTGCGTGCGCCCTTGGCAATCTTGGCTCCCTCCTTGATGGCACCAACGTAGAACAGACCCAGACACTTGTCCTCCTCGCCGAGCTTCAGGTGCTCCTTCATCTCCTTCGACTGCGTGATGGGAGGACCCGAGCTCCAGTACGCTCCGACGTTGTGCGCCGTGGCCACCAGGTGCATGTTCTGAACAGCGCAGGCCACCGCGCACATCTCCTCCCACTCGGGGATCTTGCCGCTCTTCTGGCGCTGCATGCACACAGCGACGACGTAGGACGAGGCCGTGCAGTTGAAGACCATCTTCTTGTGCTTGGTCTCGAGAAACTTGTCGGCCGGGACCTTGCTCTTGTACACGTCCGCAAGCAGCTGGCCCACCTCAAGGCGCTTCTCGGGGGACTCGAAGATGACGAAGCGCCAGGGCTCCGTGCGGCCGTGCGTGGGCGCCCAGTTGGCGCTCTCCAGCATCTTGTCCACGACCGCGCGCGGCACCTTCTTGCTGCTGTCGTAGTCGGGCGGGAAGACGCTGCGGCGCTCGGCGATGAGCTCCTCGGCGGTCCACAGTTTGTCCCCGTTGCTGTTGCGCACCGTCGTCTTGGTCACGGTCTTGACCGTCTTCTTGCCGGCAGCGGAGGCGGCGATCTCGGCGCGCAGCTTGAGCGCGTACAGGCCCAGGCCCACGCTCGTGGCGGTGGACACGACTGCGAGCGTCGTGGAGGTCTCGGGTGACAGCATCGGAGCAGTGCGCGGTACAGAGCGAAATGAAAAGTGAGCCAAGAGTTCAGTGACGTATGTGGCTGCGGAATGCTGGTAGTTCGGTGACGCGGGGTGTAATCTCGCAAACGCTACTGCCACAATGGATTACTCGCTGCCGACGCGCGGATTGGATGATTATGTTCCGGTCACCAACTCGTGTTCGGCACGCGCTTCTTCGTCTACAATTGGCCAAAACGGATCTGGACCGTCGGATCACCTGCCATGCTGGCCGCACAAGCTAAAGCCGCGCTGCGTCGCGCTCGCCGCCTGCCCCGCGCGTTGTCCCTCGCTCCTGCAACTGCTTCGCTGCAATCTGCGTCTTCTTCTTGGCATAATCACCACCGAACGGACTGGAAACTGCGCGTCCTCGGCGCTTCCGTCGCTGGATTGGCACTCGGCAGTTCGTTATGTGAAGAAGAGCCCGAAAGTCCCGTGTCTGTAGGCGAAGAGCGACCGGATCTGCCCACGTTCACGTTCGAGGAGGTGCAGAAGCACACGGGCGCCCACAAGAGCGGCACGTGGGTCGTCTATCGCCACGGCGTGTACGACATCACCAAGTTCATCGCCTCGCACCCGGGAGGGACCAAGATCCTCTTGGCGGCAGGCAATTCCATTGAACCCTTTTGGCAATTATACGCAGCTCATAACCACGCAGATGTGCACAAGATTTTGGAGAAGCTGCGCATCGGCAACTTGCGTGAGGAAGATGTCAAGATGCTGGAAGCTCTGAGGAAGGAGCGGTACGGGGACGGCCCGTACAGTAGAGACCCAACCCGCCATCCAGCACTTAAAGTGAACTCGAGCATGCCGTTCAACGCTGAACCGCCGGCAGAGCTGCTGATGGAGTCGTTCATTACGCCGAACGACTTGTTCTTCGTGAGGAACCATTTGCCTGTCCCGGAAGTGGACGCCGAGAGTTTCAAGTTGAAGATTTCGGGGCTGGGTATTGGGAAGGGAAAGCAGGTTGAGTTCACGTTGGATGATCTGAAGAGCAAGTTTAAGCATCACACAGTGACCACGACCGTGCAATGCGCTGGCAACCGACGTGCCGAAATGTCGGGCGTGAAGCAGGTGAACGGGTTGAGCTGGGACACGACCGCACTTTCAACAGCAAATTGGACGGGTGTGTTGCTGTCGGATGTGCTTGCGAGCGTTGGCATCACGGACGAGGATTCGCGGCATGGAGCGTGTGATTGTGAAGTCGGAGCCAACTTGGACGTTTGTGACGACTGCAACGCTGTAATTCAGCACGTGCAATTCGAGGGCCTAGATGCTGACACAGAAGGCAACACGTACGGCGCATCAATTCCTGTAGCAACGGCATTAGACCCCCGAAAGGATGTGCTACTGGCATTTGAAATGAATGGTGAAACCATTCCGCGTGACCACGGCTACCCTCTGCGAGTAATTGTTCCCGGTACTGTTGGCGCTCGCAATGTTAAATTCCTGCACTGCATTGTACTTTCAAGCGAGGAGAGTCCAAGTTTCTGGCAGCAGCGTGACTACAAAGGGTTCCCACCCAACGTGGACTACTCTCGCGATGACTACTGGAAATTTGCTGGCGACTCGATCCAGGAGCTGCCTGTTCAGTCTGCTATTACAGAGCCTAAGAACGGCTCTGTTCACCTTGTGGATGATGCATCAGATAGCTCGATCGTGACTGTAAAAGGCTATGCTTGGAGTGGCGGCGGCCGTAACATTATTCGTGTGGACATTTCAGTCGATGGCGGAAAGACTTGGACACCCGCGGAGCTACACGAATCCGGAAAGCGTCAAAAGTATAACCGGGCGTGGGCTTGGACTCCGTGGGAGCTAGATGTGGAAGTGCCACCTGGTACGAAGAAGTTGGATATTATGTGCAAGGCGGTAGATGCTTCCTACAACGTGCAGCCTGACACGATTGCCCCTATTTGGAATATGCGCGGTGTGTTAAACAACGCTTGGCACCGAGTCCACGTTTCCGTGGAGGAGTCTGATGAGGAAGAAGAAGAAGAGGAAGAATACGATGAATAATGTGCTGAACGCTCTGTATGAAACTAGCAGGTTCATCTTAATGCTACCCGTACAACGAAACTAGCAACTGAACGTAAAGAAATACGAACAGCATATTATGCCCTGGATGGATAGAGAACCCCGCGCATAGTCTTGAGCATCACGTCAGACCACTGCGTCATAGCTTCCCGTAGTTCTTCAAACTGACAAACAGAAAGTGGAAAGTTGGGTCGGCGGACTTTGTAAAACGCAGCACGCCGCATCGTGACGACCACATCGTCGAAATCCCCACCATGGCCCTTCATACTCGCATTCGAGCGTCGTTTAATGGCTGTCAACACAACTGCTTTCGAGATATCCTTGCGGACCCGTGTATCTGAAAGGTAGGGATACCTTTCGTCTTCATCTACTGTATCCGCAACCAAGACAACGCAAGGCTCTCCGATGTACCCTTCATCCTTTTCCCCTAGGATAGCTCGGAAAGAAACCACGTTGCCCTCCGTCGTGATCCCGTTTTCATTCGTCGATAGAATCCTCGTGTTGTACGCTTCATCTGCAACAGCGTCGTAGTCGTCCCGAACGGTGATGTGTCCTAACTGCTCCGAGATGATGATCTCCATGTTGTTTTTGTAGAACGACAGCGCGTCGTAAACCTGCTGGAGAGACTTGACACCAGGGAACTGGACCGTATCGTAGCGAACGCAGCACAGATCTCCCTGTTCGTTCTCGAATTGTGTCTCGGAGAACTTTTGCTTCAGCGGGTCACCAAATCTCACCGGGTTCATGACAAACTCCAGAGCGCTGCGAATTTTTCTCGCTCCTCAGCGCCAGCAACGTAGCGCGTCGCTCCGCCCAGTCGCTTGTGAGGCAGATCCGAGTGTACAGTGGGTTGTAGTGATCGTCCGATAGACAGCGCGACATGGCCGACTGTATCTTGGCCACCTGCAGCTGCTGCGCGTGCATCGCGTGGGCCATTTTCGCGTATTCCGCCGCTGCTGGGCGTAGAATGGGGTCCTTCTGCAGCGCCACAGGAGGCGACAAGTGCCTCGTCTTGAGCACAGCCACTCCAGATTCCAGTAGACGAATCTCCTCCTCCAGTTTCTCCTGCACAAGGTTTTAAACAGCAACAAAGAGTGAGTGGCGTGCAATTCATTCGATGGTCACGTTCACTGCTGCACCTTTCGGTCTGCGTGGGTGATTTTGCGTCTCTTCTCGGGCGTGAGCACGCGCACACGAGACGCGTCAGGACTCAATTGGTCCACGCGTGGACTATCGTAGCTGGTCGTGAACATTCTCTTCCACTTCGCTTGTAAGACGATAATTTCCTACTGATGCTTGGTTTGTTGACTTTATGAAGTGACCATCACTCAGGAACACATTATTTTTTTACCCAATGACAAGCTGGCACTAAAAGTTTTATCCAATGAAAAATTGGCGATTCAGCTGTGCAGATTCGAATTTGTGTCACGATGAACAAGACGCGGAAGTGGTGGATACCTGCATGCACTCTCGTTTTAACTGGGACTGCTGCGTTTACTGGCTTTCGTCTGCGTGACGAGGCAGACGGAGTGGAGAATGGGGAAGTGGAGCCGCAGCTGCCGACGTTCTCGATGCAGCAGGTGCAGCAGCAAGCAAAAGGTCGTCGCAAGTGGCTCGTGTACAGACACGGAGTGTACGACGTGACGGACTTTGCGGCGGACCATCCAGGAGGAAAGAGGATTTTGCAGGCGGCTGGCAAGTCGGTGGAGCTCTTCTGGCAACAGTCGGAGCCGCATGCGCGCGCGGGTGTATCGGAGACGCTGGAGGAGTTGAGAATCGGGAACTTGGAGCAGGAAGACTTTGACAGGATGCAGAAGCTGAAGGGCGAGTCGAGAGGAGACGGAACCTTGGGACCTGATGCTTTGAAGCGACTTTTCTTCGTTGAAGAAGTGTCCGCCCCGGAGGTGGATCTGGACGTGTTTGAGCTCAAAATCTGCAGTGGAGACAGAGAAGAGATCTCGCTGTCACTGGCTGACCTCAAGACGCGCTTCAAGCAACGCCGCGTGACTACGACAGTCCGCTGTGCCGCACCGCGAGCGTCTGCAGATGGAGCTGCAAAGCGAATTCCGGCTGAATGGACAGGTGTGCTGCTTGCGGACGTGCTTGCTAGCGTCGGTGTTCAGATAGCAACAGACACCAACCACGTGCGGTTCGAAGCGCTGGACACGGATGCGCAGGGGCGAGCTTTCGGCACCGCGATGCCAGCGACGACCGCTCTGGATCGAGACACCGGCGTGCTGCTCGCGTATGCGATGAATGGCGAGCCTATTCCGAGAGAACAGGGATATCCGCTTCGCGTGGTCGTTCCTGGGGCCACTGGCGCTCGCAATGTTAAGTTTGTCCACCGAATCATACTGCCATGAGTTTGAAGCGGAGACATCTCGAGACAAAGAGGTGGCTTGAACGTTCGGCCAGGAAGAATGGAACTGTATCCGGACACGTTCGATCTCGGTGTAGTCTGCTTGGAGTCACACAGACGTAAACAGATGTCTTTGCAGAGCTGCTTCTCGCTGAGAATGGGACTCGAGCAGCAACCTTTGTCATTTTGACACTGCAGCAAAAGGAGTCGTCGACATTAATGGAGACAAGAAGTCAAGAATGCTCTCGTTGAACAGCGCAGCTATTGAGTCGTGCTGCCTGCTAAGACAGTGCTGGACGACATGTAGCGCGTCACGATAGCGTCGGCAGGCGCGGTTGGCCGTGTCGGTAAAAAATGCAGTCGGTCCCGAGCGCTGTTGCTGCCGCGGCACATCGAAGACCGAATCCTCTGGCTAGCTGCCCGGGAACCTGCTGTTGGGCACACGCAATGCTGTGTCGATTCAGGTCCTCCCTCAAGTTGTGCACCTCCGCATTTAATACCCTACCATATTTGCTCATCTGTACCTATGTTGCTCAATTCAAACCAATACAATCGTCAAACATACCTTTCAAAAAGCATCGGCTATCATTCGCACATTATAGTGATTTGTTTTAATTTCCTGTCGAATCCCACGAATGGATTACGATGAGCCGTGATCCCATGGACGCCTTTGCGCTGTCCGCAAGAAACACGTTCCATTTGCGCCTTTGCTTCGTGGAGTGAAGTTGAAAACTATGCTCACGATTCGGTCCCTCGCAGCTTCGGCTCTGGCCTGTGCTCTCCTCGCTGTGAACCCGTCCCAAGTCGCTGCTGACTACACTGTCAAGGCCGATGCCGCCACAACGGTGCAGGGCACTTGGGACGGATGGGGCACCTCGCTTTGCTGGTGGGCCAATGTCTTCGGAGACCGTGCAGACATTGCCGATGCCCTTTTCACACTGAACGAGACCGTGACTTTGGACGGCGCGACGTCGGGTATTCCGGGTCTAGGCTTCAACATTGCTCGGTACAACATTGGCGGCTCGAGCAGGAACGTGATTGATGACAGCGGCACCGAGGTCGCGATGAAGAAGTCGGAGAACATGCCCGAGTTCAAGTTCATGGAGAGCTTCTGGCTGGACTGGATGAACAAGGACCCGAAGTCTACGAGCTGGGACTGGAAAGCCGACGCCAAGCAGCGGGCCATGCTCACCCTCGCCAACCAGCGCGGTGCCAATGTCCTCGAAGCGTTTTCCAACTCACCGCCGTGGTGGATGACGAACAACCGCGCGACGGCGGGCGGCGACGACGGAAAGAAGGACAATCTGCAGGAGTGGAATCACGACGAGTTTGTGCTGTATCTGGCAACGGTGGTGAGCTACGCGAAGGCCAACTGGGGCATTAAGTTTACATTCGTCGAGCCGTTTAACGAGCCCTCGGAGACGTGGTGGCAGTTCGCCGGCAAGCAAGAGGGGTGCCACTTCAGTGTGGACACTCCAGCAGACCATTCTTCCGCTCCTTCGTAAACAGCTCGACGCTCTTGAGCTGCAGGACGTGGCGATCGCGACCTCCGATGAAAACTCTGCCACGGAGGCACTTGATACACTCAAAACCATGTCCGCAAACGCCGATGTCATGGGCTCCTTTGAAAAGGTGAACACACACGGCTACCAAGGACTGGACGCGTATCGTGGCCCTGACCGCGGTGGACTGAAGGACCTGACCAACAAGCTCACCAAGAGCTTGTGGGACTCGGAATACGGCGAGAAGGACGCGACGGGACTCACAATGGCTGAGTCCATTGGCCTCGACATCAACGAGATGGGCGTCATGGGCTTCGTGTACTGGCAGGCGCTGGACAGCGGCGGCTGGGGTCTGCTTCAGTCCAACCCGGGTGACAACTGGATTGGCACGCCCAACCCCAAGTACTATGTGATGGCGCAGTACTCGCGCCACATTCGCGCTGGCATGACCATCCTCGCCACGGACGACGCGAAGACCGTTCTGGGCTACGACTCGGCCAAGAAGCTGCTGGTTTTGGTGACTGTGAACATGGGCGAGGCCCAGACGATCACGTTCGACCTGGCCAGCTTTGGAGCTGTGGCCGGCCCCGTCAATGCGTGGACGACGGAGACGAGCGGCACCGGAGCTTTGTACAAGGCGAGCACCGTCGACTTGTCGGGCAAGTCGTTCAGTGCCGCGTTCCCGGCGGGCTCCGTCATGACGTTCGAGATCCAGGGCGTCGGGATGGCAGCTTAGACTTGAGGTTGCAGTTCATCCGCCTCTCGCTTTTTCTCTAGTAAAAGGACTCAATGTGCACGTAGCTCCTTGCTTATTGTTTATATGGTCACTGGAGGACAGTCTGGTAATGTAATTCTCTGTTTATTGCGTAGATGGACAGCGCTCGTACTGTATGTTGAAGTGACATCATTTCTGATTCGCTGAAAACCATCGACAGAGTTTCAACCAATCCTGTCGCTTCCGATTATGACTGGCAGTTCCCATTGTGCGGTCAGCATGGCGAGTGCTGGAGGAGTCGGTCGTGCCGCCTTGAGAATGCAACTACGCAGCCGGAAGCGCGACTTCGCTTCGTCCTCTGCAGCCACCACCAAAAGCGCCGTTTCAAGCGTCAGGAGCCCGAAGAAAAGAGTCGTAAAGTCCAAAACGACGTCTCTGGAGGCTGCTCCCAAGGCGAAGGTGGTCGCTCCAACCAGTTCCAAGTTCCCCGTGCTGTCCGCATTGAAGAAGCGAGCGAACCAAAGCCCCAATGACTCTAAAATCCTATTAACGTACCCAAATCTGGTGCCAGCGAGGCTCATTCGACGGTATAAACGCTTTCTAGCGGACGTTGTGCTGCTGGACGGAACTTCGAAGGATGAAAGTGGTGAAGTGGGTGAAAGGGAAGTGGTGACAGAAGAAGAGCGAGATGGAGGCGACGAGGCTGAAGAAGTGGTGACGGTGTACTGCCCGAACACGGGACCAATGGTGGGACTACTGGATGGACTGCCGAACGCCCGTGTGCAGCTGTCGAAGAGCAATGACCCCAAGCGCAAATACGCTTACACACTCGAGATGATTCAGATCCACGTACGTCTAGGTGTTGCTACTGCTTTAACTATGTTTTATAATGTGGACTGAGGTTATGAATGTTTTTTTTGCAGAATGGAGAGCGGGACGTGTGGGTGGGCGTGCATTCGACTTCTGCGAATCGGATGGTGGAGCAGGCACTTACGTTGCGATGGCTCACGGAGCTTGGAGACTACGATTCTGTACGGCGCGAAGTCAAGTTCGCCAAGAACAGTCGGGTCGACTTTGTACTGACCACGAATGCAGACGATGGCAGCGTCGCGCACGAGAAGTATGTCGAGGTGAAGAGTGTCACACTCGCGTTAGAGGAAGGCGATGATATGTCGACACGCTGTGCGGTGTTCCCTGACACGATATCTACTCGAGCGCAGAAGCACGTCACGGAGCTCACGGAACTTCTGTCCTCTACAGAGAACAAGAGCAAGAATGAAGGAGAAAAGGATACTACGGCTAAGCTGAGTGGAGCGATTATTTTCTTGGTGCAGCGCGACGATTGCAAAAAGTTTGCTCCATCCGTACAGCATGACAAGAAGTTTGCCGAGCTATGCGCTGTAGCAGCTGAGAGCGGGATCCAGTTGCTAGGCTACAGTTGTGCATTGGAGCCTGAGGAGGTCAATTCCTCTGGGGTCGTACGTCTTTTGGAGCAGCTACCGCTGCACACAATTTCATCGTGATTGCACTCGTGGGGGTTTCTGTGGTCTGTATCGAAATTGACCAGTTTGCTTTTCAACAGCACGATAACAACCCTGTGATTTATCAAGGATGTTCATTTGGTGAACACTACTACGCTGTATGACTTCAAACTTGCTAGTCGTCTTGCAATTCAATTTCAGAAAGCTTTTCGAATACGCTTTGGTCCATAATGACGCGTGCCGATGGACAACATCGCGTGGGAATTCTGGGAGAACATTTATGAAGCACACTGCCTGAAGTGTTTAAGCAATTTGACAAATGCTGTGGAAATGAACATGAGTCTGAACTTCATTCAAAATTGGTAAATCTAGTCTACACTCGAAGAAAAGCAGACTCAGAGCACGGAGCAGACCAACGCACAGTCTTACGCCGACAACTTCTTGGTGACTTCGGCGAACGACTTGCCTTGGGTGGTGGCGATGGCCAGCTCCAGCTCGGACACCTGACGAGAACCGTCACTCTTTGCCAGAGTGCCTGCACCATAGGGCGAGCCACCGTGGATCTTGTCCATGTTGGTGACTTCCTTCGCGCGGTAGCCCAGAGGGACGTATGTCAGACCGTGGTGCGCCAAGAATGTCAAGGCCGTAAATGCCGTCGTCTCCTGGCCACCGCCTTGGGTGCCCGTACTAAAGAAGATGCCTGCAGACTTGCCAACGAGAGCACCCGTCGCCCAGAGACTACCTGTCGAGTCGAAGAAGGCCTTCATCTGCGCCGGCAACGTACCAAAACGGGTCGGGAAGCCGAACAGAATTCCGTCCGCCTCCTTGAGAGTGTCGAGGGTGGCGATGGGGTGGTCTCTCTTCGGAGCAGCGTGGAGTTTGATCAGCACCTCTTCCGAGAGTGTTTCAGGCACCTGGTAGATGGTAGCGGTGACACCGTCGACGGACTCAATGCCCTTCTTCAGGGTCTCCGCTAGCTTGACAACGTGGCCGTAGGCGGAGTAGTACACGATGGCGATCTTGGTCATGGTGGTTTGGTAGGTTGTGGGCTTGAGCGACGCTGGGCAAATTCAAGAATGAGAGAGCTAGGTGCGCTGGATGCTGGTTCGATGCCGACAGGGCCAGGACAGGCGAAAGCAAGCATTTTGCTTGAATTGCGGTGCATATGGCACACGACGCACTTTCGTCGCAATCTTTAGCTGCGATTAGCCGAGTTGAGTCAGTAGCACCACTGCTTCTATATGTGTTGCATGTTATGCACGTACAATTGCAAGCTGTCTCCAAGTGTTGTAACTTACAACGAATACGAGTTGAGCCAGTTATCCCACGACACAAGTTCGCGTCAGCATGGATTGCCATCCTAATCGTGAATGTATTCACCGTATGATTATAACCTGGACATGGCGTTGTCTGGGAGTTCGACCGCAAAAAAGCCAGGCACGATGATTTCTAGTTGGCATCGTTCGACCAGCTTTTCGTTTGTAAGGGGTATACGAGATATCCGCCCCATATTTCAGCTACATGTATTGATTTGTCCCATCAATATGATTATGTGTGGAAGCGCATCAACACGCACGATGTTTGATTGGCATCTTTATGCCCACGTGGACTGATCTCGCTTGCGAATGGTAGATCGAGTAAGGCTAGCTACTGTCCTGCTGGTTGATGATAGTCGCAGGAAAATATCGGTGTCAAGGAAAACAACAAAAAAGGAAAATACCCAATAGTGAATATACTTTCGGTAGGAATATAGTTTCGGTTCACTTCAGAATGCGACCGACGCATTCGAATAACAGTTTATGTGTGTATACTACAGTAAGGTGAGAGTTTCATGTGTGTATAAGACGAATTCTGAAGTGAACTGAAAGTATATTCCTATTGGGTATTTTCCTTTTTTGTTGTTTTCCTTGACACCGATATTTTCCTGCAACTACCGACTTTTTTAGTTATAATGGGCGTTTAGTTATAATGGGTAGCCAATGAGAGCGCACCATTCAACGATATCATAAAGGATTCCCGCGTTTTAGATATAATGGTTGAAGTATCGGACGGTATTTTACAGCCAACAAATCTTAGATATGCAGCGACTTGCACACCACTTACATTAGCAGTGCTCCTCTTCAAGCGAGCCGCACTGATCCCAACGAGGCTGCAATACGCAGAGAGCCGCACATTCTAAATAGTACGACATGACTGTGTATATTGGTGTGCTGCTAGAGGCGAATGGCCTGATTACTTTCCTATAGACTTAATTGAATTCGCTACTGCCTCTACCTCGTTGTGTAGCGAAACTATTGAACATGAATTTAGAAGTAATTTACGGGAAGCGCTAAAATGTTGAACTTGACCTGTCTGCTGCGGGAATCACTCACCTCAAAAGGTGCATGCCCATTATAACTAAAAAAGTCGGTATCATCAACCAGCACGACAGTAGCTAGCCTTACTCGATCTACCATTCGCAAGCGAGATCAGTCCACGTGGGCATAAAGATGCCAATCAAACATCGTGCGTGTTGATGCGCTTCCACACATAATCATATTGATCCGAATTTTGGGACAAATCAATACATGTAGCTGAAATATGGGGCGGATATCTCGTATACCCCTTACAAACGAAAAACTGGTTGAACGATGCCAACTAGAAATCATCGTACCTGGCTTTTTTGCGGTCGAACTCCCAGACAACGCCATGTCCAGGTTATAATCATACGGTGAATACATTCACGATTAGGATGGCAATCCATGCTGACGCGAACTTGTGTCGTGGGATAACTGGCTCAACTCGTATTCGTTGTAAGTTACAACACTTGGAGACAGCTTGCAATTGTACGTGCATAACATGCAACACATATAGAAGCAGTGGTGCTACTGACTCAACTCGGCTAATCGCAGCTAAAGATTGCGTACGAAAGTGCGTCGTGTGCCATATGCACCGCAATTCAAGCAAAATGCTTGCTTTCACCTGTCCTGGCCCTGTCGGCATCGAACCAGCATCCAGCGCACCTAGCTCTCTCATTCTTGAATTTGCCCAGCGTCGCTCAAGCCCACAACCTACCAAACCACCATGACCACGATCGCCATCGTGTACTACTCCGCCTACGGCCACGTTGTCAAGCTAGCGGAGACCCTGAAGAAGGGCATTGAGTCCGTCGACGGTGTCACCGCTACCATCTACCAGGTGCCTGAAACACTCTCGGAAGAGGTGCTGATCAAACCCCACGCTGCTCCGAAGAGAGACCACCCCATCGCCACCCTCGACACTCTCAAGGAGGCGGACGGAATTCTGTTCGGCTTCCCGACCCGTTTTGGTACGTTGCCGGCGCAGATGAAGGCCTTCTTCGACTCGACGGGTAGTCTCTGGGCGACGGGTGCTCTCGTTGGCAAGTCTGCAGGCATCTTCTTTAGTACGGGCACCCAAGGCGGTGGCCAGGAGACGACGGCATTTACGGCCTTGACATTCTTGGCGCACCACGGTCTGACGTACGTCCCTCTGGGCTACCGCGCGAAGGAAGTCACCAACATGGACGAAGATCCACGGTGGCTCGCCCTATGGTGCAGGCACTCTGGCAAAGAGTGACGGTTCTCGTCCAGGTGTCCGAGCTGGAGCTGGCGCATCGCCACCACCCAAGGCAAGTCGTTCGCCGAAGTCACCAAGAAGTTGTCGGCGTAAGACTGTGCGTTGGTCTGCTCCGTGCTCTGAGTCTGCTTTTCTTCGAGTGTAGACTAGATTTACCAATTTTGAATGAAGTTCAGACTCATGTTCATTTCCCCAGCATTTGTCAAATTGCTTAAACACTTCAGGCAGTGTGCTTCGTAAATGTTCTCCCAGAATTCCCACGCGATGTTGTCCATCGGCACG
This sequence comes from Phytophthora sansomeana, assembly GCA_032158285.1. Taxonomy (NCBI): domain Eukaryota; phylum Oomycota; class Peronosporomycetes; order Peronosporales; family Peronosporaceae; genus Phytophthora; species Phytophthora sansomeana. The sequence goes on from JAPDHH010000197.1 coordinate 670,771, forward strand.
CGTCATTATGGACCAAAGCGTATTCAGCTTTCTGAAATTGAATTGCAAGACGACTAGCAAGTTTGAAAAGTCATACAGCGTAGTAGTGTTCACCAAATGAACATCCTTGATAAATCACAGGGTTGTCATCGTGCTGTTGAAAAGCAAACTGGTCAATTTCGATACAGACCACAGAAACCCCCACGATTGCAATCACGATGAAATTGTGTGCTGCAGCGGTAGCTGCTCCAAAAGACGTACGACCCCAGAGGAATTGACTTCTCCTCAGGCTCCAATGCACAACTGTAGCCTAGCAACTGGATCCCGCTCTCAGCTGCTACAGCGCATAGCTCGGCAAACTTCTTGTCATGCTGTACGGATGGAGCAAACTTTTTGCAATCGTCGCGCTGCACCAAAGAAAATAATCCCGCTCCACTCAGCTTAGCCGTAGTATCCTTTTCTCCTTCATTCTTGCTCTTGTTCTCTGTAGAGGACAGAAGTTCCGTGAGCTCCGTGACGTGCTTCTGCGCTCGAGTAGATATCGTGTCAGGGAACACCGCACAGCGTGTCGACATATCATCGCCTTCCTCTAACGCGAAAGTAACTGACACTCTTCACCTCGACATACTTCTCGTGCGCGACGCTGCCATCGTCTGCATTCGTGGTCAGTACAAAGTCGACCCGACTGTTCTTGGCGAACTTGACTTCGCGTCGTACAGAATCGTAAGTCTCCAAGCTCCGTGAGCCATCAGCAACGTAAGTGCCTGCTCCACCATCCGATTCACGCAGAAGTCGAATGCACGCCCACCCACACGTCCCGCTCTCCATTCTGCAAAAAAAACATTCATAACCTCAGTCCACATTATAAAACATAGTTAAAGCAGTAGCAACACCTAGACGTACGTGGATCTGAATCATCTCGAGTGTGTAAGCGTATTTGCGCTTGGGGTCATTGCTCTTCGACAGCTGCACACGGGCGTTCGGCAGTCCATCCAGTAGTCCCACCATTGGTCCCGTGTTCGGGCAGTACACCGTCACCACTTCTTCAGCCTCATCGCCTCCATCTCGCTCTTTTTCTGTCACCACTTCCCACTTTCACCCACTTCACCACTTTCATCCTTCGAAGTTCCGTCCAGCAGCACAACGTCCGCTTAAGAAAGCGTTTATACCGTCGAATGAGCCTCGCTGGCACCAGATTTGGGTACGTTAATAGGATTTTGCAAAGTCATTGGGGCTTTGGTTCGCTCGCTTCTTCAATGCGGACAGCACGGGGAACTTGGAACTGATTGGAGCGACCACCTTCGCCTTGGGAGCAGCCTCCAGAGACGTCGTTTTGGACTTTGCGACTCTTTTCTTCGGGCTCCTGACGCTTGAAACGGCACTTTTGGTGGTGGCTGCAGAGGACGAAAGCGAAGTCGCGCTTCCGGCTGCGTAGTTGCATTCTCAAGGCGGCACGAACCGACTCCTCCAGCACTCGCCATGCTGACCGCACAATGGGAACTGCCAGTCATAATCGGAAGCGACAGGATTGGTTGAAACTCTGTCGATGGTTTTCAGCGAATCAGAAATGATGTCACTTCAACATACAGTACGAGCGCTGTCCATCTACGCAATAGAGAATTACATTACCAGACTGTCCTCCAGTGACCATATAAACAATAAGCAAGGAGCTACGTGCACATTGAGTCCTTTTACTAGAGAAAAAGCGAGAGGCGGATGAACTGCAACCTCAAGTCTAAGCTGCCATCCCGACGCCCTGGATCTCGAACGTCATGACGGAGCCCGCCGGGAACGCGGCGCTGAACGACTTGCCCGACAAGTCGACGGTGCTCGCCTTGTACAAAGCTCCGGTGCCGCTCGTCTCCGTCGTCCACGCATTGACGGGGCCGGCCACAGCTCCAAAGCTGGCCAGGTCGAACGTGATCGTCTGGGCCTCGCCCATGTTCACAGTCACCAAAACCAGCAGCTTCTTGGCCGAGTCGTAGCCCAGAACGGTCTTCGCGTCGTCCGTGGCGAGGATGGTCATGCCAGCGCGAATGTGGCGCGAGTACTGCGCCATCACATAGTACTTGGGGTTGGGCGTGCCAATCAGTTGTCAGACTGAAGCAGACCCCAGCCGCCGCTGTCCAGCGCCTGCCAGTGAAGACGCCCATCTCGTTGATGTCAATGGACTCGGAGCGTCGCGATTTGCTCACGTCCTTCAGTCCACCGCTCAGGGCCACGATACGCGTCCAGTCCTTGGTAGCCGTGTGTGTCAAAGGAGCCCATGACATCGGCGTTTGCGGACATGGTTTTGAGTGTATCAAGTGCTTCCGTGAAGGAGTTTTCATCGGAGGTCGCGATTGCCACGTCCTGCAGCTCAAGAGCGTCGAGCTGCATTCGAAAGAGCAGAAGGATGGTCTCCTAAGCGTCCACGCTGAAATGGGCCGATACTCTTTTCGACTACTTACCGGTGGTCGACTTGTGGATCAAAGCCGGTACTAGGAATGGAAAGTGGACTTTGGAGGAGGAGGCCCAGATTGGGATGATGCTAATCATGGATTGCAAATTGCAATTTGCAATTAATGCATTACCTAGATAGTTTCGTGCAGATCATGGCTCTGGCAGATTCATTGGCGTTGCTTCCGCAGTTTGGAGAAGCAATTTGGGTGGCGTGTCAACTTACGCCATCCCGTAAACGAAGGTTCGCATGCTCTTCAGCATCACATCGTGCCACTGCATCACCTCATCGTGTAGCTCTTCTAGTGCAGGTTCTGGGAGTGAAAATTCCGGTCGCTTTATCTTCAAAAATGTGGCACACCGCATCGTGACAACCAATTCATTTTCGTCATTGCCTGAAGCTCCTCCGATATCACCACTGTCACTAGGTTGTCTTCGACTAGCTGTCAAAACAATCGCACCAGAAGAGTCTCGCCGAACTCGATTGCTTGAATACGGATACAGCTCGTCCTCATCAACGCAATCGACGATAAATACGCCGCAAGGTTCACTGCCGAAACCATTATCATTCTCAGCGAACAAGTGGCGGAACGAGATGGCGTTGCCTTCAACTGCAATACCCCTTGCGTTCGTGGAAACGTATCGACTAAGAAACGCTTCCTCCTCGATAGTGTCGTCGTCATCGCGTACCATGACATGCCCAAGTTGCTCCGAGATGATGATTTCCATATTGGTAACGTAGAATGACAACGCGTCAAAAACTTGCTTGAGGGAAGTGACGCCAGGGAAGTGTACCGTGTCAAAGCGAACACAACACATATCGCCGTCCGCATTCTCAAACCGATGCTCAGAAAATTGTGTCTTGTAAGAGTCGACAATACGAGTAGGCGACATCACAAACTCATACCCTTTCAGCAACTTTTCCTTCCGCATCGTCAGGAGAGTAGCGCACCGTTCGTCCCAGTTTTTGGTGAGGCAAATACGGCTGTAAAGTGGGTAATAAAGCTGGTCGAGCTGTACAGTCCACCAGACATGGGGTTAGCCAACAGACACCGATACGATCGCGAGTGCAATTGGTAAAAGGTACCATGCAAGAAGACAGTGCACCCTGGGCCTTTGCGACGAGAAATTGTTGCTTTTGTTTCGCGTAGAGCAGCGCAGCAAGCTCCGTAGCTACCGGTCGAAGAATTGGGTCTTTTTCCACCACCAAGTGACGTGGCAAGTTCCGCGTCTTCAACACTGCTAACCCAGACTCCAACAACCGGATCTCGTTCTTCAGCTCTTTCTGGTTCATAACACTCCTAAGTCACACTGCATCATGCAAGGCGCCCAACCGATTGAATCGTTGCGCACCTTTTTCTCAGCATGGTTGAGCTTGCGTCTCTTTTTGGGATCCACGCCCCTGAGCTCCTCACATGAATGCCCCACGGTACGGCCACCCGCAAACATCGTGAATACTGCACTGCCCACCCGTTGTCAACTTGGAGACTTCTCTACTGACCTCGAAGCAATACGAAGTTCATTGACTGCGTGAACGTGGCCCCGTCCAATAGGATAGCGGCCTCGCTAGAGAAAGACCATGACAGGCAGCTGGTACTGCTGCCAGATGGCAGGCATATCTTGTAGTAGCTTGGCTACTTTGATCCGAACTCGGTCTCCCATCGCTCAAACCGGCGAAGCTGGTCATGCCCCACGGATTTCGACACATTGCTGAGAGCCTCAGCAAAGTCCGCCTGCATACATAAAGCAAATGACCATCAAAATCATCCTTGAAACACATGAATCCGATTTTTATGGGAGGTCACGTACCTTGGTGACAACAAGTCGTTCCGTCTCGAGCTCACGGAAATCCTCACCCGCCTCCATCTCTCGTCGCATTTTGAGAAGTAACTCTGGTGTGTATACCCGCTTTACGGGCATTCGTTTAGCTGGATAAGGACATCATAACCCCAGTGTTAGTCACCACGCAATTGAGTTAGTGTGGGTGCCGAACACCATTGTGCTCACCTGTTTCACAGACGTTGGTGATGTCATCTCCGCTATAGCCCTGCAAATCACACCAAAAACCAACAAGTACAGTTCAGCTTGCAACGCAGAATCACCACTTTAGAGCTCTGCAATACATGAGTACCTCCGTTTCCTCAACAAGGCTGTCCAGGTCCACGTCCGGACCCACATCAATTCGCCCCAGATTAAGTTCAAAGAGAGCTCGGCGAGCTTCGGCTTCAGGTAGTGGAATATATACTCTCTTTGTCAGACGCCGCCGCATTGCTTCATCTAGTTCCCAAGGAAGATTGGTGGCCGCAAGTAGCATGACACGGCTGCCATCATTCTCCCCAGACGAAACGCCATTGATTTGGACAAGAAGCTCCGTCTTCACTCTGGTTGCATCAAGACTTCATCAGACGACAACTACGATCGGCATGTTAGATACCAGAAGCTACGCACCTTCGACTCGCTTCATGTTCTGTTGCAGCACCTCTGGAGGATGCGATAGCATCGATTTCGTCCATGAATATGATAGATGGTTCATAGTAGCGCGCCATATCGAACAGGATTCGGACCATTTTTTCTGAGTCGCCTCGATACTTGGACGAAAGTGTTGACGCTGACACGTTAAAAAATGTTGTTCCACATTCGTGTGCAACAGCCTAGGTTGGGTAGGAAAATAAGGTTTTCGTAAGATATCGGGAAGACACAATCACCACTGCAATTGTCGTACCTTGGCGAGCAGCGTCTTTCCTGTCCCTGGTGGGCCAAACATCAGAACTCCGTTGCATGGCTTCAAAAGACCATCCTTCATGAAACACGCGGCCACGGTTAGAACGCATCCGTGCATAGTCGAGTAAAGTCAACTAACCGTGAAAAGATGTGGGGCGATCTGCGGAAGCATCACGGTTTCCTGCAAGAGCTGTTTGGTGTGCTCGAGCCCAGCAATATTTTCGAAAGTGACGTTCTCTCCGTGATCGACAATGTCCCTTTCAATAGCTTCAATAAGCTCTTGGTCAACCCAACCGTTCTCTTTCGCCAGTTCTGAGTATTTAACTTTTCCCGCAATGGTTTCTTGGCTGGCTTCGTGATTCGTCGAGCTCGCTGTACTTTGGACGCTCTCTCGGCGCTTGGAAGAGCGTGGGCCTTGCCCTGTTTTCCGCTGTTTTGACTCCGGATTCGTTGTCGTCGATGCTCCACTTCGTTTTGACCCATTTCGTGCTCCGTTCTCTACCAAACGCCATCCAAGCAACAACATCATGAACCTTTATCACATCCAGCCATACTCTCATCATAATTGACTCACCTTTATCTAGAGAGGTCCTCTTCCTCGAGGTCGTTGAAACCGTATTTCCCGTCGCGTTCTTCCGAGATTGCTGCAACTGCCGTGCTCTAAAACCAAGTATCAAAAATCAGCAACCTCCATCTCAAGACTATTGTTTTTCATCAAACCTCGTACCTCGTCACCGTAGAAACCCGCGCCTCTCCTCGATGCATCCACAATGGCACCTGCCTCTCCTTCGCTCTCTGACTAATAGCCACGGACTGTTCCTTCCGCCGTGCTGCCTGTGGGTTTTCCCACTGTCACCAATATCATAGCGTAAGTAAAAATACCCGTGACAATTTAAAATTCATTCCCCACCGTCTTGGTCGCCGTCTCTTGCGCTGTAATTGCCTCTTCCTCTCGCTGCTGCCGCAGTCTGCGCTCCTTCGCAGCTTTGTTGCGCCTCTGCGACTCCTGCACTCTGTTCGCAGCGATCGAAAGGTCCTGCAGCGTGCTCCTGTACTCGAGGATGGTGCGGTATTCCTGCTGCAAGTCCTTCAAAAACTGCAATTACAAAGTTTAATTATCAGATTTCAGAGGTCAAACAGTATCATTGTGACGCACCTCTCGCGCCTCGGGGGCTCCCCGCAGCTGCGTCTCCAGCGTCTTTCGCACAGCGCGGAACTCCACGATGCCCTGGTCGTAGTCGCCCAGCAGACACAGCTCTCGGGCGCGCAGCAGCGCGTACTGCGCGCTCTTCCTGTCGCTGGGCATCATCATCAGTAAACGTGACGTTTTCGATTTGACTTTTTTGGCGGCACACGTTTCGATTGGGTAAAAAGTGGTGGTATATTTCAGCGAATCAGAAGATGGTGAGGTTTTTCTCGGTGAGGTTTTATTCTTTTCTAAGATGGTGTGCAGTTGGTGTGCAGCTGTACGCGGCCGACACGTAGCGAGGCAGAGTCACTCAACAAGCGGACGTCGTCATAGAGAAGCCTGCGTAGAACCCATGGAGCTGACGGACCTGCAGATCGTGGCCATCGTCGTGACGGGCGTGACGGTCCTCTTGCTGATCATGGCGGCGCGTGTGCTGCTGCCCTCCAAGACGGACGAGGTGGACGAGTCGCTGCAGGCCATGATCAACGGCTTCGACTTTGCGCTGCCGGAGGAGGTGGAGCAGTACCGTAAGGGCAAGGAGGAGCACCCGGACGACAAGGACAAGTGTTTCCAGCTGCTGTTCCGTCGCGCCGTGGCCGACATCCCACTCATTCGCAAGATCCAATCGGAGAGCTCGGGCATCCAGCGTCTGAAGAAGAACGACATCCTCAAGGATGGCTCGTTCCTGAGCTACAAGATGGCGGAGGAGCTCATTAACGAAGAGATCAACGACGTGCGTCGGGAAGCCGAGGAGCTTAAGCCTGGTACGAGTCCCTAGTGATTGTTTTGTGGGTGTTTGAAGGTTCCAATTGGTGCTGACTGTTGTCGCTTTGTGTCATTGTGTAGGTGAGGGCTGGCCCGACAAGATCTTCCCCCAGGCCGTGCAGTTTATGAACCAGATCGCCGAACAGCAAATGGCAGCACAGCGCAAGGCGGCCGAGGCACAGATGAAGGCCATGCAGGCCGCTCGCGCCAAGGCCATGGCACAGGCAGAGGCGGCGCAGGAGGCGGTCAAGAACATTGAGGCACAGGTAGCGACCAAGGAGAGCGAGGAGGAGACGCTGCGGAAGAGGAAGTAGGGGTCGGTGGTCACTCGCGGCGCCGTAGCAGTCTCTGCAAGGCCGACCAGTAATGCTCACTGCTTCGGTGCCCGGTGCATTTTGTGAGATAGACAGTTTCGTTTGATCAACTTGTGGCGTTGTTTTGCTTCTATCGGGTACTTTCATGTGTCAATTGCTGCTGCTTTCAGTGCAAGGTTGACGCTAGCTATATGTTGCAGTGTTGCCGCTTGTAGTTCTCGTACTGCAGCAAGGGAGAGCGCCAGCGATGGGTTTTGAGCTTGAGCATGCATCGCGTGGCCTAACGGTAGCTCCTTGTGCTTCATCACTTTGACGCTTGGGTCCTTGCTGCTTGTGTGCTGGAGGATGTTGATGTCAGTGTTCATGCCACAGCGTACGCTAATCCGTTGGAGCTCTCGCGCTACAATAGCTTGCGCTTCCTGCCGCTTCACATGACGCTGCATCCGCTCCTCTTGCGACGCGAAAGCCCAATCGCCAAACTCGAGAGCCTGGTAAATATAAGTGCGATGCCGGAGTGGCGCTGATGCCAACGTAGCGATGCCCGAAGTGCCGTCAGGAAAGAAGAAGGAGCAGCACTCACAGTCGCGATCCACCTGCAAAATGGTGCGGTCTGCGAATGCAACACGCACGCGCCCGTCACGGAACGCCCGGAATCGTCCATTCTCGTTTTCAACCTCTTCCACTACCTCCAGCTCGTCCGTCTCCAACTGTGAATCTGGTCGAGTGTCCTGACTGCTCACTTGAGCGGCATACTTGAACGCTTGAAGAACGTAGTCGAGGTGTTGGCACAGCGAACCGATCGAGTGGCTGGGACTTATGGTGTCTACAATAAACGACGGTGGAATCGTCTCGCGCGTGAACCTGTGTTGAAGTCGTCCGGTTTCATCATACCACGCGAAATAACCATCGCTTCCAGTCAACAGCGCGCGTTCGCAATTCATTTGCACCTAACAGAGCGAAATCCAATCAATACCAAGAACTAAAAGCCCTGCCACACAAGCAAACATCCTACGCACCACAAGTTCAGGCAGTAAACCATTTGCTCTTCGAGACACGACCAACGTCGCGTCCTCCCCCAACACCTCCGCCACAATGCGATGGTACAGCAATTTCGACGGCAGCGTGGCCACCCGCAGAATCTCCGCCAGCGATAGACTGTTCTCCTGGTCACTAGGCGTTTGAACTCCATCGTTCCTCGTCGCAATGAGCGAAAACGCTGGACGCGCAGCAAATGCTCCGTTCCTCGGCAGCTGTGACACCACCACACTCGCCTTCTTCTCCAGACCCACCTCCCCAAACTCCACCTCCGCTCGTCGGTCTTTATCCCAAGCTTTATTTGCCGCCACTAACGTCTTCACAGGCAGCTTAAAACCCTCGGGCGTCTGCGCAACAGCGAACGTCTGGTGCAGCGTCGCATAGTGCGCGTGGCTGCTCTCCTCGTCCACCTCCTCGTCCGAGACCTTCACTTCCACCAGATAAAACAACTCCACCAGTTTCCCGCTAGGATGCAACCTCACTTTCGCTGCGCCCTCTATCGACTGCATCTCGAAGCACTTGTCCTCGCCATTGTACAGTCTCGAGGCCTGCAGCTTCTCTCCAATAGCGGGCCACCTCGCACGTAGACTTCGAATCCTTCGCTGATACCTCACGTCCCTCGCATTCATCAGCTTCAGATGCAGATACGGCAGTTGGTCAGTGAACTGATTGCGTAGCTGGAGCGTGTCCAGCACCAACGCGCGATGACGAGAGAGCGCAGTGGGCGTCAAGTGTCTCGAGCGCGTCCCATCCGGCTGAATGTACGAGTACGTGTGGCCAGAGGCCTCCAGCACCACCGTGTGCGTCTCGTGCGTGTTGCGCTGGTAGCAACCGACGGCCGATCCGTCCGCCAGCACCACGCAGCGTCGACGCTTCGTCCCGGTCGGCAGCATCGCAATAGGAGTCAAAATTTGAATTTAATTGGACCCAAAAAAAAGAGGTTGACCCAAATTTGACCTGCGCCGCGGTTGGCCCAAAAAAAGGGTTATCGATTTTCTGATTACCGGTAGCATGAAGGTGTTCGTGAATGGGAAGATCTGGCAGTGGGCGGGCGGCGCTCGCTCCGTCGCGGGGCCTTTCGCCGAGTGGATGACGGTGTCGGATGATGGTTGCATTGAGGCTGTAGGGTGTGGGGAACCGCCCGTTGTTGAGGAGACGCAGGACCTCAAGGGATCGCTGGTGCTTCCAGGACTGCACGACTCGCATATCCACGTGTCGATGCTGGGCGAGAGCGCCGAGTGGCTCGATCTGTCGGGCTGTACGTCCTTTGAGGAGTTTACGGAGCGACTGCGGAGCTACGACGCCGCGTACCCGGACAAGGCGTGGGTCGTGGGCATTGGCTGGGCACAGGACGAACTCTCGAGCGACGCGCGCTATCCGTCTCGACACGACATTGACGCCGTGATCCGAGACCGACCTGTGATTCTGCACCGCGCCTGTTGGCACATTGCAGTGGTGAACACCAAGGCGTTGGAAATTGCAGGCGTGGACTTGGAGGCCAAGAGCCATGATATGAAACATGGAGCCATTGACGTGGACGAGAAGGGGGCCACCGGCATCCTGAGAGAAGATGTAGGGGAGAAGACGTGGGGAGGTAATGGTGGAGCTAACGTGGCTGTTGCTGGTGGTTGGAGCAGGCGGTGCAAATTGTGGAGAAGCATGCGAACGAGCCGTCGCTAGGTAGGTGAACTGTTGGTGACAGATGAAGTGAGTAGTGGGGATGCTGAACGCGTGACTTTGTGGTGATTCGTGCAGAACTGCGGGTGAAATACTTTAGAAATGCGCTGGAGAGGTGCGTGCGTTCAGGTCTTACTGCTGTTCACACGAACGACGAGGATGCATGGCGGGTGTATACCAAGCTACAAGAGGAAGAAGGCCTACCGGTTCGGGTGTACTTGACACCATCTATCCACGAACTGGGCAAGCCTACGACGCCGAAGCCTGGAGATTGTGATGGTCTTTTGTCGTGTCACCGAATGAAGATTTTCAGTGATGGGAGTCTTGGGGCGGTACGGCGAAAAAACTGCATCCTGTTATCATTGCTGCACATTATTCAACTCTCACATTTCTCGGCTGTGTTGTTAGGAGACTGCTGCACTTCGTGCTCCGTATAAAGGGACAGAAAACAAGGGCATCCTAATGAACTCAGACGAGGGCCTGCTCAAGAAGATTCGTGACGCAGATAGCGTTGGGTACCGTGTTGAAATTCACGCAATCGGTACGTTTGCTTTTGAAGTTTTGCCAACTTGGTAATGGAAAAGGATCCACTGACGTGGGTGTTTTTGAGGGAGTTCAGGTGACCGTGCAGCTGAACAAGTCCTGCTAGCTCTGAAGGCGGCAAATGTTGGGCCCGAAAGACGTCCAATTCTCACGCATTGTCAGATTCTGGGGAAGGACTTGATTTCCCAGATGCAGGAGCAGGGCGTAATTGGTAACATCCAACCTTCTTTTACGGTCACCGACGCAGCCTATGTTCGCAAGCGCTTGCAAGAAGAAGTGATCCCGTATTCGTATTGCTGGAAACGCATGCTGGATCACGGTGTCTCGTGCGCAGGGGGAAGTGACGCACCCATCGAGACGTGTAACCCATTTCAAGGCATTTACGACGCTATCTACCGCAGAAAACCCAATCGACCGGAGGAAGTTTTCTTGCCGGAAGAACAGCTATCGTTCGGTGAAGCACTAGCACTGTATACGAAGGGTGGTGCATTTGCAGCGATGGAAGAAAACAGTCTGGGGCAAATTGCGCCTGGGTTTAAAGCTGATTTTGTGGTGCTTCGCAACGACGTCACTCAAGATCACGCGGCGCTTGTTACACCCGATATCGTGGAGAGTGTGTGGGTGAATGGTAACAAAACTTATCAGTATGATGCGGCATCCGTCCTGGACTCACAGCACGACCTCAGTAATAGCCTTTTGCCAGGCAAGAATGGCCCTCTACGAGTGTGTAGATGCTGTCGACGATAAGGTTCTGTCGGTGCGACAAGGAGCTCGTGTTTCCAAGGACATCATAAAGTGGGGTAAATCTACAAGGACTCGATTAAACCGATCACAAGCACAGAGGCTGGATATTGAATTACAGTTTCTTCACACGCGCTCTCAATTCCAGGACAGCACTGCCCTCTTCACGTTGCAGCAGTGCGCAGTATCGGATGTAGTTAGCCGTCTAAAACCGCAACAAATTCAAATTCAAAAGCGCTGTCCTCTGCACGGTACTCTACAGTGCGTGTTCGGGGAAGCTTCTGACTGGTAACAACTTTCTCAAGAAATAAATGCATGAAGCAGGTAGACTGCAATTCACCACCACCCGCAACAATGGTCGATGCTCCCACGACTGTGACTACGACGTCCCAGATCTCGCTGCAATGCTCGGATGAAGCCTTCTTGCGAAATCTACCGTCTCCAGTACCACTTGGCCCAATGGATCAGCGCTCACTGCTCGCCATCCCACTCGCTGTCGTCTTCGTCTACCGTCAAGAGGCACCAGCAGTCCAAGAAATAATTCCCATCGATCGACTTCAGCGTGCGATAAGCCGCTTGGTGGACTACTACCCTCATTTAACCGGTCGCATTGTCATTGACCCAACCGATCAATCTCCGCAGATCGACCAACTCGGTGCAGGAGCCAAGCTGGTTGCTGCTCAATGCAACAAGTCGTTGCAGGCGTTTGAGCGTTTCATTGACGACGACAAGCCCGGTTCCCCACCTCGGTTAATGGGAACAAATCTGCCCGATGGTGGCAATGCGTTGCTACCACCTTTCGACCCAACCGAAGCAGGTGCAGCACACGACTCGATCCTCACGGTGCAACACACACGCTTTGCATGTGGAGGTGTGTCCATTGCAATCCGTCTTCGGCACATCATTTGCGATGCTGCAGGGTTCTTCCAACTCGTGGGCGATCTTGCCGAGTTGTATCGGGGCAATGCGAATGGAGTGAAGCTTTCCAGAGGGCCACCAGAAATTCGTTCGTATATGTCGGACATGTGTATGACTCCTGAGGAATTGCAACAAGCTCGTGAGGTCGAGCCGACTGTTTTTGAGCTCGCACCCGAGACGCCCAAGCCGGTGGTTAGTGATATCGATGGAATGCTGGAACCTGTTATCGGTCGTGTCCTGCGGTTTTCTTCGCTCGAACTTGCTGCAATCAAGGCTGAAGCCAATGCTGACCATCACAACCACCCCATGTCAACCTTTTGTGCGCTTACAGCACACCTCTGGCAGACTATGCGTCGCGCGCGTGTTCGGGTTTTTGAAACTCAGGATATGTGTTCAAGCGATGCGGTACATCATGCCCCGTCAGTTTCTGGCATCCGCTGACCTGCGAAGTCGGAACCAGCTTGATGTTTCGCCGCGATATTTCCCCAACTGCGTGCTGTGCCCCACTTTTTCGCTCCCTGCTTCTGATCTGCTGGAAGCTCCACTCGCTAGAATTGCCACTGCAGTTCACGACGGAGTCCAACCCTTGAAGCGTGAAGAAGTGCAGCAAAACCTACGATGGCTCGCTGCACAGCCCGACAAGCAACGCGTGCGACTTCGTTATCGCTACGAAGAGGGCGGCGTCATGGTGAGCCAATGGAATAAGTTCGGGATGTACAGGGGCAGCGAGATGGACGTTCCTCCAGCACTAGTAGCGCAGCCGTTCACACCAATCTCGCTTATTGATGGATTGGTTTACTTTCTGGGCACAGAAGACCAACTAAACGGATCAAACGTCGCCACTGGGGTCACAACTGGCAGCATTGACGTAAGTTTGGCACTCAGTGAACCAGTGTGGAGAGCTCTGGACGAAGACACACAATTTCGTCGCCATCGCCCATGGTAATCAAGACGAAGTCAGCAAGTCATTCATGACCACAGGCACTCGCTGACCAGAGTCCGAGAACGGATCCACTAGCGTACATGTACCACTTCAACTTCAGTTTCATTGGTCACTTTGTTGGTCGTAATCCATTTTCATTGGCTAAAATGATGTTGCACGAATTGATGGGGTTTTGGCGCCAACTACTTTCCGAAACGCTCCCAAGTGCAGACGATGGACTTCAGCGGCGCCCCAACCAGCAACGCGACATCTCCGCGCGTCAACAAGAAGTTCATGAGCGCGTATGTGGGCCACACAGTTGCGCTCGTCGGCGCCGTGGAGAGCCACACGCCCACGTCCGTCGTGCTGCGGACTTCGGTGCGTCTTCGGAGTCTCCTGGCGGTTAGGAAGGTTAAAACTCACTAAGATTTGCTGCTCGTTGCGGTTCTTTAGGACGGAGAGATCGTGAACGTGACGACGCAGCCAGGCAGCGACTACGGCAGCAAAGTGGTGGAGGTGATTGGCCGCGTGACGGACTCGGAGTCCATCCAGGAGTTCAAGACCACGCTCTTTGGGGACAACTTCGACCTGGACGTGTACGACCAGTTCGTGCAGCTCTCGCAGACCAAGTACAAGCATTTGTTTGAATAACTTTCACTCTTACAGAGGATGTGAGGGCGGATGGTGGTCAACGATCCGAGAACAAGAATTTATAGATTGTGCACGAGGTTTTGACTGCTGTTATTCACTTGTAGGGGCTTCAGAGACCTCTACTTCTTCGCTGTGAACTCGTTCGTTGCTTTCAACAGGAGGAAGTGGCTTTGAAGAGTGTAAGAAACCCATGCTGAGCGGTCGGGGAGCCCTGGGCGTCTGGATGTCGTTGATCTCGCGCTGCACGAGGTGCACATGATAGTGTGGCGTGTAGATGCACTTGTAGAGCTGGAAATGGCGGAAATACGAGTTGGTGACGTAGTCTACGATGGTGGCAACTTCTTCTCTGCTGAAGATCCCCACACTATCCGCGCATCAACTGAAGGTAAGCTTTCCGACATTACTGCAGAAAGCGCACGTCTTACCTCTTTGGCGATCGGTTGACGCTGTGCGTGAGCAATATCGCCTGGAAAAAGTCAAAACTGCTCTTGAGGTCAGTGGTGCTATCACGCGCAAAATCGCGCTTCATTAGCGTCTGACAGATCCCAAGGAACACGGACGTCTGGTTGAGTTGGAAGTGCTTCTGTCTGCAAAACGTATAGATCCTCCAACCGTTAAGGAAAAGCAACTCTAGTACCAATCCAAAAGAATCAAAATCCACAGTGCATGCAATGATGGAAAAGATATGAATAATTGTGCAGGTGGAAGTCGAGCAGGAAGCTCTGCTTCTCGTCCGACGGATCCAAGTCGAAGATCTTCGCCAGTGCACTGCAGCAGCAACCGACAGCAGTTAACCTTTCAACAAGAGCTCCAACAGAGTTACGCTACGTTGACCGATTGAAGACTCAGCTGTTGCACCTTTTGCAGTCGTCCACCGAGTGCCGCGTAGCCAATTCGCTCAGCTCGCGCTCGGTCGCGTGCCTCCACACGATCGCGTCCGTCTAGAGTGCAGAAAACCGGTTAGCACCTCAATCTCGCCACGTCACCCCCGTAGAAACTCCTTCTCTCCATTGGCAGCAACAAATGCATTGCCCTGCCAAGACCCTCGCAGAGTGGACACTACTTCCAAGTTAACTTTAAGTTCGCTGATACTTTTACGCACCATTCGCGTCGTCCGAAAGTGACGCCCTTTCATATGATCCCGTACTTAAGCGCGAGCGCGCGGTGCAGCCGTCTATGCAGCCATTCCGAAGAGTGGCTCTTTGGCGGCCAATCATGAGGCAGCATCCGAAGAGGATGGACGGCGTGGTCCGTCTCTCCAGGTAATCGACCGTCAAAGGTCTTCTTTCGCAGTCTGTTAGTAGTAACTGGCTGCTCACCCATGTCACTCCAGCGCAGGGTTCGTATCGCACGCTGGCTCTTTTTTCTGCCAATGGAAATGGCTCCCCCCTCTCCCTCTGACGGCATAGCTGTGACTGCCTGCCCTCGCCTCCGGCCGAGAGATAGCGCGAGTTGACCCGGGCAGAAGAAGAAGAAGCACGACAGCGACCCTCAGCAGCGAAATGGAGGCGGCCGCGGCGCCCAGCGACGCCGTCACGCGCCCGTCCAAGACGCCGGCGGGGCCCGAAGACGCGCCCGAGATCGTGGGCGAACCCGTGACGCTCGAGGAGCTCGTGACGCCCTCCGCCGCCGTCAGCAAAGAGCAGAAAGAGACGCAGGAGACGGAGGAGACGTCAGTCCAACAGGAGCAAGTGACGGAGAAGGAGAACAACGAGGCGGTGAAGGAGGCGGAGGAAGAACTTGTACAGGAGACAGAGAAGACTGCAGAGGAGACGGTGGCTGCAGAGGAGACGGAGGCTACTGGGACGGAGGCTGCAGAAGTCGAGGAGACGACCGAGGGGGTGACGATCTCGGACGACGCGAACGAAAGTGGCGGCCGTAACAGTGTGGAACAAGAGGAAGATGCAATTGTGGAGCTGCCGACGTACGACGACGACGACGACGACGAGTTCCACGAGGCCATGGAGGACGGCGACATCCTCCTGGACGACGTGGCCTTGGCGGACAAACCTGCGGTGCCCCCCACCATGAACTTCTCGGTGAATGAGATGGAGGTGATTACGAACCGAGGCGGACGTGCTGGTAGTCTGTCCAAGTTTCTGGATGACGCCGACACGTTCCGTCGACGGTCATTACCTTCGTACCCAGACGACCAGCTGTTTGCTGGCTCGCTGGGTCAGAAGAAGATGACGTTGACTGCCTTCTTGGACATGCAGATTGATCCCGTGCTGGAGATCCTGGAGGACACAGACTCGGACATTCGTCTGTGGCTGATGCAGCCGGAGACAGTGAAGGAGGTGCTGGCAGAGTTCGTCACCCCACCGGTGCTCAGTGGTGAGCCTCACGAAGAGTACGGGTACTACAAGAAGCACTTCTTGTGCTCTGAGATCATCATGAAGCTCTACACGGGCGAGGAAGACCTGTACGAGTCTTTCTCGTCTGACTCGAGCTCGGGGTCCATGGCGTCCACTGCCGTCTTTGGGTGCCAAGAACAAGAGGATATCGACAAGTGGGAGCAGCTCTACTCGATTTTCAAGAACCCCATTCCGCTGGATGAGATGCAGTTGCTCTTCTTCAGCAAGGCGCTTGTGCGTCTTCACGACGGCTTTTGCCTCGAGGAGGGCTACGTGAACAACGTGCTGAAGCGCTTCCTGCCGATGGTTATCCCGCACTTGTACTCGAACACGATCAAGTACATGCTCACTCTTATCCTGCAGAGCTACGAAAGTGTGCACCCGATCACTGGCCGCAACGATGCGATGGAAATTACGGCACCACTTCTTGCAGAAGCCACTCGCGTAAACCCAGGGGCTCCTGAGAATCTGCCTCTGGTGGAAAACACGACCAACTTGCTTGTGGACATGCTGCAAGCCAACCAGGCTGACCGGTTAGGTTCATTCAGTCGGCGTGAAGGTGGCGTGTACCTCTCAAAGTATTTTGTGCGCGATCAGTTTGGCACCATCCGTGGCTTCGAGTCTATGACGCATGGCTACCACAATTTCCTGCAGTACATGCTGCTGGAAGAGATGTCGAAGCAGCCGGCAATTATTGAAGAACTCTTCAAGAATGCCTCAGACGAGCTTACTATTATTCGCGAGAAGAAGTTGTCTGAAGTATCGAGCGCCTTGAACATTCACGTGGCATCTGAGCTCCTGGTTTTGTGCCAGAAGTTACTGAACGAGAGCGCTGAGAGTGATGAGGACAACAACCAAACGGCTGAAACGGAGGCCCAAAACACACAAATGTTCGGGTACTCAAGTTTCTCCTCGGAGCAATACCCAAATTCACCACACGATGGTGCTAGTGAAACGTCGATGTACAACCTGACATCTCTACCTCGTGGCCACGCACTCTGGACGTACGTGCTCGACGTGGCTCGAAAATCAGCCAACTCATTTGTTTCACAGCTAAACCAAGGGCTTCCGTCGTCCGTAGAGATTTCGCTGGCGAAGTATTTGAATAATCTCGTGTTGCTCAACGATGCGAGTGTGGACGAGGAACTGCACAAGAATGGACTTATCCAGGCATACCTCTCCATTCTCGAAAAGCGTTCGTCATTCGACATGCTAATCATTCACGTGGTGCCTGCGATCTCGTTCATTCTTCGCGATGCCGACGCATCCCGAGCGAAGAACTGCCCACTTACAAAGGACCTATTCGGTGTAGATATCAAGGTGCCCGAGAACATTGTCAGTCTGCTGCTACGTGCCAAGGTTGATATTCCGTCACTAAATATTTACGCCGCAATTCTGCATGACGTGATCGATGAAGTATTCACAAGCAAGGCTCCTTCCCAGAACAACGCACAAGTTGTGTTCCATTGCAAGCGTAGCCCTGCGTGGGCGAAGCTGTCGGAGAAGACGCGATTCAGCAGCGGCTCAGAAAGGTCTGACTCGGCTCGGGGCTCTGATGAGAGAAGAAACTCTGTTGGTGAGCTGACCACGACAAGCGAGCGGGGGTCGTCAGTGGAGCCGTCCGTAGCTGTGGAGGCGGCAGTGCCAGCATCGGAACCTTTGCTGAAGGATGAGCCTGGTTCTAATGAGGAGCCTGAATCACCAGCTGAGCGTCTCTCTTCTGGTGGGAAGATTTCTGTGAAGGATCAGGATGTGTCAACTCCAGAGGCGGAGTCGTCGCTTCCAATCCCCAAGAACTCTGATGCGGACACTGTAGCTAGTGACCCCCTGCCTTCAGCTTCTGACAAGGAGGAGAGCGCACAGCTGGATACGAAGGAAGAGGAGGAAAACCCAGCTGCGCCGCCCGTTATTGTCACCAGTACTGACGAGACAAAACCGGCATCTCTTTCACCTACATCTAAGGAGGACTCTCCGACGAAGTCACCGACGGAGAAGGCTGAAACCAACAGGAACAGCGAGGGTGATGGCTCGCGCAAGTCGCACTACTTCAAGAATGTGCTTCAGTCGCCTGTGTTCAAGTCGCCGATGCGCCTGGGCTCTGTTATTAAGCCCCCGGTTGCTCCTCCGAGCCAAGACTCCAGCTCTTCACAAGCCAACGGAGAGAACCACCAACGAAACTCGTTCGGTTGGAATAGTGTGTTCAAGCGTCTTCGCAAGTCGCTTGTAACGACTCATAACGAAAAAGTGGACAAGAAAGTGTTGGCGCTGAGTAACGAAGCGTACGCGTCACCAACAGTTGCGCCACGTCAGACTGATGTGTTCGTGGTAGACACTTCCCGTGGCGAGGACATCACAACCTATGTGAATCGCGATTCAGGTGTGGTGGTTACCGATGTTCCGGCCGCTTCATCGAAGTCTTCGGAGTCCGCCATGAACGTGATCACGTCTGGCTACATGTACAAGAACAAATATCCCGAGACGGGCCACAAGAACGTGTGGGAGCGATACTACTTTGTTTTGAACCGCTCGGAGGGCTCTTTGAGCTACTACATCAGCGAAGCGCATGCAAAGGACCGCACATTCGTCCGTGGCACCTCGCGTCCGCATACAGTGTCGGAGGGCCTCTCCGTTCACGTACATGGCCAACACAACGTGTTTGGCTTCCAGATTAACACGCAAGGCCATGGCACATTCATGGTTCTGGTAGACTCCATCGACACGCGCCTCACGTGGTTGACGGAGATTTTGGTGTGCGTATCAAATGCCAACCCGTCGCCTCCGCTGCCGAAACAGCGTTTATCGCTGTTGCCCGATGATGCACCAAAGCAGCGCCTGTCCGGAACCACGAGCTCCATTGGCTCGCTTAAGTGCAACAAGGAGGAGATCAAGGAGCTTGTTTCTGAGTTTTACCGCAACCTCTACGGACCAAACCTGAAGTTCTCGTCACCGCTGGACGCACCAGCGTCTTTTTGGATGGAGGAGAAGATTGAGCCTGTATCGGACGGTTGCGTGCTGAGCTCGAACCTGCCCGACTGCGTGCCGTACTGGGGCGAGTTCCACGGCTACAAGCGATTGTGTGACTACTGGAAGATCCGTGACGAAACAGTGGAGCGCAGCAGCGGCCGCGTCCTCCGCATCCTGGTGGACGAGGATGAGGAGACCGCGGTGGTGATGACGTCCACGACGTTCCGCATCCTGCGCAACAGTGAAATCGTGACGGAGGAATCGTGCGATATCGTGAGCGTGAGCGGCGGCAGCATCGTGAGCATCCACTGCACCTTTGATTCGCACCGCATCGCGCAGGCCTTCAAAAAGTACGCGGCTATCTAATTCAACACTTGTGATTGTAACTTACTTGCTAACCCGTCGTTGTCGTGCGGTTTTGCTCTTACTGCAGGGAGGGTATCAGCGCGTCGTAGATGTCCGCAGCGGTTCAGAGTGTTCGTGTATAATGCGTGCAAGTGCGTGTACGTGTTGGAGGAACAGCGCGGTCGTCGTTCTTCCAGGATGAAGGCGGAGCAGCAGCAGCGTTGTGAATGAATCGATGGCGGTAGCAATGACAGCGACGAGGAGCGACGACCTGGTTGGTGCGTGAAGTCATGAAGTATCGTACCAAGCCTCCTTCGAGCGACATGCCAGCTTCCCTTTGTAGAGACCTAGAACAAGAGAGCAGACAGAGAACTATGTTGTATCCGGCGCCGCGCGAGGACCCGGCAGCCCATTTTCCTTTAGCCATATTAACGTTTCTTGAGCAATAGCCAATGTCAATGAGATGCAGTCGGCGTCAGTGCATTTTATCAACACATCCCAGCGGAAACCATCACACAACGAGGCGCTCGGGTTTCAATGAGTTCAAAGGTGCCTCAATATGGACGGATAGAAGCCTCAAATCTGTAAAATGTTACCCAACAAGGACATGAGAAACGAGCAACAGGTTTTTGGCGAGACTAGCCCACACACAATCGCTCGCGTCCGCAAACTAAAAAGATCAGCTCACCAAAGGATATAAAAGCTCTAGCAGGCCTACCTGTAAGCAGATTTCGTTTCTAAGGTACCGGTAAAAAAAAAAACACACACACACACAGCAGCAGAAGTGTCGCCGCCTTCGACGAACCGTGTCAATGGCAGCATAGCACTGCTAGATGGCAAACGAACATCCGCGTTTCAGCAGAGTAAGGACAAGAAAATTGCATACGAGTAGATGTTATTATAGCATGAACGTTTTGGACGTCCTGACCGGGCCACGCTGATCCCCCCATACTAAAAGCCCTAGCTACTACTTAGTACATATTTTCGGTGCTACGAGTTTTGAGGGCTCAAAACCGCTGGTCTTCTGAGTGATCTGCTGAAAAGAGCGAGCAGATATTCGTCGGAGCAAGAATGGTAACGAGCAAAGAAGCTAATTGTTTCTCAAATGAGGCATCCTTACCGTCCAATGAGGCGCTGGCGTCCTCATTGAGGTCGCACACATCACATCCCGCCGGCGACCCCACCCATCAAGCTCCTCGACTGCGTTTGTCTATGCAGAGTGGCGGGCATAGTGAGCTTAAGTGGTTTCGGATCGGCGCTCGGGATTGGCCACTCGTTTGGTGCTTGGATGCCCCCCATTGCCATTCTGATAGTGACGCGCCCAAGCCAACGCTCCGTCCTTCCTCCAACATGATGCGCCGCGTCCTCCTGAGCCGCTCGCTGCGCGCGCTCGCGTCTTCGGAGCGCCGCGTGGCCCCGTTGCTGCGCCGCGCCTTCTCGTCCGCGCTGCCCGACGGCGTGTCTGCGCTCACGATGCCGTCGCTGTCGCCCACGATGGAGACGGGGTCGCTGTCTTCGTGGCTTAAGAAAGAGGGCGAGGAGGTGAACGCAGGCGACGTGCTGTGCCAGGTGGAGACGGACAAGGCCGTGGTGGACTACGAGATGCAGGACGACGCTGTGGTGGCCAAGATCGTGTGTCCCGAGGGCACGGCCGACCTCCCCATTGGTGCACTGCTCGCCTACACGGTGGAGGACCTGGACACGTACAAGAGTCTGCTAGGAGAGCGGAGAGCTGGCCAAGCTCTCGACGGAGGCTCCTGCTGCGGAGGCGGAGGTGGAGGCCAAGGTGGAGGCGGCGCCTGTGGCGGCGGAGAAGGAGACGACCAACCACGGCGCTCGGGTGCCGCTCATCAAGTTCTTGGGCAAGCGCGCGCTCATCCCCGAGTTCAATCACTCGCCGCTGGAGACGCCCGTTAAGGCGGCAGCTCCTGCGGCTCCTGTGGCGGCGGCCGCCCCCGCGGTGTCGGCGTACGCCGAGTACAAGGACCTACCGCTGTCCAACATGCGCAAGATCATCGCCAAGCGCCTCTCGGCCTCCAAGAGGGACGTGCCGCACAGCTACACGAGCATCGACTGCGAGATTGACAACATTCTGAAGCTCCGCAAGCAGCTCAAGGGCAAGCACGACGTCAAGGTCGGCATGAACGACTTCATCCTCAAGGCCGTGGCCCTCGCGCTGCGTGACGTGCCTGAGGCCAACTGCTTCTTCGACGTCAAGACCCAGACTGTCAAGCCCAACCCGTCCGTGGACGTGTCGGTGGCGGTGGCCACCCCCACGGGCCTCATCACCCCCATTGTGCCCAAGGTGGACACGCTCGGCCTGAGCGGCGTCAACCGCATATTTATGGAGCTCGTCCAGCGCGCGCGTCAGAACAAGCTGAAGCCCGAAGAGTTCCAGGGCGGATCGTTCACCGTGTCCAACCTCGGCAGCTTCGGCATCGACCAGTTCCGCGCTGTGATCAACCCGCCGCAGGCCTGCATCCTGGCCATCGGCGGTGGCCGCAAGGAGGTGCTGCCACCCCTTGAGATCGTCGAGGGCGTGAACCCGGAGCCGCGTCTTGCTACGGTCATGAACGTGACGCTGTCGTCGGACCGTCGTGTGGTGGACGGCGTCATCGCCGGCCAGTTCCTGCAGGTGTTCAAGGCGTACATGGAGAGTCCGGAGCTCATGGTCCTGTAAGCAGCCACGATGTGTAGAGCGCTAGATCCATCTGCTCACCACCATCAATTGCAGACGGCATGGAGAGCACGAAGCGAGTTCAATATTGGAAGATGAGGCCCCTTGAGAATACTGGAGCTTCTGGCGTCCAAGACACGACAACCCGTAATGAAGCATAGGGAGATCCGCGCGAGTAGTTTCCCGCCGTCCTGAGCGATAACAAGGGTGTACGTACGTTGATTCCCCGTGTTCAACTAACCTTCACTGCTTTCATGCTTGCGCTGTTCTTGTGAGTCCGTTGTTCTGCTTGAAATAGCCAACGTCTTATGTGTCACGTGTCTGGAAGCTGTAATGCGTCCTTGAAGTTGCTGCTAGAAGCGTGTCAAGCATTGCGCGTGAGGTGTATTCTTGTCTTGCATTGCAGGCAAGGCATCGACGCTGGTAGCTTCTTCATCCTCATCTAATTCCGGCAGGAACTCGATGCACGCTCTCATGAGGTCTCTCTGGTGGGGTATTCATTGCTAATTCTGCGTCAGGGACGAGTTTGCTAGCATCATGGCAAGCATCCAGCGGAACGAAAACCCGGAGGAGGTCTATGAGGTGCTGGAACGCATCGGCGAAGGGTGAGTTTATCTATCAAATGGTGTCGAGGCCTATACTAATAATGCACATTGCTGTTGTGGCCAGATCATACGGCAAAGTGTACAAGGCTGTTAACAAGGCGAATGCCGAGGTTGTGGCGCTCAAGGTGGTGCCTGTCGAGAGCGAAGACCGAGCAGCATTCGATGAGCTCACGCGCGAGATTCGCATCTTGGAACGCTGTGAATCTCCTTTCGTGGTGCAGTACCGCGGCAGCTTCTCGTACGAGTCTCAGCTATGGATCGCCATGGAGTTCTGCGCCGCTGGATCACTTGCCGACTTGCACCTGCTACGAGGTCGGCACGTGCTGAGTGAGGCCGAGATTGCTGCCGTTTGTGCCAATGTTGTGTTGGGACTTGCCCACTTGCACTCTCGAGGATTGATTCACCGCGACATCAAGGCTGGTAACTTGCTATTGAACGGTGACGGTGTGGCTAAGCTGGCAGATTTTGGCGTCTCGGCGCAGCTCACAGCAACAGTAGGTAAGCGCCGTACTGTCATAGGAACACCATTCTGGATGGCGCCTGAAGTGATTCAGGAAGCTCAATACGACTGCAAAGCTGACCTCTGGTCGTTGGGCATTACGGCGCTCGAGCTGGCGGAAGGTGAACCTCCACTCGCTCACATGCATCCGATGCGAGCCATCTTCCTGATCCCGAATCGTTCACCACCTGAGCTGCGCGAGCCCCAAAAGTACTCGCCTGAATTCAGCGACTTCCTCGCAGCGTGCTTGAAGAAGGACCCGCAGGAGCGTGCCTCGGCTGAAGACTTGCTGCGTCACCCTTTCATCGCCCCCAACGTCAACAGACTGGGTGCAAGTTCCGATCGTGCTACTGCCAGCAATGGACGCATGGCTGGGTTACCCGTTCTGCAGGAACTTGTCGAGCAAAGCTTGGAGCTCGTGCATGACGCTCGACAGCGCAGTGCAGATGATGAGGCTGAGTTCCGTGGTGCTGCTACTGGTCGTCCTGATGGCTCGCTCTCGGTTGCTGACCTCAGCACCATGCTACGGAACGGCTCCATCCTTAGCAATGGCACCGGTGGCTTCGGAGGGTTTGGCGGTTCGGACACCGCTGTGGGCTTCTCATCCGTTCGTCGTAGTGATTTCAACTCGACCGACACAGCGTCCTCACTAGGATATGGTTTTGGCGGAGGAACTACCGTCTTCTCTTCTGGAGTGTCCACAGACGATGACAGTTGTGGCACAATGGTGTTCCGTGGTGATGACAATAAGTCTACCAACTCGACGATGGACAGCACGGGCTCCGATACTCGTGAACGAGAGATCACATCCAGTGACTTGTATGGCACAATGATCCCGATGGCTGTATCAGGAACTGTCCGACCTCCACCAGCACCCGTCGCTCCAGACTCAAACTCCAGGACTAGCAGTCGAAACAGCAGCCGCGATAGCAGTCAGGGTGAATCTACACGACCCGAAGCCGAAAGCAACGAGCCGTCTTTCATGAAGTACTTTCGACGAATTACTTCGAGTTCATCTTCGACAAAGTCAGCCACAATTCGTGCTGCTGGATCAACAGCAGAAGCTTCAGCAGCAACAATTCGTACCGTGCAGCAGAAGCTTCGTCAACTGAAGGAAGACTACGAGCGCGACCGCGAAGAACTCACTCGTCGCTTTGAGAAGCAAAATGCCGACCTAGAACGCCAACTCGAGGACTTGACCAGTTGAGACGTTAACTACCAAAGTGTTAGCACAAACTAAAATGTATTATGATGCAATGAAAGAAGAAGATCTTTCTGGAGCGCTGTGCTGCCACAATATGCACTGGTTGGTGGTCTGATACTCGTCACTTAAGCCTCCAGAGTCATGACGTTGGCCCCACCCACATCATAGTGAGCGATGTCGGTGCGTCCATCAAAGAGATCCTGCCCCACACCTCCAACCCCTCCACCATTGCGGTTCGTGTTGCCATTTCCCTGGTTTTCTTGCTGGGCAAGCCGAGATTTGCACGAGAGTAGTTGCAACAAGCCTTCGAACATTTCTCGCTGTTGTTTCTTGGCAGGCGCTGAAGTTTTGAGAGATTTCTGCTGCTTGCGTAGTTCCTTGGTTAGGGATTCTTGTTGAGCTACTTTGTGTTTGTAAAGCTCCTGGAAGGACCGGATGTCTCGCAGCAGACGAGCATTTGACGTACCCTGTTCAAACTCGATTTCTTGTGCGATTTTGTCAGCTTTACCCTGCTGAAGCTGTAGCTGGCAGTGCAGTAAATGAAATTGGGACTCTTCACGTAAAGCATCTTCTTGGAAAGCAGCACACTCTTGCTCTAGCTTGAGTCTCTCAGCCTCAAGTCCGACTGCGGTGTGGTCGTACTGCGCCTTGCGCTCCAAATACACTTGCTCCATTTCTTGGTAGCGTTGACGCACTGTGCGGAGCTCCTTGATTTGTGGAGCCAATTGATTTTTACGCTCCTTCAGAGCCTGGTTAATGTCCGTGACGACGCGTGAGATCTCTTCCAGAGTCTCACCTTTGAGAGCATTCACTCGTGCATTCTGCACCGAAATGTCGTCAATCTTGTCTTGCGTGGCCAAGAAGCCACTAACTCCTTTTTGGCGCTCGAGGTCGCGAAGGAACCCCTCCAGATCTGCATCTTTGCTCTTTAGTAGTTGCTCCGTTCGATGAAGCACCACACTTTCAGCTGTGAGCTCGGCTAGTTCAGCTTTAACCTTCTTGTACTGGTTTGTCTTGTTGCGCAAGGTCGTTGCGTACTGCTTAAACTCTTCGCGACTCATGAACTTGCTACCGGAGATCGACGCCAGCTTCGCCTCGAGTTCCTCAGTGCTACGAAGAAGTCGCTGCTTGTCAGTCCGCAATTGCTCCAGTTCGTCTTCCTTTTCAGCAAGTTTGCGAGCCTGAAGGTTGGCGTGTTGGCGAAATACGGCCAGCTTGTCTTCACCGTCGCCACTTCCTTGAGCAACTTGTGCGTCAGCGATCTGCGCTTGGTACTGCTGAATAGCGCGTCTCAGTGCTTGTACCTCATCCTCCATGTCGGCAATATCGTGTTCCGTCTTCGGTGGTTCACTGAGAGCGTGTTCAAGTCGTTGAAGTGTCTCCTGTTGAGTCCGAAACTCTGCCGGGAACTTTGTCGTGAGAATGTCGTTATTGCGCGCTACCTGCGTCTGCAAACGCTCGAAAAGTTGTTCGGGTGTGGCATCTTGCGACAGCGAAGCCCGAAGGTCCTGCAGTCGAGCTTCAGCTTCTCTGGCACGTTTTTCCGCCAGCGACAGCGATAGCAACTGGTCGCGCTTTCGTTCCGCAAGTTTTGCTTGTTCTTCCTGCTCCTTCCGCAGCGAACTCGTAGCAGCCAGTAGCTCCTGGAATCCCGGGTCCGACGCCGTCTTCTTTTTCAAGTTGGCAATCTTCTCCGTGAGTTGCTGGGACTCCTCTTCCAACTGTGTAATTTCACGCCGAAGTTCACCAGGACGTGATTTGGATGCACGTAGTTGATCCACCTCCTTGTGCACTGTCTTGAATTGGTTTTGGAGCTGCTGGTAGTGCTCGTACATGGCGTTCAGTGCTAGTCAACCAAAACATCAACTTTTGTCAACCACTAGAAAAACAAACAAAACATGCAAATTGGACCTACAGCCATCGCCGAAATACTCTTGAGGCACGTTCAGAGGAGCCAGGAAGCGTCCTAGATACGCTCGTTTCTGGTGAGCAGGTAGACTCTTGAGTGCCCAGTGTAGTAGAGTGTAAATGGTCTGTCGGTCTCCATGGGCCAAAGCTTCTCGGAACCCGTCGATATCTCGAGGCAGTGGAAATTTGAGCAGCTGTAGGAACTCCAGATAGCGCTGGGCTCGCACTTCGTCGGCCTCCGCTCGCAGATCCACTCCAGAGTGGCGCGTGGGGTCGATCTCCACGAAAACTTCGTGTAGAATTTGCAGAAGCTCAAAGTTGCTTTTCTCATCGAAAGCCACGAGTGTGAGACCGAGACGGAATGGTTCTTTGTTCAGGTGCTCAACAATGAGCTGCAGCTCGCTCATGATGGCAACAGGATCACTTTTCGAGTCTGCATTGCTCGCGAAAGGACGCCTTTTGGTCCAATATGGGACACAAATATATAGGACCCGTAAACTAATTTAGTAATTTTGGCTGAAAAAAGCTGAAAATCAATTGTTTGGGGCGAAGCCCCTATAATCATGTGTCTCGTATTTAAGTCTTCATGTATAATACCCTTCGCTACTGATGGGTTGAAAAGGGTAGGGTTTATTTCTATCATCGTGTGTTCCTGGGGCAAAAAAAGGAAAAATACCTTGTTATAACGACATCTGGCGTGTGGTCATGAATTGTTACGAGAAAAATAATAGTCCAGGTAGACCACCCTAATTTAGTTAGCGTGAAGTCGTTATATCGAGGATTATTTTTATTTTTACTATAAACGCCGTTTCAAACAGAGGAACCTCGATTTAGGCAGTGACCCTTGTTTTGCTGAAAGAATTACGTGGTCCGTAAACATTCGACTTCTCTTAATAAGAGGGTGCTTGACCCCGATACAGTAACCCTTTAATTGAGTGTAATAGTCACTCTAAACTTACGGATCGTAAATGAGTGCGAATGCGCTTTGCAACTCGCACTTTTAAACACCTGAGTAACGATCCAGTACTATAGTTTCAATCTACACAAACACGTCATGCATATAGTACGACCGGACCAGATACATTGAACATTCTTCCTACATGTAATTTGTAAACGATTGTGAGCTACAGCGTTCGCAACCGGCTAATATGGAACACGAACCCCGCGGTTGCGTCAACCATTCAGCAGCGTGAACGCGATATTTCTTACAACCTGTAGCAGAAGCTTTTAGTTGTTGTCAAGGGTTGCATATCCTCCAATGGGAGTACACTTGAACTTTGTACTCGCGTCAGGAAGCTGCCGTAGATCGAGATTCTGCCTGCAAGCGCAAATGTGGGCAGCAGTGCTACGTGTGCAGCTGCAACGAGCGGCACATCGCTTGATCTGCGCGTCCAGTTGGCTGCATAACGCATCTCTTGAGCTACGCCTGGGCCCGTGGAAGCACGCAAGGCATGCTTCGAGGTGGAAGGGCGGCACATTGGCGTGCTGCATACGCGACGCACAGCCAAGATTTTCCACGATCGTGAAGTGCGAGGAATATGTGGGGCGGTAGTACCACGTGTGCAGTTGCAACGAGCGGCTCATCGCTCGACGTACAGGTTCAGTTGCCCGCACAGCGCATCGTTTGGGCTACACAAGTGGTCCTGTAGCGCTCAGCAAGCACGCAAGAACAGCTTGGAGGGTGAAGGGCAGCAGTAGATGTTCTTCTGAGCGCTGCGCCGCCATACAGCTATCGAGGATTTTTTAGAGTGCATCTGGCTGCAGTATCCCAGCTGAAAATGAACGCAGGTGACTGGCATAGTGGGTAGTACAAAAATAGAAGGTCGAACTTTACGATTCCTGGACGAGTACTTCGTGAGTTTAGACATTGTTTAGATGGCATTTTCATTTAATCCTGGACAACAACAGCGCTGGAAATCGTAGTAGGTGTGATGACATTTGGCGCTGGAAGAACGTTAAAACTAACTCGCTGTGATGTTCTGCGTGCAGCACATCTGATCGCAATGGTTAAGCCTCTGGAGTTGTCACGCGCAGCGAAAAGGGTTTACCGCTCAATGAAAGCTGTGGGCAAGCGTCCGCAACAGCATCCAAACAAAAAGAGCCGTCAATGCAAGGCTTCAGTAGAAGCTGTAGAAGCCAGCGAAACAGCAGGGCGTCTCGCTCGGAATGACGAAACGAGACAACGAAATGCAGCAGGACAACTGCAACCCTGTGTCTACAAGAAGCGGAAACCGAAAAAGAGAGAAGACGTCGGAGATCGCCGGAATGAAGACACAAAAGGTAGAATCAGTTTGCCACTCGCTATTGCTCGGTAAGATTCTAACACCCGCTTGTACACTTCAGCGTTTTACTCCGCAATTGATGCTCCCTTTCTACGGATTTGTGGGAGTTGTGGAAAATTAGTGAGATCGAGCCAAGCGACTTCAAAGCGACATGACCCCCACAGAACTCTCTTTGTCCCTCTTTGTAATGCAGTCGGCGAATGTGAAATCATTCTCGAGGCTGTCGTCACTGATTCTGAATCGGGTATTATGAGCGTGTGGCTTTGTCGGAGTTGTGATCAAAGTCTGCTAAAGAACCAAGTTCCAAAGTTTTGCAGAGCCAGCGGTTTCCGAATATCTCCTATACCTGTGGAACCTGCTGCTCTTAACCGGATGGAAGCTCGGTTAATCGGTTTGGGGGTCTCGTTCACGACCTGCGTGAATCTCTATACGGACGGTCAGGAGTTTTCACGTGGAAATTCTATTAGTTACTGGAACAATGCAGTAGATATGGTGCTCGAGCTGCCACGCCCAATAAGTAAGTGTGGGATAGTATATCTCAAGACTCACAACAGCCAAGCAGATAAGTTTTTCAAGGTCCGCCTAGATCGCGTGCGTCGCGCATTGTGTTGGTTGATAGAGAATAACCCGCTCTATCAAAACGTGCGCATTTCAGAGACAAATTTAGCTGCTTTACGTGAGTTCAACGTGGATAATGATTTGCCTGCTATTTCGCTTACGACTGAAGAAGAATCTCAAGAGCTAGGAATACGGCAAAACGAAGTAAACCTTGGGTCTCGCCCAGTTGATACAAGTGATGCGACTGCTCAAGATATTGACGAAACCCAGCGCCTAGATCTATCACAATTTGCCAGCGACACAATTCATCAGATATGCCATAC
The DNA here is from genome assembly GCA_032158285.1 of Phytophthora sansomeana. Classification (NCBI taxonomy): domain Eukaryota; phylum Oomycota; class Peronosporomycetes; order Peronosporales; family Peronosporaceae; genus Phytophthora; species Phytophthora sansomeana. The sequence continues at coordinate 700,384 of JAPDHH010000197.1, forward strand.
TTGCTTATCTAAGCCCGGAATATGCGAAACTTGCACGAGTGGAACTCCAGTAGCCCATGGTTCCGTCATTCCTCTTGCTGAAAAAGCCACATTCGGTGTTGATCCGGTTGATAATTTGGTTGAAAGTTTTGAGCTAGCAAGAGATGGTAGTGATAAGCAAACTGAGCTGGAGCGAATTGTTGAGGTTGTCGATTCGTCTTGAGTTCTAAATACCCCATAAAAGAGCTTGAGCGCCACACAGAACCGATAGACGAATACAAAACAAAGTTTATGATGCAAAACTGCTTTCCGACTCTTTTTCCGAATGGAGAGGGTGGGTTTAATCCAATTGACAGTGAAAGAAGAGTGCACACTTTCATTTGGCTGAATTTTGTGCCCATTTGATGAAGTGGCACGACCGTCGATTCATTATACACGGCAATTTCAAATTATTTTGTCTCAACCTGATACAGCGGCGACAAATAGACGGACTAGTTCGTAGAGTTGGTGATTATAGGAAAGACGATTCAGATGATGAACAAAGCGAAGGTAGCGAGGAAAGAGGAGATACAACAAAAGCTTTACAAATACTGGAGTCTTTAAAACCATATTTCCGTGTGGTCCGTTGGAGTGGGTTGTATTGGGCTAACATTAGAGACGAGTTGATGTCGATGATTGAAAGCCGCGTCCTTCCGTCACGCTTCCCCACATTTTCCTCACTTTAAGTGCGGCTGACACCATTTGGCCAGAATTTTTTAAAGCGTGCAATCCAACTTTAACTCTGGATCAGTGTCGCCATTTATCTTCTACGGAGAGAAGGCGATATTTGCAAGAGTATCCTGACTTCGCTGCTCGCTTCTTTCATCATAGATTTCAGTCTTTTATGGATAATATACTGTGTGGGCAAGAAAAACCTTATGTGAACTGGAAGATTTTTTGGAGAGTCGAGTTCCAACAGCGTGGCTCTCCTCACATTAATGCTCTACTTTGGATAAAAGACGCGCCCGATGTCCTCGAACTGTCTAGTTCAGAAGAAGATAAAATCAAACTTGCAGCATTTGTCGATATCAACATCTCGGTATTATCTAAATCTCTTCGAACACTTGACGCATGCTCATGTCCTACATGCACTAAACAGAGAGCGGGAAGTATTGACATTTTGACAATGAAACCTTCTACCCACGGAACGGAGGAATGAGACTGCGATCTCTCTCGCCCAGTCCATCGAGTACAACAACATTTATGCTATCCTGGCGCTCCTTGTAGGAAAAAAAGCAGCGAGTGTAGATTCGGCTATCCTAAAGCCCTTCAAGCCCAAACGGAAATTGATGCAAATATTGCGTCCGATGGGACACCAACACTAACAGTAAAACTACAGCGCGAAGTAGAAACGATTAATAACTATTCACCAGTTATACTATCTGGCGTGCTAACATGGATATACAATTAATATGAAATGCCTTTGACGCTGCTGAGAATGCAGGTGCATATGTTAGTAAAGCAGAACCGGATACAATTCGGTTTAAAAGGTTATTGCAAAAGCAGTCAAACGATGAGACCCTAATTTACCCCATCATGCGCTGCTAAAACGAGTAGCAAACGCGGCCTTGTCGATTAGAGAAGTGAGCGCACAGGAAGCATACTATATATTGTTGCGAAAACTACCACTTCACGGAAAGTCAAGAACGGTTAATCGAGTGAAGGTTTTGCGCCACCCTTTAAGATGCTGTCGTGTAGAGAGATTTGAGCTGCAAAATATTGATAGCCTAGCTAATGCAGTGGGTCGTTGCATTCGTATAGAGCCTATCGAGCGGGCATACGCTTCTCGACCCTAATGTGAACCTTTCAATACGATGAGCTTCGCGACGTTTGCTGAGGAGTTTGAGATGGTCGACAATATTAGTAGTATTAAATCTAGCCAGTGTTTTGTGAGTGTGGAGAGGGTTTTGCTGGTGGTGTTTTGTGCTGTGATATGTTAAGTTGCGCGAAGAGAGTCTTAGGTACACCCGTCTAGCTCAGTCGGTAGAGCGCTGGCCTTTTAAGCCAGTGGTCGTGGGTTCGAGCCCCACGGGGGGTGCTTGCTCGACACACTGGGAAAGAACGGATGGGGAAGGATATCTAAGAAAAAGAGGAAAAGCTCAAGTCTTGCGAATGTCGCCATGGATCGCTCCAGACATTAAGAATCCTAACTTCTGTTTTGCTGAGTTGTTCCTCCACATTCCGTGGCGCACTTTAGATGAACTGCCCGAAACTGACGGAGATTGTATCACCAGGGCTGTGCAGTAATTTCCGGCGCCAGTAGAAGATAGTACTATAGTACTATTACTATTACTGGAGTAGCCAGTAACTCAGCCAGTTCTGATTCTACTGTTACTGTAGTAACCAGTAACTTGAGTTACGGTTCCAATAGTACTGCCGAGTTACTGCTCAGAATCAGAAGCACACCACGACAATCCTTCGTTTTGACGTCACAATGGATTTCAAGAACATACTTTCCAGTTTGCTCACTGATCAGTACGTCCATCGTGAACGATTTCTTCTATCTTCTTCACGCAAGTATGGTGGTGGTTGCAAGTTACGGGGGTCTCCAAATGTGGGGATAACTACTTTCGTACAACGGTTGCTTGTTCACGATTGCCGCGTACCTTGGCACTACTTGCGGATCGCAAGTTTCGATCCACGCGTGCTTTACTCACTTTGCAATTTCCACTGCAACACCCACCTTTCAACCTCCTGGAACTCCCTGCCCGCTCCAACAATACGATGAAGTGCTCCTTCGTCGATTGTCTCCATCCGGACCTGATCGTAACGAACCCGTGTCGGTGATGATCTCGTGATGTGTGGTGCACCTTTAGTGGCTTCAGCTACAGCCACAACGTCAGCGACCAGCCTTCATGACCGAGCTGACGAAGTGCTGGAGAAGTGGTACGAGTTTTCCGTGAACTGGGTCCGCGTGGCTGTCCAGCAAGCATCGGATGAGCATCTGACGGAGGCGGACTTCACGCGTCTCCTTCTCGTTCGCCGCAAGAACGAAGTGTGCTGGAATCTGCAGGCGCTCTGCAAGCATGTAGAGATCTGCCGCTGGTTCCGTGAGACCGGAGCTGCGCATTTTCCGTCGATCGCTGCCCTTGCTCGTGTGTGGTTGGGACGCAGCCCATCGAACGCCTTTCGAGAGAGGGTATTTTCAACTGGAGCCTTCGTCATGAGCCCTCTCCGTACAAGTACAGATAATCACAGGGCTGAGGTGCAGGTACTGATGAAGCACAATCGCAAAGAGCTCCAGCGGATGGAAATGGCGAGCGTCCTGGATGGTGATAGTGTGGACCACACAATGACGTTTTAGATGGTCGTAGGCCAGTAGTTCGCCAGTACTATAGTACTACTACTACAGTAGAACAGAAGACTGAAAACAAGTACTGGGTACTATAGTAGTTTTAAAATTTAGCTTACCAAACTACTGGCAGTAACTGTGAAAAGGTGCCAGTACTACACAGCCCTGTGTATTACAGCATTTATTGATTCCCAGGAGAGAAGTCTAGATAATGAATTATTAATTGAATCAAACGCGAAAATCATACGTCAGCATAACATTGAATTACTAAAGCGAGCAAATAACGTTCACGTTTTGGAACACCTCCCACCTTCTGAATATGTGTTCGTAGACGAAAGTGTGTATCCTTCCGAACAGCATCCCGCCTTACAAATGAGCTTGCCTGCGAGTAGTCGCTCAATTGAGTGGAATGCTAAGCATATTTATTTGCCAGAAGACGTAGTGCGAGCAAGGAAGTTTGTCAAAGCGTTCGTAAAGCCGTGGATGAAAGCGAAGATCGAAGTACTGAGATATCGTGGTGTAGGGAATCATCCATATAAATATCCCGTTCACACGGAAAATGACAGCGTTGATTTAGGTGAAGCAATGACCGAGTCACAGTGGATACCTTTTGTACTAACAATGGAACAACCAAGAGCGCGACTACAAGCCCAATTGGAATGTAGAGAATGTGAGCCGCTTCAAATGATAATCAATGGAGAGGGGGGCTCTGGGAAGAGCTGGCTAATCGATCATATAGTGAAAGATGTTCAATACGTTTTTAGCGAGAATAGCATGCGGGTGTCAGTTCAGCGCGTTCTACTACTTGCGCACCAAGGAACCGCTGCGTTTAACATTAAGGGTCAAACACTCTGTTCAGCACTTGGATTTGCATCATTTTCTCGATCAGCTTTTTCTATTCCTTACTCTTCGCTGACTTCTCTGAAGAATGGTCCTGGAAAACTAAAAAAGCTACAGCAACGCTTTAAGGACGTCCATTTAGTCATAATAGACGAGTTCAGTGTAATATCCTGCGGGATGCTTTATTGGATTGATGAGCGCATGCGCGAAATCTGGCCTAGCCACCGTCATTTACGCTTTGGTGGGCGTGATGTTATTTTCACAGGCGATTCGGCGCAGTTAGATCCTGTAGAACCGTACGCGTTATCAACACCGATCCACAAAATAGCAAACGAGGTTCATAGAAAAGGGAGGGAGATTTGGGGAAATATTGGATCTGTGTGTACGCTTACGTGCCAAAACCGAGGAACCTGAGTGGTTCAATGCTGTAGACGATTGCGACAGATGCAGCCAACACAAGAAGATATCGCTCTTTTTAATTCTTGGTGTGCCACCAGCGATCAGATTCCCGATGACTTTGCCAACGCGAAGCATATCGCACACAAAAATTTGGATGTTGAGGCTGTGAATTAGAGACGTAACCGAAATAATACAGCGCCGATTGTACATATAAAATCTCAACACCATGTTCAGCAAAAACGACTCGCCAGCGCGATATCCGCCTGGAACTGTTCACGCCCTTATTGCTGAAGCAGAGACTGCGAATTCGGATAGAGATAGAGTTGTCGAGACAGAATTAAAGTTATGTGTTGGTGCTCCTGTTACCCTAACGTATAATCTTGAGCAGTCAGCGGGCCTATGTAATGGTACAAATGGCAAAGTGTATGATTTAATGTTTGTCTCTGACAGTGAGTTGCCAATTATTCTCGTTCAGATCACAGATTTGTATCTGGGGCCTTCGTTTTTGGATGGTGTTCCAAATATAATTCCTATTCCTCCGAAAGATATTAGTTGGGGGAAGAGAAGCAGCGACTTTCGTGTTGTTCGCCGAGGTGTCCCTCTCAGGCTTGCTTACGCTATGACTGTGCACAAAGTTCAAGGCCTGACATGCGATAAGGTCATATTTCACTGTAACTCTATCCCTAATGTTACATTTGCCTATGTCGCTTTATCGCGTGTTCGACAGAGATCCTCAATACTGCTCACGCAGCCATTGGGTTTTGATAAACTAACTGCGACACCGGAGCGCCGACTTTGTTCGCGGCGGACGAAGTTCGGGTTGCTGTCAAAGTCGCGAAGACGATGAGCGACGCAGCTTCCGCGGTTCAAGCCATGCGGCTGCTGGCACAGGACCTAAACCAAGGAATTCTTTCCCGGCATTAGCTCGGGATTAAAATCAAGTCTCACGCGTTGACTTGGCGCGATCGTCGCAAAAGGTGTGAAGTAACAGTTGTGAGGGTAAAATGTCGCTCCGCGAAATCCGTCGGTGAAGAGGGTGGCAACGCAAATTCTCGGCAAGTACAAGCTTCAAGCACAGCGCATCCAAGTACAAGCTTCAAGCACAGCGCATCCAAGTCAAATTTGATGTCCAAGTTGTTTCGTCATCACTATCGGCTTCATCAGAATGGTGATCTGCTAGCTCCTCAAAAACCAAGCTAGCGTCACATCTAGAGGTGCGCTATCAAGAAGGTTGGCGCCTGATACACACGCGCATTTCATGCTAAGCTTAGTAGTAAAAACAAACAGGAGTAAATGATTTCTCGCTATCGAAGGAGTGACTAGAAGCCATACCAACAACGATCATTTAGCATTGTTTTTTACGTGAGCCGCCCATATTGCTGCGCACTTCTCCTTGAAGCGCCGGTGGTCAGCTTCACTACGTCTCAACACTTCGCCTTGCTCAGCGATCATAATCTCTGCCAAAACACCTAACGTTGGCTCGCAACAACTTTGTGAGCACTCCGTAGATGCTAGTCGACGGGCCGTCGAATCTGATGCGAACTGAGTTACCGTCTCTCCGCATTCCAACTGTGTCGAACGACTCAGCTTTATATGGCGTGAGCTTCCAACCGGGCAACTTTCGCCGGCGCGACGCTCCAGCATTGCACTCTCCGCTACAATATTGGGTTGCCCGCCGTTGTAGCAGCCGGCATGTCGAATACAAGGAGCGGGCTGCCCATCGTGCACCAACCTCTGCCTCACTCTAATTCCACAGCTTGTCTTATTTTTTCTCGCCCCTGCCGCTGCCTTTGAACCGAGTTCTGACGTTGACGGTGAATCTCGCACAGATTATGCAGCTCTCCGTTTTTCTTCTCAGCTCTCTCGTTGTTACATCCAGCCGAATATCTACACTGGGTAGGGCGCAATTGTAGAGGGCCCTTGACTGCACGGCGCTCCGCGATCTTCAGCCGTTGATACTCCCTGTGGCGTTCACACATGCTGTGAAATTGTCCATCCCGTTTTATAGCTGGTCTGCCTCTGCAAGCCGCCGTAAATTGGCACTGCCACTGCCGTGGTCGCGCTAGCACACGATAAAAGTATATCAATTGCGTGAGCATCACGTACGCAGCGCGAATCGGAAAAGAGTATGTACCTCCTGGACTACTTACGTGCCATAACGCCCCTTGTTGCCTGCCTTCGGTAGAACTTGATCTACTACAGAAATCGATATGATCAGCGGAATCTATTTGGGGGGGTCCGAACCCATTTTTCTAAATGATGGATTCGCATCGCCGTTTATCGGGATGCTGCCATACTAGTTTATATAAGACTCTTGTTAGAGGCACTGGACGTCTACCAAAAATGGAGTAATGACCTGGCATAACTGCAGCAGATATGGCGACGCATAAGGTGGCATATCTTCTCGTGAGACCTGAAAGTCGTCTCGACAAACTCGCCTACCCCTAGCAATATGCCGTGTAGCCATCATAAATGATCATCTTGGAATTTGTATAGTTTAAGTTGATCGGCACTCTACGGAAAACGCCATCACTCCTCAGTTGCATATATCTTCCGACGCCGTACAAGGAGAATCCCTTTTTTTAATCTGTCGCCGGCGGTGCAAAGACGAAGGAAAAGAATTCCGAAGAGGTGCGTCCTGCGATTAAGAAGCTGCATGTGCGTTTGCAGTTTGTGACCAGGTGTGTACTGCTGACTAGGACTCATGGTGCATCTCCAGCATCCTGCCCTTCACTGGAAACGCCGTTGCATCAACGACACGCAAAGCAGCGACGACGCCGAGAACACGTTCCCCTATATCCTGCACTCTGACCCACACGAAGCCGTTGTATCAAGCGATGAGAGCGCGGAATACGACTATTGCTCCGCTACTGAAACGGCGACACCTCCGTGGCTTTCGCCTGGGTCCTCGAAGCGTGGTCTGGCCAAAGAAGAGACGAACCCTCCGTCTGCATTTGGAGGCATCGATTACACCCATTTCTTCACCGGTTCCAACGCGCCGAGTAGCCAGCCCTACAACGTCATCTCCTGTTCTGCTGGAGACACCACCAAGGTCTCCTGCGCGCCCTCGCCTCGTGCAAAGGCGCTGCATTCTCGTCGCGATGGACGTCATGAGGTTGCTGCACCGTATGCTCGGCTGCAGTCGGGTGCAAAGCAACGTGTATATACAGCCACCAATCCGCGGGGGTCGATAAACACGAGTACACCAGCGCTCGGTTACTCTCGGTCGAATGGCTCGCTGTACAAGGACTCATTTGTACCTGCCCGTTGGCCGTGCCGTGTGGCGTACCTTCGGATCAGTATAATCCATTGGGAACCGTCTTTCGCCTTGTCGTGCCGAATCGTGCCGCAACGCGTTGACGCACGTGTACTGCAACATCAGCTGATGTCCCTACGAAGGCAAGTGTGGTAACAGCCTCTCAGAGTCCACCAAGGTGTGCTTGGGGCGCAACTTGCGCAAGTCGTCGCTGAGTGTTTTGCCTTGACCTTTTGATCGTTGTGTCACTCACTGCCTTGCCGTCACCGCTGAGGTGCCTGTCGCCGCACCTGTCGTGCAGGCGCCACTGCGGTGCTATGCCACACTGCAGTCGTCGTCCACGGAGCTCGTTCTTGGTCGCATGTGTGGGGTAAGTGGGCAGTCCCCGGTTCGATCTCCGGCCGGATCGAATGTGGCAATGGGTGGCAGCGTTGGTTTGCCTTACTGGCGGTGGATGGCTAGTGCTCGGGCCGTACCTTTCTAGCGTCTTGGACCGCCCTAGATGTGACCGAAACGAGGAGCGCGCGTGGTGCCGAGTGCGTGCTGAGGCTTGCCGTTTGTCGCTGGCCAGCGGCGGATGGGTGGCGCGATGGTCCATGGCGACAGGCGGGAGATGTGTGAAGGCGTGCGCATGGCGCGAGGTGGCGTAGGAAGGGCCGTAGCGTGCGTGCGAGAACGGCAAATTTCGGGGCGTGAAGGTAGTGTTGAGTTTTGGCGCCTCGATAGCTCAGTTGGGAGAGCGTCAGACTGAAGATCTGAAGGTCCCTGGTTCGATCCCGGGTCGCGGCACTTTTGCCACTCTTTGCCTTGACCTTTTGATCGTTGTGTCACTCACTGCCTTGCCGTCACCGCTGAGGTGCCTGTCGCCGCACCTGTCGTGCAGGCGCCACTGCGGTGCTATGCCACACTGCAGTCGTCGTCCACGGAGCTCGTTCTTGGTCGCATGTGTGGGGTAAGTGGGCAGTCCCCGGTTCGATCTCCGGCCGGATCGAATGTGGCAATGGGTGGCAGCGTTGGTTTGCCTTACTGGCGGTGGATGGCTAGTGCTCGGGCCGTACCTCTCTAGCGTCTTGGACCGCCCTAGATGTGACCGAAACGAGGAGCGCGCGTGGTGCCGAGTGCGTGCTGAGGCTTGCCGTTTGTCGCTGGCCAGCGGCGGATGGGTGGCGCGATGGTCCATGGCGACAGGCGGGAGATGTGTGAAGGCGTGCGCATGGCGCGAGGTGGCGTAGGAAGGGCCGTAGCGTGCGTGCGAGAACGGCAAATTTCGGGGCGTGAAGGTAGTGTTGAGTTTTGGCGCCTCGATAGCTCAGTTGGGAGAGCGTCAGACTGAAGATCTGAAGGTCCCTGGTTCGATCCCGGGTCGCGGCACTTTTGCCACTCTTTGCCTTGACCTTTTGATCGTTGTGTCACTCACTGCCTTGCCGTCACCGCTGAGGTGCCTGTCGCCGCACCTGTCGTGCAGGCGCCACTGCGGTGCTATGCCACACTGCAGTCGTCGTCCACGGAGCTCGTTCTTGGTCGCATGTGTGGGGTAAGTGGGCAGTCCCCGGTTCGATCTCCGGCCGGATCGAATGTGGCAATGGGTGGCAGCGTTGGTTTGCCTTACTGGCGGTGGATGGCTAGTGCTCGGGCCGTACCTCTCTAGCGTCTTGGACCGCCCTAGATGTGACCGAAACGAGGAGCGCGCGTGGTGCCGAGTGCGTGCTGAGGCTTGCCGTTTGTCGCTGGCCAGCGGCGGATGGGTGGCGCGATGGTCCATGGCGACAGGCGGGAGATGTGTGAAGGCGTGCGCATGGCGCGAGGTGGCGTAGGAAGGGCCGTAGCGTGCGTGCGAGAACGGCAAATTTCGGGGCGTGAAGGTAGTGTTGAGTTTTGGCGCCTCGATAGCTCAGTTGGGAGAGCGTCAGACTGAAGATCTGAAGGTCCCTGGTTCGATCCCGGGTCGCGGCACTTTTGCCACTCTTTGCCTTGACCTTTTGATCGTTGTGTCACTCACTGCCTTGCCGTCACCGCTGAGGTGCCTGTCGCCGCACCTGTCGTGCAGGCGCCACTGCGGTGCTATGCCACACTGCAGTCGTCGTCCACGGAGCTCGTTCTTGGTCGCATGTGTGGGGTAAGTGGGCAGTCCCCGGTTCGATCTCCGGCCGGATCGAATGTGGCAATGGGTGGCAGCGTTGGTTTGCCTTACTGGCGGTGGATGGCTAGTGCTCGGGCCGTACCTCTCTAGCGTCTTGGACCGCCCTAGATGTGACCGAAACGAGGAGCGCGCGTGGTGCCGAGTGCGTGCTGAGGCTTGCCGTTTGTCGCTGGCCAGCGGCGGATGGGTGGCGCGATGGTCCATGGCGACAGGCGGGAGATGTGTGAAGGCGTGCGCATGGCGCGAGGTGGCGTAGGAAGGGCCGTAGCGTGCGTGCGAGAACGGCAAATTTCGGGGCGTGAAGGTAGTGTTGAGTTTTGGCGCCTCGATAGCTCAGTTGGGAGAGCGTCAGACTGAAGATCTGAAGGTCCCTGGTTCGATCCCGGGTCGCGGCACTTTTGCCACTCTTTGCCTTGACCTTTTGATCGTTGTGTCACTCACTGCCTTGCCGTCACCGCTGAGGTGCCTGTCGCCGCACCTGTAGTGCAGGCGCCACTGCGGTGCTATGCCACACTGCAGTCGTCGTCCACGGAGCTCGTTCTTGGTCGCATGTGTGGGGTAAGTGGGCAGTCCCCGGTTCGATCTCCGGCCGGATCGAATGTGGCAATGGGTGGCAGCGTTGGTTTGCCTTACTGGCGGTGGATGGCTAGTGCTCGGGCCGTACCTCTCTAGCGTCTTGGACCGCCCTAGATGTGACCGAAACGAGGAGCGCGCGTGGTGCCGAGTGCGTGCTGAGGCTTGCCGTTTGTCGCTGGCCAGCGGCGGATGGGTGGCGCGATGGTCCATGGCGACAGGCGGGAGATGTGTGAAGGCGTGCGCATGGCGCGAGGTGGCGTAGGAAGGGCCGTAGCGTGCGTGCGAGAACGGCAAATTTCGGGGCGTGAAGGTAGTGTTGAGTTTTGGCGCCTCGATAGCTCAGTTGGGAGAGCGTCAGACTGAAGATCTGAAGGTCCCTGGTTCGATCCCGGGTCGCGGCACTTTTGCCACTCTTTGCCTTGACCTTTTGATCGTTGTGTCACTCACTGCCTTGCCGTCACCGCTGAGGTGCCTGTCGCCGCACCTGTCGTGCAGGCGCCACTGCGGTGCTATGCCACACTGCAGTCGTCGTCCACGGAGCTCGTTCTTGGTCGCATGTGTGGGGTAAGTGGGCAGTCCCCGGTTCGATCTCCGGCCGGATCGAATGTGGCAATGGGTGGCAGCGTTGGTTTGCCTTACTGGCGGTGGATGGCTAGTGCTCGGGCCGTACCTTTCTAGCGTCTTGGACCGCCCTAGATGTGACCGAAACGAGGAGCGCGCGTGGTGCCGAGTGCGTGCTGAGGCTTGCCGTTTGTCGCTGGCCAGCGGCGGATGGGTGGCGCGATGGTCCATGGCGACAGGCGGGAGATGTGTGAAGGCGTGCGCATGGCGCGAGGTGGCGTAGGAAGGGCCGTAGCGTGCGTGCGAGAACGGCAAATTTCGGGGCGTGAAGGTAGTGTTGAGTTTTGGCGCCTCGATAGCTCAGTTGGGAGAGCGTCAGACTGAAGATCTGAAGGTCCCTGGTTCGATCCCGGGTCGCGGCACTTTTGCCACTCTTTGCCTTGACCTTTTGATCGTTGTGTCACTCACTGCCTTGCCGTCACCGCTGAGGTGCCTGTCGCCGCACCTGTCGTGCAGGCGCCACTGCGGTGCTATGCCACACTGCAGTCGTCGTCCACGGAGCTCGTTCTTGGTCGCATGTGTGGGGTAAGTGGGCAGTCCCCGGTTCGATCTCCGGCCGGATCGAATGTGGCAATGGGTGGCAGCGTTGGTTTGCCTTACTGGCGGTGGATGGCTAGTGCTCGGGCCGTACCTTTCTAGCGTCTTGGACCGCCCTAGATGTGACCGAAACGAGGAGCGCGCGTGGTGCCGAGTGCGTGCTGAGGCTTGCCGTTTGTCGCTGGCCAGCGGCGGATGGGTGGCGCGATGGTCCATGGCGACAGGCGGGAGATGTGTGAAGGCGTGCGCATGGCGCGAGGTGGCGTAGGAAGGGCCGTAGCGTGCGTGCGAGAACGGCAAATTTCGGGGCGTGAAGGTAGTGTTGAGTTTTGGCGCCTCGATAGCTCAGTTGGGAGAGCGTCAGACTGAAGATCTGAAGGTCCCTGGTTCGATCCCGGGTCGCGGCACTTTTGCCACTCTTTGCCTTGACCTTTTGATCGTTGTGTCACTCACTGCCTTGCCGTCACCGCTGAGGTGCCTGTCGCCGCACCTGTCGTGCAGGCGCCACTGCGGTGCTATGCCACACTGCAGTCGTCGTCCACGGAGCTCGTTCTTGGTCGCATGTGTGGGGTAAGTGGGCAGTCCCCGGTTCGATCTCCGGCCGGATCGAATGTGGCAATGGGTGGCAGCGTTGGTTTGCCTTACTGGCGGTGGATGGCTAGTGCTCGGGCCGTACCTCTCTAGCGTCTTGGACCGCCCTAGATGTGACCGAAACGAGGAGCGCGCGTGGTGCCGAGTGCGTGCTGAGGCTTGCCGTTTGTCGCTGGCCAGCGGCGGATGGGTGGCGCGATGGTCCATGGCGACAGGCGGGAGATGTGTGAAGGCGTGCGCATGGCGCGAGGTGGCGTAGGAAGGGCCGTAGCGTGCGTGCGAGAACGGCAAATTTCGGGGCGTGAAGGTAGTGTTGAGTTTTGGCGCCTCGATAGCTCAGTTGGGAGAGCGTCAGACTGAAGATCTGAAGGTCCCTGGTTCGATCCCGGGTCGCGGCACTTTTGCCACTCTTTGCCTTGACCTTTTGATCGTTGTGTCACTCACTGCCTTGCCGTCACCGCTGAGGTGCCTGTCGCCGCACCTGTCGTGCAGGCGCCACTGCGGTGCTATGCCACACTGCAGTCGTCGTCCACGGAGCTCGTTCTTGGTCGCATGTGTGGGGTAAGTGGGCAGTCCCCGGTTCGATCTCCGGCCGGATCGAATGTGGCAATGGGTGGCAGCGTTGGTTTGCCTTACTGGCGGTGGATGGCTAGTGCTCGGGCCGTACCTCTCTAGCGTCTTGGACCGCCCTAGATGTGACCGAAACGAGGAGCGCGCGTGGTGCCGAGTGCGTGCTGAGGCTTGCCGTTTGTCGCTGGCCAGCGGCGGATGGGTGGCGCGATGGTCCATGGCGACAGGCGGGAGATGTGTGAAGGCGTGCGCATGGCGCGAGGTGGCGTAGGAAGGGCCGTAGCGTGCGTGCGAGAACGGCAAATTTCGGGGCGTGAAGGTAGTGTTGAGTTTTGGCGCCTCGATAGCTCAGTTGGGAGAGCGTCAGACTGAAGATCTGAAGGTCCCTGGTTCGATCCCGGGTCGCGGCACTTTTGCCACTCTTTGCCTTGACCTTTTGATCGTTGTGTCACTCACTGCCTTGCCGTCACCGCTGAGGTGCCTGTCGCCGCACCTGTCGTGCAGGCGCCACTGCGGTGCTATGCCACACTGCAGTCGTCGTCCACGGAGCTCGTTCTTGGTCGCATGTGTGGGGTAAGTGGGCAGTCCCCGGTTCGATCTCCGGCCGGATCGAATGTGGCAATGGGTGGCAGCGTTGGTTTGCCTTACTGGCGGTGGATGGCTAGTGCTCGGGCCGTACCTCTCTAGCGTCTTGGACCGCCCTAGATGTGACCGAAACGAGGAGCGCGCGTGGTGCCGAGTGCGTGCTGAGGCTTGCCGTTTGTCGCTGGCCAGCGGCGGATGGGTGGCGCGATGGTCCATGGCGACAGGCGGGAGATGTGTGAAGGCGTGCGCATGGCGCGAGGTGGCGTAGGAAGGGCCGTAGCGTGCGTGCGAGAACGGCAAATTTCGGGGCGTGAAGGTAGTGTTGAGTTTTGGCGCCTCGATAGCTCAGTTGGGAGAGCGTCAGACTGAAGATCTGAAGGTCCCTGGTTCGATCCCGGGTCGCGGCACTTTTGCCACTCTTTGCCTTGACCTTTTGATCGTTGTGTCACTCACTGCCTTGCCGTCACCGCTGAGGTGCCTGTCGCCGCACCTGTCGTGCAGGCGCCACTGCGGTGCTATGCCACACTGCAGTCGTCGTCCACGGAGCTCGTTCTTGGTCGCATGTGTGGGGTAAGTGGGCAGTCCCCGGTTCGATCTCCGGCCGGATCGAATGTGGCAATGGGTGGCAGCGTTGGTTTGCCTTACTGGCGGTGGATGGCTAGTGCTCGGGCCGTACCTCTCTAGCGTCTTGGACCGCCCTAGATGTGACCGAAACGAGGAGCGCGCGTGGTGCCGAGTGCGTGCTGAGGCTTGCCGTTTGTCGCTGGCCAGCGGCGGATGGGTGGCGCGATGGTCCATGGCGACAGGCGGGAGATGTGTGAAGGCGTGCGCATGGCGCGAGGTGGCGTAGGAAGGGCCGTAGCGTGCGTGCGAGAACGGCAAATTTCGGGGCGTGAAGGTAGTGTTGAGTTTTGGCGCCTCGATAGCTCAGTTGGGAGAGCGTCAGACTGAAGATCTGAAGGTCCCTGGTTCGATCCCGGGTCGCGGCACTTTTGCCACTCTTTGCCTTGACCTTTTGATCGTTGTGTCACTCACTGCCTTGCCGTCACCGCTGAGGTGCCTGTCGCCGCACCTGTCGTGCAGGCGCCACTGCGGTGCTATGCCACACTGCAGTCGTCGTCCACGGAGCTCGTTCTTGGTCGCATGTGTGGGGTAAGTGGGCAGTCCCCGGTTCGATCTCCGGCCGGATCGAATGTGGCAATGGGTGGCAGCGTTGGTTTGCCTTACTGGCGGTGGATGGCTAGTGCTCGGGCCGTACCTTTCTAGCGTCTTGGACCGCCCTAGATGTGACCGAAACGAGGAGCGCGCGTGGTGCCGAGTGCGTGCTGAGGCTTGCCGTTTGTCGCTGGCCAGCGGCGGATGGGTGGCGCGATGGTCCATGGCGACAGGCGGGAGATGTGTGAAGGCGTGCGCATGGCGCGAGGTGGCGTAGGAAGGGCCGTAGCGTGCGTGCGAGAACGGCAAATTTCGGGGCGTGAAGGTAGTGTTGAGTTTTGGCGCCTCGATAGCTCAGTTGGGAGAGCGTCAGACTGAAGATCTGAAGGTCCCTGGTTCGATCCCGGGTCGCGGCACTTTTGCCACTCTTTGCCTTGACCTTTTGATCGTTGTGTCACTCACTGCCTTGCCGTCACCGCTGAGGTGCCTGTCGCCGCACCTGTCGTGCAGGCGCCACTGCGGTGCTATGCCACACTGCAGTCGTCGTCCACGGAGCTCGTTCTTGGTCGCATGTGTGGGGTAAGTGGGCAGTCCCCGGTTCGATCTCCGGCCGGATCGAATGTGGCAATGGGTGGCAGCGTTGGTTTGCCTTACTGGCGGTGGATGGCTAGTGCTCGGGCCGTACCTCTCTAGCGTCTTGGACCGCCCTAGATGTGACCGAAACGAGGAGCGCGCGTGGTGCCGAGTGCGTGCTGAGGCTTGCCGTTTGTCGCTGGCCAGCGGCGGATGGGTGGCGCGATGGTCCATGGCGACAGGCGGGAGATGTGTGAAGGCGTGCGCATGGCGCGAGGTGGCGTAGGAAGGGCCGTAGCGTGCGTGCGAGAACGGCAAATTTCGGGGCGTGAAGGTAGTGTTGAGTTTTGGCGCCTCGATAGCTCAGTTGGGAGAGCGTCAGACTGAAGATCTGAAGGTCCCTGGTTCGATCCCGGGTCGCGGCACTTTTGCCACTCTTTGCCTTGACCTTTTGATCGTTGTGTCACTCACTGCCTTGCCGTCACCGCTGAGGTGCCTGTCGCCGCACCTGTCGTGCAGGCGCCACTGCGGTGCTATGCCACACTGCAGTCGTCGTCCACGGAGCTCGTTCTTGGTCGCATGTGTGGGGTAAGTGGGCAGTCCCCGGTTCGATCTCCGGCCGGATCGAATGTGGCAATGGGTGGCAGCGTTGGTTTGCCTTACTGGCGGTGGATGGCTAGTGCTCGGGCCGTACCTCTCTAGCGTCTTGGACCGCCCTAGATGTGACCGAAACGAGGAGCGCGCGTGGTGCCGAGTGCGTGCTGAGGCTTGCCGTTTGTCGCTGGCCAGCGGCGGATGGGTGGCGCGATGGTCCATGGCGACAGGCGGGAGATGTGTGAAGGCGTGCGCATGGCGCGAGGTGGCGTAGGAAGGGCCGTAGCGTGCGTGCGAGAACGGCAAATTTCGGGGCGTGAAGGTAGTGTTGAGTTTTGGCGCCTCGATAGCTCAGTTGGGAGAGCGTCAGACTGAAGATCTGAAGGTCCCTGGTTCGATCCCGGGTCGCGGCACTTTTGCCACTCTTTGCCTTGACCTTTTGATCGTTGTGTCACTCACTGCCTTGCCGTCACCGCTGAGGTGCCTGTCGCCGCACCTGTCGTGCAGGCGCCACTGCGGTGCTATGCCACACTGCAGTCGTCGTCCACGGAGCTCGTTCTTGGTCGCATGTGTGGGGTAAGTGGGCAGTCCCCGGTTCGATCTCCGGCCGGATCGAATGTGGCAATGGGTGGCAGCGTTGGTTTGCCTTACTGGCGGTGGATGGCTAGTGCTCGGGCCGTACCTCTCTAGCGTCTTGGACCGCCCTAGATGTGACCGAAACGAGGAGCGCGCGTGGTGCCGAGTGCGTGCTGAGGCTTGCCGTTTGTCGCTGGCCAGCGGCGGATGGGTGGCGCGATGGTCCATGGCGACAGGCGGGAGATGTGTGAAGGCGTGCGCATGGCGCGAGGTGGCGTAGGAAGGGCCGTAGCGTGCGTGCGAGAACGGCAAATTTCGGGGCGTGAAGGTAGTGTTGAGTTTTGGCGCCTCGATAGCTCAGTTGGGAGAGCGTCAGACTGAAGATCTGAAGGTCCCTGGTTCGATCCCGGGTCGCGGCACTTTTGCCACTCTTTGCCTTGACCTTTTGATCGTTGTGTCACTCACTGCCTTGCCGTCACCGCTGAGGTGCCTGTCGCCGCACCTGTCGTGCAGGCGCCACTGCGGTGCTATGCCACACTGCAGTCGTCGTCCACGGAGCTCGTTCTTGGTCGCATGTGTGGGGTAAGTGGGCAGTCCCCGGTTCGATCTCCGGCCGGATCGAATGTGGCAATGGGTGGCAGCGTTGGTTTGCCTTACTGGCGGTGGATGGCTAGTGCTCGGGCCGTACCTTTCTAGCGTCTTGGACCGCCCTAGATGTGACCGAAACGAGGAGCGCGCGTGGTGCCGAGTGCGTGCTGAGGCTTGCCGTTTGTCGCTGGCCAGCGGCGGATGGGTGGCGCGATGGTCCATGGCGACAGGCGGGAGATGTGTGAAGGCGTGCGCATGGCGCGAGGTGGCGTAGGAAGGGCCGTAGCGTGCGTGCGAGAACGGCAAATTTCGGGGCGTGAAGGTAGTGTTGAGTTTTGGCGCCTCGATAGCTCAGTTGGGAGAGCGTCAGACTGAAGATCTGAAGGTCCCTGGTTCGATCCCGGGTCGCGGCACTTTTGCCACTCTTTGCCTTGACCTTTTGATCGTTGTGTCACTCACTGCCTTGCCGTCACCGCTGAGGTGCCTGTCGCCGCACCTGTCGTGCAGGCGCCACTGCGGTGCTATGCCACACTGCAGTCGTCGTCCACGGAGCTCGTTCTTGGTCGCATGTGTGGGGTAAGTGGGCAGTCCCCGGTTCGATCTCCGGCCGGATCGAATGTGGCAATGGGTGGCAGCGTTGGTTTGCCTTACTGGCGGTGGATGGCTAGTGCTCGGGCCGTACCTTTCTAGCGTCTTGGACCGCCCTAGATGTGACCGAAACGAGGAGCGCGCGTGGTGCCGAGTGCGTGCTGAGGCTTGCCGTTTGTCGCTGGCCAGCGGCGGATGGGTGGCGCGATGGTCCATGGCGACAGGCGGGAGATGTGTGAAGGCGTGCGCATGGCGCGAGGTGGTGAGGTGCATAGGTGCTTTATAGATGGCATATAAGCGGTGTACTTCCTACCATTTTGTTATATCTGAAAAAAATATTGTTTCCAAACTGCACGAGTTTTGCAAAACATGGCCGGTTAAATACGAGGGGAACGAGTGTCTGAACCGCGGGTTTCCGAACCGTGGCAGAACGGCGAGCACAGAACACTCGCCGTTTGGCCCGCAAGAACGTAGACCACCAACGACCACACGAGCTCAGAGCTCCAGCAACAAGGTTGCCAAGAGAACATTCATGATGCCCGTCGTCTCGTACCGCCCGGAGTATCCCTCCAAGACCCCCCCCCCCACACCCCCAATAAGGTCTCCCAGGACATCGCCCTCGGAGGACGCACCGTCCGCCTTGAGGCCCCTGACGAACTCGACGGCGACTGGGAAGGTCCAATCTACGCTACGCTGAGCTGAGAGACGAAGATGCGTCAGCCGACTGACCACGGTCCCTTCGTCCCCGAGGACGATGGTCTTCGCTGCCCCGCCTGGCAGGCGACGCTGACGTTTCTCCGGCATGGCCAGCGCAGGGAAGACCTACCGTCAGCGCTCCAGGAGCACGGGGATGTCCCGTTTTGGATCCCGCACTGGCGTCTAACTACGCCGTCTCGCGACATCTCAAGTGAGATCCAGGGGCGTCCACTCTTGTCCCTCTACCGGTTCGTGCGCGTCTCCACTTTCTTCGTCGCTTCCCCGGACTGCGACCTAAAGTACGTTTGCCAGACGTCGGATGTCTCGCTCTGCGGTCAAGTGGTGGCGTATCGGCCCGCAACCGCTCTATCCCTGGTCGACGACATCGACGTGGAGCTGGATCCAGGCTCCGGTTTCGTCTGCTCCGTGGCCATCCGCCACTACGCCGACGACCCTCGCCAAATTGTTGCCATTCCGCTAGAAGATGTCCGCAACCTCCACATCAGCTGCGCGGAATACGTGCTGGGGTTTTGCCACAGGCGCCCGGCGCCTGCGTCTCCGTCACTTTTCGCGACAGCTTGGAACTCCATCCCGTCTCTCGTTGCGTCTGACGCATCAAGGTGCCTGCGGCGTATCTCTGAGGCGTTTCATGTACCTGAGGGCGGTTCCGCTCCTGCGGCGGACTTGAGCTTGCGCCCCGTCGCATTCATTACCCCACGAGGGGAGAAGACGTCGTCGTCCGTGGTCGCCTTCGTCATGGACGCACGGCGCCTCCCGACTATGGACGGTAGCCCCGACAGATCGGCATCCCCGGTCCTCCCGCTGCTGTCTCATGCGGAGACCACCCTGACACCCCTGGATAAATTCAGGCTCGGGGCCAGACCTCCCGCTCCACTTGCACCTGGTGTTCCTGCCAATCAAGCTGGTCACCACAGCGAAACTGGCCTTGCGGCCGCAGCCCAGCCCGCTACCCGTCACCTGGACGGCGATCTGGTGCGCGCGTTGCTCGACCAACAAAAAGCTTCACTAGAGGCAACTCAGGCAATGATGCGCCAGTTAGTGGATCTCACCACAGCGGTATTCAACCGCCCCGAGCCCGTTGCTCCTACCGATACTGCACGTTCTCTGAGGACCGACGTAAGTCATCACTCGACTTCACGGATCCAGGATCCGGATTCCCGTTCGGGTCGCCATGATGACGCTTCACCCCAAGGATGTTGCGATCGGAGCGCGTCGGGTCGTCACACCAGCTGTCGGGACGTCGACGTCGTTCCAGATCTCGATCCGGCCACCGGAGCCATCGTCGCCACCATCATTCGCCCTCGCCACCGCCACCACATGATCGCCGCTCCAGGAGCAGATCCCGTTCTCGCACCTTCGTGCCCCAGCGGGCGCGATCACGCAGCCCACATGGGTATTCTCCGCGACGCCTCTCCCGTTCGTGGTCCCCACAGCGCCGCTCTCGATCACACCGCCGCGACTCCCCACCACGTGGCGGGTCTACCAGCAGTCATCGCCCGACCGGCGCAGCCTCGTTCCGTCCGACGGACAATGAGGCCAGAGTCCATGAGGTGGCTCACGTTGGGCCAGCAGGTAATGAAGATTACTCTCGTTTTCGAGCGATGTCACCTCAAGACCGTGTCGGCTCCATGCCCCAGAAAGAACGGTTTCGAAATGCGTACCGGGTCACGAAGGTCACGATCAAGATGCTCTACTCGGTCGACTTCGGAAGCAGGCCAATTGATCATTGGTTATCCTCAGAGGACCCATTCGATTAATCGCAGGACATGGCCGTCATCCATGACGACGGTCAATGGGGAGGGCATGAGCCCGCTCCTGTGCATCGCATCCGCCGGGCGGACCAGCTCCACCACGAGCTTCTCATGATCTTGGAGGCCGCATCACTCTGGTATCCTACCGATGTGGTAGTACCGTTCACGGCGACTCCATCGAACGAGTTCGGCATCATTCCCCTCTTCAGGAATCAGTGCCATGTGCAACCTGTATCAGGCGGCGTTCGGGGAACGTTTCGAGGACATCCTGCACGGCGTATTAAGCCGTGACGTAAAACGCCGCGAGGTACGGGTCTTGCGCCAAGACTCCCCGGTATACCAGCGAAATGTCTCCCGGGTCATTAATGATGCTGTTGTGCAGTCGGTACCAAGCGCGCCATCAGGTGCCCCCCCGGGATACTGGGCACCAGGCACCACCTCGCTCGAGGGGCAGTCGCCAGCATCCTCGCGATGTCCGGCCACCTTCAACATCGGTTATTCCTGGACCAACCAGGGGTCAGATCCTGCGTATCAATGGCACCCAGGTGTGCATCCGCTTCCAAGCAGCATCGGACTGCTCCTTCCCGCGCTGCCCCCACGTCCACACCATACATAGGCTACCACAGGACGTCTTACAATGGGTCGTGGCCCGACATGGTATGCTCAAATCTGGCCACCCCCAGCGGACATGAAGGCTGGGGGACGGAACCGATTGCGTAACTCTGTTGTCCATTGATAATACCAATCCTCTGCTTTCCTTTCCGTCCGAGGCTAGCATAGAGTCAGACGCTGAGCCTTCCAGTTTACCAAGGATAGCCATGCTGTCTCGGTCTGGCTCGGGTCCTGCTGGTATTCCACCCATACCTTCGTGGTCACCCTACCTGTCTGGCTGCACAGCATCTGATGCGTGCCTACAGACAGATACTAGGGCCCCAGTCACGCCAACATGCGCATCCGCGTCTGCCGCACCGCTTGTCCGTCCAGCCGCGTCATTCGTGTCAGACACCACGGCACCATGTGCCCGTCCAGCGACGACCTCGGCATCGGATGCAACAGCGCCTGGCGTCCGTCCAGCGACGACATTGGTGTCAGACACCACTGCACCACGCGCCCGTCTAGCGGCACCAGTGATACCACCTTCTGTCCCGTCCGGGTTGGACATCTTTGCCTCGTTCGACGGTGGCTCCCGCATCACAACGAGCCGGTGCGTGTTTGCCTGGTGTGTCTGGAACACGAAGAATCAACTCCTCCACTGGGAGGCCCGATCGTTCGAGAGTCCACAGACGAACAATACGACGGAGGCCCAGGGTCTCCTTGCCAGCATGTGCTGGCTTCGTGGCCGTTACCCTGGGCGACGGTTCCATATATTCGGCGACTCCAACTTGATTATCCAGCAGGCGTTACGGCAGTCTGACTACAACGCTCCACATCTGCGTCCTTACATTGCTACAATTCGCTTCTTGGGTGTGAGTACACCACCCTTTTACTTACGGCATGTACGGCGCGAATTCAACATTGCTGCCGATGCACTCTGCAACTGGATCATGGATACTACTCGGTCCGAAACGAATGTTGTCCGCAGTGGACTTGCCTGGCCAGGCCCGATCCCGTCGAATTTGGCTCTGAGCCCAGTACTCCTGCCTCCATTCTCTACGTCCCAGCTTGGGTTTCACAACGATATCCAGGCCCATGCGGCAGCAATCTGGTCGCTTGTCCAGTGGGAACTTGCCCAAGTATCCCACCTCATCCGCGCCGCTTTGTTCCCCCGTGGACGGACAGCTTAATTCTTCCACACGTTTGTCGGTTGGACGCTCCAGCCCAAGTACATACTGCGGCACTGTCCATGGAGTCAGCATTCGACACTAGCGTCAGACGCTCGTGCGTGGTCAATGGGATTTCGCGGTGCGTCCCCGAAGACGTCTTCGTTGCTCTTCGTGCCACGGCTCACCGGCTTGGCATTCCATTTCTTACGGATACGGCATTCCTTGCAGCCGGCCCAGGGCGAGCCCGAATCCCACCAACCGACGCCAGTATCCTGGATGCCTTTATCGCGGACAAGAGCTTGGGGATTTCCGGTATGCTCCGGCTATTTCGGGGCCAGACGTCGGACGACCCACGTCCCAACAAGGCCCTACGACCGTGGTTGTACCGGGGTCGTTTGGCTTCGTATCCTCAGCTCAGTTTATTGTGCACTATTGCTGACGAGGGTCTGATTCCGCCGTGGTCGAACCCGACCCACCGCTTCGGCGCCAGACCGATCCCGGACAATTACGTGGGGGCTGAAGCCGGCGCCACTGTCGTCATCGACAAACTGCTATCCGATTACTACAAGGGTCGCTGTTTGGTCGGATCGATTTCTGTACTCGTCTCAGGACCCGAGTTTTCACTCCAGCTCATTCGCACTTGTCCCAAAGAAGGATAAACCTTTCCACTTGGATGGTCGTATCATCCACAACTTGTCGGCACCGCCTGGCGGATCGCTAACGACCAACTCAACGACCAAACCGACACAGCGGCCTCGCCTGACGCCTCGTGGGATCTCTTCGAGACGATTGCACTGCGGGTCCAGGACCTGCGTCACCGGTATCCAGGCTGCGCCATTTATGCCATGGTCGCTGATATCGCCGACGCATTTCCCCACGTGCCGGTGCACGCGGATCATGCCTCAGCGTTTGGGGGAAACTGCCGAGATCGTATCACGACATCGTGTCAGGCATGGCAGTCTTCGGATGGACTTCGTCTCCCGGATTCTTCGCCGTATTTGGCAAGGCCGTCAGACACTACCAGCGCACAGGCGCTTCAAGAATCCATGGCTTCATGGAACCGTTCTGGATCTTCCAGTGGGTCGATAACATCATCCTCATAGAAGTCGACATCGATGACCGGCTTCAGAAGGCCGAGAAACGTCTGAGAGACGGAATCAATCTGGCATTCGGATCCGACGGATGGCACGAAGGGAATTTATGACCTGGTCCTGTCCATTTCATGCCGTCGGGATCGATTGGGGAATCCCAGCCGAACTTGTCACGGTTCCTCAGAGGAAAATAGTAAAGGTACACATGACAGTTGACGCGACCTTGATCAAGCAAGACCTATATCCCGCTGAAACACCTCGACAGTGTGGTGGGAGTACTACGACACGTCATCAGTTTTATCCCTATAACCTAGCTGTTCATACAACGACTTGTGGCTGTGCAATCGGATTGCCGTAGAAGACACAAAAAGGGTGTGCCGATGTCAGACTTCCTTCGGAAGGATCTGATCTGGTGGAGCGACTTGGTCTTCCAGAACGAGTTCGCCGGAGTCCCCATAACATTCTTAGAGCGGAATGCCCGAAACGAGGAACTCTGGTTGTTTCAAACAAACCGCGGGGAGCTCACAATCACAAGTATGCGACTCAGAGAGCGCTTTCAGACAGCATCACACGATGGAGTAGCAGACGGAACCAGTGTCGCGACCATTCTAGTGAGAGTGGTAGACGCCTGGGGCCCAAGACTACAGCGACAAGACGCCTGGCGTCAAGTTATGATCCACAGCGACAGTCGCTGGATCACCAGGACCATAGACAGGATGAACTGCGACTCAGAAGCAGGACAGGAGCAACTGCGGCTTTGTGCCCTGGGCCAAGCCAGGCACCGATTACACTTCCAGACCCACACATTCGGAAGGAACATGGAGCAGACACGAAGGTGTGACGATCATGCACGGACTGACCGGTGGTTCAACCCACAATAAGCGAGCGACGAAGTAGGATCGAGAGCAAAACAAGACAACTCAAGGAAGCGTCCGTGTCGGGAGGGACAATCGGGCGTTACAGCAAGAACTTCAAGCACTGGGAGGCGTTCTGCAACGACTTTGGATTCCCCGTGTGGATCGACGAGTTGCCCAGGGCAGAAAAATCAAGGATGGTTGGACTATTCACCGGGTTGTGCGCTTCAGAAGGGCACGACAAGTCAGGAACAGGTAATAAGTACCAGAGCTTCGACAGAAAGGTGGCAGCGGTGGCATTCGCACACAAGGCAGTTCGGAACGCCGAGCTCAATTACCATGATCCGCAATTTAAGCCCATCATACAAGGATACAAGCGCACCAACAGTCAGGTGGAAAGGAAACAGCCAGTTACTACACCGATGTTGCTCAAGATGCGAGACCTCATAGGAGCTGCAGATCAGGAAGCCAGGCTGCTGTGGTATCGATCGTTCTTGGGTTCTTCTTCCTAGATTTGAAGATCAGAGCTTGATGGCGCTGGATCTGGAGCTCTCGGATAAGTCGATCCTTTACATCGACTTCGAGTTGGGCCACACAATCTTCTCTCTGATTTTTGCAGTCGTTGGAGTGCTCTTTGGACTGAAAATCGCTTCTTCAGACCCATATTTTCTTGAAATGGAGGCGTCAAGACGAAATCAAAAACTGGTAACGATGTGTGCAAGTTGTTGCAGCCCTGAGGACCCCGAAGATTTCACGTATGGTCTGAAATGTCCTAGTACTAGGCTGCAGATATAAATCACATGCGAGTCTGGGATGCGATACGAAGTACATCGTAACAATTCATCTCTCCGAATTAAAGTACGTTGACTACTGTTACCTTTATGTGAGAAACTAATACAATGTTTGGATAGGTAGCTGCCAGGGGTCCCGAAAATGCAATTCTTAGATTAATATTGCCGAGAAAAACGAGAAAATTAATAATGCAATTATTCAAATTATTCTGGACAATTCTTCAGCGTGCCCGAGTCCACCCATTCAGGTCCCACAAAGCGAGATTTCGGAAACTTAACGTCCGTCTGTGGGTTGCTAATTGATATACGCTTGCAAATACCTAAAGAGAGCGCGCTTCTACGAAGAAAGGAGAGCTTGTTACTCGGCAGGTCGAATGGATGCGATATTCGTACTTAAGCAGGGCACCATGGAGATGGAACCGATGACCTACGGAATCCCATTCCATTCAATTTCATATGCTCCAGCATCATCGGCAAATGCTTCCAACAGCATGAAGTCGTGGTTCTAGTGATTTCCTGGTCGTGTCGTGCAACGCACACTAAACCGATGAATTGGGGAGAATTCAAATCTGAATTTCATGGGTTAGAATTAATAATTAAATTATATAATTCACATTAATTTTTATGCATTATATTTTTTCGGGATCCCTGGTAGCTGCATTGTTTGCTAGGCCATGGTCGATTGTAATCGGAGGACTTTTCGCAGCGCTTGGTGTGCTAGGCATGCACTATATCGGCATGCTAGCTCAACGTACGAAAGCATCGATGAGCCTGGATCCAAAAATAGTAGTCGTATCTGTGCTTGTCGCCACGGCCTGAACGAGCCGAATCAGAACCGCGGTTCTGATAAAATTAAGGGAGACGGAAAAACCTCAGAACCGTGGTTCTGGGGTTTTTCTGGTTCGTTTTGAACTTAACTTAATCGAACCGAGCCGAAGTGAGCCTATACTTAAGCGAGAGGCAGGCTCGCTCAGGCTCGTTTTCGAGAGCTTCGATTGGTTAATACGAATGCCTGAGTCGATCTGATCCGACGGCGCGGCTTTTACAGAGAGTTCGTAGAGCCAGGATCTATCTGACCTTTGAAAAAATGCGGCTTTACCAGAAGGCAGGCATCCACCAATGAATTTGGGCGCAATGGAGCCCAAGTTGTAACGGCTTATGGAGCGGTTCACTTTTAATTACAAAATTAGTCGGGGGCCGGTATATATCGATATACCGAGCTCTCGAACCGGTTTTCCCAACGGACAAGCCTAGTAAACCAGTATACCGAGCTCTCTCCGCGTCGGCTCGTTCAAGGCGTGCTTGTCGCCATAAACGCTACAACGGTAGCCTTCTGGGTCATATTTCGGGCGGTAAGAGGGGCACTTGCGCGTTTATTAAGCGAAGTTTGATGGCGCTGATACTACTACTAATTTATTTGCTCTGTTTCCATTGACTAGTTGATTTTTATACCGAACAGTGAACTGTTGCGCCTCGGAAGCGCAATGATCATGGGTGGAGGTGTTGCTGCAACGCATTACTGCGGTATGGCAGCAGCTATATACACGCTGATTTCTGAGAGCGAATCGGAAAAAAAATATCGGGGGTCCTGGTGAATGGAGCACATGCTGCTAATGCCGCATCGCACGTCTCTTTACTTCTGTCGAACTGGCTTACAATTTACTGTGTGGCTCGGAATGTCCAAAAGCCGGAAGAGTATGCCACCAGTAGCAAGATAAACACGATCCAATCTCCACGACCTGCTGATGTTCCTCAGGCCTCCGTAGATAATTTGTGTGACTCGAGTAATTTTACGAGCTTGAAAGTTTACGCAGAGAATAAATAGCGTAACGCAACCTGCACGGCAATAGCTATAATGACTTTGGCTGGAAACAAACGAGCACTATTCATACCGTGCCGATCATCTTCGAATCGCAACTTGTTTTCTATTTCAATTAAACATCATCTTCATGCTGCATACCACAAACATGACATCGCCAACGCCATCGTTTATTAGAGCAGGCCATGCTGCATTTGTTCAGGCATCGGAAATGATGGGCGATTGATCTCCACAAAAGCTGCACACCGTATAAATACTTACCATAGACGCAGCTAAGCCTTTTGATATGAAGATTTCAAGCCTTTTAACCCCCCAACGCCCACCGCGGTTTTGGCCCCATTACGATTTTTTGAAACATGTTGTATGATACAGCACGTTATAGACGGACTTTACTTGATTTTACTATTGTCGCATTTAAGTACGAGTACGGTTTCTGCAAAACGCGACATGTGTCCGCTCAGCAACACGTCTATCATGTTGTATGTACAGCATTAATAAGTGGCTGATGCTGTATCCGGCAACGTGTTCGCGACAAACTGAGTGCACTTTTTATCGAGAGACAAGGCATATGAACAGAGAACGTAATATATTGGGAGAATCATCAAGTGATTCGCAAGTAGAGTACCGTGTATTACTGAAATCCTCTGCCGCCACTCAACATAGTCATGCCACCAGCACTCTAAGCCTCCATATTGCAGGCTTCTTCTCCATCGCCGCTTTCGACGACGCTGTTTTCCGCGACCTAACTCGCCTCCTCGCCAGCACCTGCATCATCACATTGGCTGAAGCCTTCGCCTGCATTCTCGCCAGCATTCTCGCCAGCGCCTGCATCATTACCTTCAGCAACGCCTGTTGCCTCCTCGCTAGAGTCTTATTCGGGTTCACCCCCGCTCTCATCGTTGCGTCGCTTGCGCTTTCCGGCCGCGCCTCCCCGACTTCCTCTTCCTGCTTCCCGGTTCTGTATGTCGCGTCTGCAGCGCGGCTGCAGGGCGCTTGGTTCCGTTTTTCCATTTGTGGTGCCAGATCTGGAAGCAGGTCATTGAGTTACCGGGGTAGTGTTTCCATACTTTTATGCACAGATACGTCCTGCAACAATAGGAGCGTAAATCAGAGTTGTTCAACACCATAGCAGTATTCACAGTGCACGTACCGAGCTTTATATGACTTGCTGCACCTAGCACAGTAATACTTTGTAGCCTGGCGTGCTCCGATGCGGCGCTTTAGAAGTGAGCAAACCTTGCATTGGCGCTGGCGTCGTTTGCGCACACCATTCACAACTTGATAGTCGGGAGATTCTTGCGGCTCGTGCGCGGTCGGCAATGGAGCAAGTTCGACGGTGGTGTCGGTTCCAGGTGTGCTCTACATATACATGCACGACTTTGTGTTAGTCTTGGCCATATTGATACAACATGAGGTTGATACAACATGTAGTCCAGATACAGCATGTGGTAGATACAACATGTGTCTGTTCAAAGCGTCTGCAAGTTGCGAGCGACATACAACATGGACAGCATACAACATGAAGACATACCCGGTCCGCGAAGTCGTCTTCGGTCATCTGCATCATCTCGGCGTGGATTCTAGCATGAACTCGGCATGAGACACACGTCTCGCATCACTTCTCTTCTGCGCCTCCCTGAAGACGATATAAGCATTCACAATCGCGACGTCCACAAGCCCCATGAAAATTGCTGTGTAGTACTTCTTGCACCACGTTTGGAGTTGCAATGAGTATCTCTGGAGGCGCAGTTGATCGTAAATGTCGACCCCGCCCATCCATCGATGATAGTCGCGCACCATGGATGGGCAAGGGATCGCAGTTCGTCTTCCTCTGCTTTGTTTTGTGCGCCGCACTATAAATACCACAAACACAAGTTAGTAATTAGACAATGTAGCCACAAGAAATACGTATCAACGTACTGCATGTTTCCATTGCTCGGCTGGAACCTGTGCCAAGGAACTGGACCGGTTTTCGGTCCCACCATACCAGACCTGTCATGAGAGGGCATACCTTTGCGACAGTCATTCTTGTGGTCCCATGTGGAATGCTCTTCGGGCGATCGCGGTTGCTTTCGACAATTTCTTCAGGATACCCCACCCTATCACCCAAGATCGTCCCAATGCTATACACGTTACGTCGGAGTAGCTGAAGTGCAAGCTGCACCGACGTATAAAACCGGTCTGTCACGACTAAATGGTACACGTCTTCTTGTGGAGCTGGCAACACGGCTTCCAGGTTTCGAATCACAGCTGACGGACCCGTATTAGGATCGGCATAGCGCACGCTTTCTGGAACATTTCCGCACTCTTCAGTATGCTGCGCTTTCCCGCAACATACCTCAAGTCTACATGTTGTCACATACACCAAGTACAAACACAACATCTCGTCAGATACAACATGTTCAACTTGTCCAAAAAAAATTGCGAGTCCAAATGGACTCGCCATTGCGTACCGGATGCAGTATGCAGTGTCCGCGCAGCACGTCAAGAACATCTTCGTCTCCCACTTGTGCGGCTTCGCCTTCAAATACTGCCGCGTGGGGTTATTGCGATTACGGGATGGAATCATTCCCTCGTCAAACGAGATTACTGGTGGGGTCTTGTACCCCCGCGGAAAAAGTTTCCTGCAACGTGCTCACAACCTACCGGATTTTCCAGGCTCGATCGCTTGACGCACGTATCTCAGCGTTGTGTGTGAAATGGATGTTGGCCATGATATGCTCGAAGCGGTGTCGAGGCATATAGTCGTTGAATGTTCCCCTCGGAACAGCCCCTACTGACTTAGTACACCAATGGTCGCGAAAGCGGCGGCGATCAGCATCCGGGCCATCAACAACCCCAGAACCTGGATGATCTCATGCGGCCGAATGTCGTCTTTCTTCGATTCTCTATTCATGAAATCCTCCTTGGACTTCTTGCCTGGCGTTCTTTGATTGTCAAACATGCGATCCACACGACTGGTCAAATTCTGCAGAAAGTATCTGTTGGATTCCCGCGCCACTTTCCTCCACAGGTTTTTCGGCATAAAGAACATGAATAGTTGCAACGGTGACTCTACCAGAGCGATAACTTCATCCGAGGACCCGTAACTCCCAGCGTAAAGACCTGGATAGCGCGAATCAGGAGGAAATTCCTCGGGGTCTAAAAGCAGTAGGATACAACATCTTTCAGTCAGCAACATGTTGTATGATACAACATCAGTTATCCATGGGAACGTACCGAGTATCCATCCATCAGATCGAAGGTCGTCCATGTTGGCCGCACTCTTCGCAAATTCCACCATTTCTTCTTTCTCAAGAATATTCCAAGTGCGCGGCACCCGCGCATCATCTCCAACACTAGCGGCCGTTCCATCGGCTGCGTGATCTCCACCCAGGGTTGTGCCTTCGTGCGCATCCGCTTCGACCTCCATGTCGGCTCTGCTGTCATTCAGCTCCTCATCTTCGTCAGAAGTTATAGACGCCGTTGCACGTTCCAGTTCTTCATCATCATCAACGAAACAAATCTCAGTTTCAGTGTCGTCACAATCGGAATTCAGCACCTAATATGCCGCATCTTCTGGAGTGCAAGACTCCGCTTCTGCATCACTCGAAATAGTCGCGTCAGATGGCGGAGCTACCGAGGCCTCATTGCTAAAGGTACATCACAACAAGTCAAATACAAATTTGTAAGCATACAGCACTCAATCATGTTGTATCTGCTGAATGCTGCTCGATACAGCATGTGCACAGACTGTATACATGCTGTATGTCGCACCATGTTGTACCTGACGTCATCTCGAGATGTTGTATCAGGAGGTGATGGCGAAGTTGGATGTTGATCATGTTGGGCCGATCTACATGAACAACAAATAAGGGTGAGTAGATGACGTATCATACAACGTGAATACATGCGTTACCTCGCTGAGAATGCGTGATCGTTGCCCGTCTCCGCGACGTTGTCGCGTGTCTTGCGCTTCGTCGATGGTGGCGTCTTCGGACTCGCAACCGAGCGACTCTGCTCACGGCCAGCTTCCATTTCAGCAAGTCTCTTCCGCGCCTGGCTCTGCGCTGAAGCTCCCTCCACTTCCGCCGCAGCCGCCGATTCACACCTTTTCTTCGCGCAGCTAGCTTCTCAGTCTTCGCCTTCTCCTTAGCCAGCTTCGCCGCACTTGGCTTCCTCGGTTTCGTCGGCTGCTTGGACGCAGAAGCTGGCTTCTTCTGTTTCTTTGGGGCCGTCTTCTTCCTGGAGGCCTTCTTCTTCTTCGGTGCCGCCTTCGCCTTCAGGGCCGTCTTCTTCTTCGGCGTCATATCTTCCTCCGTCTCGTCGCTCTCGACATCCTCGTCCACGTCGTCTTCAGTGTCATCAGCAGGGATATAATCCTCATCATCGTCCTCGGTCTTCCTTGCTACTGGCGCCTTCCGTCCACTTCCAGCCACAGTTTTGGAAGCCACAGCACGGCGCTGCTGCGAAATAAGGCGTTCCTGGGCCTTCAAGTACGCAAAGTCCTTCCCCATCGGCGGCCGGAATGTTGGACGAGGGGTCGGTTGCGGAGGACGAGCAGGCAACACAGCAGCAGGTACACTTTCTCCAAAATCGGCATCAGTCTCGCGCTGTCCGTCCAGGTACTCGAGGTGCTCCTTCATGATGCGCTGCCGTTCTTCGAAGCTTCGCCCTTCGAGGCGCTGCAAGAAACGCTGGTGCTCGCTGCGCGTCTCACTGCGTGGCATTTCGTTCCTCCGCTGAATCTTTCGAAATGAAGCCTGTCAGCCACCAGTTGGGGAGGCTTTCACATGCCCTTATTCTATCCCAATACGCCTACCCCTGTGCATTTGCACGTGCGCAACGGTTTATTTGCATATACTTGATTTCACTATATTTTGGCCATTTTTCGAGCCAATCCCTATACAAACATGTTGTACGTACAACATGTTTCATGCTGTCAGATACAACGGTTGGGCGTTGGGGGGTTAATGTACTTTAAGTACGTGGGTTTTCGTTTGTTGGCATTGAAGCTCGAGCTGTCTCATGTCTGCATGTAGTGAAATACGAGTTTTGAAGCTTACAGTTCTCTTGGTCCGTGCTTGACATCGTGAACACTTCCTCTGAAGTCTAATTGGCGAAATCCACAGTGTGCTCAAACGGTTTGGATTAGTGTATGTGTCTACTTCGAACATGTATTTGATGGCACCTCAACTGGGAGTTGTCCGAATGTAACATTAATCATGTTGTCTTCCCTTAAACCACATTGACGTGTGAATTCTACGACCAGTAGACCTCGTAGCCAGTAGAAAAGTCGCTCGCTGCCATGGTGAAGGATTTATTGCACCGATTTTTTTGTAGGAGATGCGGGAAAACCAATGCTCAAGTGGTTCTAAGCATTCGATATAATGCGCCCATGAAATTTGGAGTCGCGCAATTCGGGCACGATACGAGGACATGTACTCGATGTCGTCTACGTTAAAATGATAGGTCTGTGTTGCTGGACTTGAAAGCGTACGTGTAAACTTTACACAGTAAAGATGCGAACTATAATCGTTACACCACAATTTTTTAATACATGTGCTTTCAAATGCGCAACAACTTTCAATGGGTTGGGAGTTAATACCAAGAGCATTGTACCTTGATGAACTCTTGTTATTTTGTGAATCAACGTGGATGGACTTTTAAACACACTGTGGACGAGGAGTGCTCTTAACGGATAAAGAGCACCAGGTCAAGCAGGAGACTGGGGTGGCAGTGATGATTGATTTGACGGGTGAATAAGACTCAGTGGTGTGGAGTACAGTGGATGGTCTGTGGCGGAGCAAGTGATGATTCTGTGGGAGGAAGTACTGCAGTCACCGGAGACCTTGAAGCTGCAACGAGCTTCCAGCAGTGAGGACTGACGGAAGATCGCAGGAGAGAAGACACAGCAGAAGACAGTGGAGTACGAGCGAGGAGCGGCGAGGCGACATTGGGTTGACGACGGGCGGCTACGGAGCTGTAAGGGTGAAGTTGCTGAGAGAGAGGGGTCTCTTCGGACGGGGTTCAAGCGACGCAGTAGGTTTGATAGGGCTTTAGTATAGGAGAGCTCTGGGCGTCCGGACGGCCGCCAATCTCTCAGTTGCGATTTGGACAGGAGGAGTCTAAGTTAAGCAGCTAATCTACGCGTGAGGTTCTGCGGCTGGGAGCCGGCCTTACCCAACAGCACACGAGTGGTTACCGAGCGTTCGCGTACTGCGGCCTGAGACCGGCGGTTCGCAAGGTGTAAAGCAAAGGTGAGCATGTGGGTGTACAGAGATGTGAACAGTGACGGAGGATGCTTGTAGGCCTAGAGGGATCGGGGGCCGTGGTTAGCGACCACGGGGGCTGAGGCTGCCGGATTGTCGGTGCCGTCGGCCGAGGGATGGTACGGTCCTGGAGTGTCCACGGGCACCTGGAAGGGACTGAACCCCACAACTGTATTTACATATCGGGTTTACAGATAGGCATGGAGAGCTGGCCCAAAGACCTGCCCGAGGTTGCAAGCCGCCCAACAATTGCTCTCTCCCCGACTGTCTCTATTGAGTTTGATCGCTCAACAACTTGTACGAGTTGGTGACCTCTTCTCCTAGTTCCCACCCATGTGTCTTATCTGCTCCCATCCACGTTGGACAGCGTAGCAGCAGCATACGACGATAACACTATGTGCAAGTACATATTTAGAGGTTCATCAGCAGCACGTTCTGGTTACTCATTGAGGAGTCGTTGAGTGGGGAGCTCTTAAGTCGTCGGCTAACGAATTCGCGGCATCACCACAAAGACAAAGCCAAGACCGAGTTGAAAGCAGCGTATCGCCCGCGAGTTCCACATTAATTGCAGTTATGCCCGTGAAAAACAACTTGTGCCAGTTTTGCATCAATTGAATGGCTACAACCTCGACAACTGAAACAGTGAGGGCTGCCACCCATAATGCACTGCAATAGCTCCCCTCCGTGGAGATGAAGTACACAAAGGGGAATCGTAGCCGCATCAAGTTGAAGTGTGTACACCCCCCAGTTCAGTACCCAGTCTTGGCGAATCCGGCGCCAAGATAACTCTGATTTCCTCCAATCGCTGTGCGTTCTGGGAGGTATCTCCCGCGTAAGTCCGGCCGTGATCCTGCAGATTTGCCTTCTCCATGCAGTTCTGCCTCATTCTGACAAGTGCAACGGCGGACCAGCAACTTAAGCGGGAGCCGCGTGTCCCACGCTCGCTCCTGATTGGCCCGCACCACTAGTCAGTCTCTCCCTTCCAATGTTCGAGAAGCAGCGCATTCAATTCCTCAGTCTCTTTTTTGGCCCAAAGCTGCGTGGAAGAAACGCCCCAAAGCCCGCGCCACCTCCAGCGTCACAACCAGATCCCGCCATGGCCGCAGGACTCCCAGACGATCTCGTGCTCGAGTACGACATGCTGCAGCTCGTGGACGGCGACGACGGCGTCTCCAGCAGCCTCCTGGACGCCCCCGCGCCGACCCCCAGCGCCTCGTCACACGTTGAGGACTTGCTGGCCAATTGCTCCGTGGGCGTGAGCATCGCCACGTCTTCAGGCGCCTCGGATCCTTCGAAAGCTGCTACTGCGTCCTGTGCGTCCTCTGCGGGCGCCTTAGGAGGCGCAGGCTGCAGCAGCGCCACCGCGACCAAGTCCCCGGAAGCAGAGACCATCACTCACGACGAATTTGCCGAGTTCTTATTGGACGGCGAGCAATTCTTGCGCGACATGGAGAAAGTGGTAAAATTAGATTTGGATGGCGAGAATCAGAAGAATCAGACGCCGCTGGAGCAGAATGATGGTGCCATCGACCTGGACGCCTTCACGGGTCTGGACATGCTGCCTTCCCCGTGCCCGAGCGCGCCCAGCACGTGTCCCAGTACAGCGGACGGATCGCCCTGCAAGACGGATCTGGATGAGTTCGAGGTCGAGTGTCCGTTGCTGGCGGAAGAACAGAAGAAGATGGAGCAGGAACAGGCCAGGAAGCTCCATGAAGCCTTGATGAGCCATGCGCTGCCCCCCATGAGTCCCCCTAGACTCCCACACACAGACTCGTCGCTGTCTACGATGTCTGACTTCTCGGACGTGTCGTCCATGGGCCACACAGATGGCAGTGTGACGGCGTCACCTCTTCCGTCGATGCCGGAGGATACAGCGCCGCAATTGGAGAATTATGAAGAAGACGAAGAGATGGAGGAAGCCATGGAGGTACGTGGATGAGAGGGTGAATGTGGGAGTTGAGAAGGATGCTGATTCTTTTCGTCTTTATGCTACACAGAATGAAATGGATCTGCTGGAGAAGGAGGCCAGGTACTTGGATGCACAGAAGGATTTCCTCCAGTCGCGAGCTAAGTCTAGTCGCCCGCAGCGGCAAAGCATCAAGCAGCGCCGTCCTCGTGACGCGGAACAGCCGAAGCTGCTGGCCAAGAGCCAGGAAAACAACCAGCTGCTGAACGATCTCGTTAACCAGCAGAAGGTTTATCAGGACAACTTCAAGGCGATGCTTGCGTTCGCGCCCGTGAACGACGTGCGCATGGCGCTGATGACCCCCATGGAGTCTTACATCCGTCTTGGAAAGGATTTCAACGAGCGGAGGAAAACCATTCTGTCCTTGCGCGAGGAGAAGCTCGACATGACGTACAAGTTCATCGAGCAGAAAGCCGCGGGCCTGGATTTTAACCAGCCGTACCAGTACTCAGATATGTTTGAAAAGTTCGGCAAGCACTACTGTGTGAACTTCGCCATCTCCAAGTACGACGGAGTGAGCGTTTTCCAGGTTGGGCGCGCCATTTACGAACAAATTGCAGGCAAGGATGAAGCTCTGAACAATGCAATGGGAAGTACAACAATTCGGGAGTCGTACGACACGATTAAGTGCAACTTCATGCACCATCGCATCGTCTCGAGTATGAACTGGGAAGGCGAGGACGCAGAGAAGATGCCGGATATGGAGTCAAATGCCCTCTTTTTCTGCCGCTTCGGCGACAACTCGGCAGTTTTAGCAACAGATTACATCGACCAGGATGATCTGCATCCGTACGACACATCAAACCGCATCCGAAAGGATGTATCTAGTGGAGTGGTGCTGTCTGGCCACACAGATGCTGACGGCAAGAAGTTTGTGGTGATGAAGCGCTACCTGATGGCGAAGTATCACATGTACCCGCACAAGGTTTCACAAGAGCAGCAGGATCGTTTCTTCGCTGGTATGCCCAAATGCCATGATACCATGAAGACGCTCATCGTGGATCGCTTACAGCGCAATGAAACGGGTTGTCCATGTGCAGGCGAAGACTGAGACGTTCTTTCAGCTAGTTCATATCGACGTCCCGAAGACGCTAGGTGGCACGCAGCCACGGTCTCTCCTGTGGCAATGGTCTGGCGCATTCAAGTCCCTCGCCAGCTCTCTTTGGACTTTTCATATATTCTTCTCAAGTGGTTCGTTTCCCTTTTCGCGTCGCGTCGTTGACCGACGAAGCTTGGACGCTCCCGTCAAAGTCAATGCAACCGAAGAAGAACTCGTGCATTTGGCATGGATCGAGTAACTCCCGTTATTATGTGGCAGCAGCTGTGAAGCGCTCCGTGCTCACCATGACCAAGTGACGTGTTTGTTTGTGATTTTCTCGGTTTCGTAGCAGAGCGCTTTGTGCGCTTTCCCACCATCCTTTGAATCAAAAACCTCTATTCACTCAGCACTTTGCCTTCTTGTCTCGTCATTTTAACGTGTGGTTGGCCCTGGTGAGTTGCTATGAAAAAGTTTTCATGTGTTCGAAAGTGCGTTCATGTGCAATATCTTGCTGATGAGGGCAACTTCAAAGTTGCTGATCATACTTTAACGTGACGAAAGTAGGGGTGATAAAGTCTACGCCGCGTAGACTATATCGTAGACTACGCGGAAACAGTGTGGTGGTTTATTAAGATCTATCGCTCCGTGGACTGAAAACAAAATACTACTTAGAAGTAATGTGCATTCCAAGACCCTCAATTAATCAACCCCGTCATGATCAGGAACAAGGAGCACACCACGCATTGACGCGAGCATGACTTCACCCCACGCCATCGTTTTCTTGAGCAGGCCTTGCTGCATTTGTTCAGCCATCGGAAAAGCTGGGCGATGGATCTTTACAAAAGCCGCACACCGCATAACCACTACTAGCTCCTCGTTATCTGAACCATTACTTTCGTCTGAATTTCCCTCGGTGTGATTCACCTTCGTGGCTGTCAGCAAAATTGCCCCCATCTGATCTTTGTGGACACATTCGTTCGGGCTGTACGGATACAGTTCGTCCACATCGACACTATCTCTCACAAGAACAGCGAACGGCTCATTGGTTTGAGAATGCTCTGCATCCACGTATTGAGCAAATGATGCTGTGTTCACTTCCGCCCTCACACCATTTTCATCAGTTGAAAGCAATAGGCAGTTGCAGAAATTGTCTCCTGTGGAGTTGAAATCGTCGCGGACGGTGATGTATCCCAGCCTCTACGAGATCGAGATTTCCTCGTTCCTGAAGTGAAAATGTGCTGCCTCATAGACCTGATGCACCGATTTCACTCCTGTGAATTGTGCCACGTCGAAGAACGAGCAGCAAACATCTCCCTGAGTGTCAACGTACTGCTCGCTCGACACGTACGGCTGAAGCAGATCTAGGTGGCAACTCCGAGCTTCAATATAGTCCACTCCGTTCTGAAGCTTGAAGTCTCGGATCGACGATAATGTCTTTCGACGCG
The DNA here is from genome assembly GCA_032158285.1 of Phytophthora sansomeana. Lineage (NCBI taxonomy): Eukaryota > Oomycota > Peronosporomycetes > Peronosporales > Peronosporaceae > Phytophthora > Phytophthora sansomeana. The sequence goes on from JAPDHH010000197.1 coordinate 737,370, forward strand.
ATTCATGATCCACGCCAAGGTGGATGTAAGAATACAACGGACTGGGCGCCGGACCTCGCTGAACGTGGCAAACATTTTTGGTAAGGATAACAGCTCAACCTAAACTCAAGAACTACTGTAGGAACTCACCATACACGCAGCTAAACCTACTTGGGCGTTTGCAACGAGCAGTTGCTGCTGACGAAGTACCTTACTCAACACTACGTTGCTAGTAGCCACTTTGTTGATAGTGGAGTCTCCAGTAAATCCTACACGCTCTTTCACTTCTGCCAGGTGTGCTTCCAGTTCCTGAACTTCCTTGTGAAGTTTCGCCTTTTCTTCCTGTAAACAACGCAACACGTCAATCATCTCATTGAGCATTTTGGTATGAAGAGCTTCACATCAACGAACCTTTTTGATGAGGTATGTGGGTTTGAGTTTTTTAACTGGTCGATTGTTGGTTTTGGAGATCGAGCTGTCGCCATCTGTGCTTGCACTTGGAGACGAGTTTTGCGGTTATTGGCTCTCTTTATTTGACATCGTGAACACTTGAGTCGATCCGGTAGATAGCAGAATTGAAAGTGACTTTGCTTCTGAAGTCTCCTTTGGTCTTGCGTATCCACTTCGAACGTCATCCAACATGGAGCTGTGAGCACAAAAAATCGCTTGATGTGAAATCGTTTTATGTTTTGAGCCATCTAATGGTGGCTCAGTGGCCCACCACAGCCATAACTTATTGACTTTAAACCCACAAAGACCAGAAGGTCTACTTCACCCCAGAGGTCGAAAAAAAATAGTGCAATATCAATAATAATTGTATTTTCCACTAGAAATATTTATTATTGAGAAACTGCGACTCCAATACAATATCATAAATTGGGCCAAATATTGACAATAAATATAGTAAAAACGTTAACTTAGAGAAATCAACAGAACAGTAGGATCCCAAGGCAGGGGTCATTCCACTTTTTGTCAACTTGCTCCTAATCGGCGCCAACTCGCTATGAGTGAGTTCGCATCGAAAATTTGAGCGCTATTTAGCGCGTTGTATTGCGATCTGACAACCAGAATGCGTTTTGAAACACGCTATAGGCCTTAAGTAACTTGTTAACAATAATATAAATTGCGGCAATATTTATTATTGCTAAGCTCCATATTGCAATCTTTATTATTCACAAGTCTAGGGGACAATACCATTTTTTACGGCATTGGAGGACCTCTGCTTCACCCAGCAAGTACAGCAGAAAATACTTTCTTCCGATCATCTATCGTTTGGTATCGTGCATGAGCAACACTTGATCCCATTTTCCAGTAGCCCAAATGGATCTGTATGAACCCAGACAACGGTCAAGCGAAGCCGTCTCACCATTGAAAAGTAAATATTTCGCTCACTTCTCGTGGATTTTAAGTGCACACGACTTCACGAATTTGTTAATCGATGAGGAATAATAATTTACACATTCTCGTGGTTCAGTAAGAAAATGATAGTGAACTTGATGCTTGAGCAGCTTTTCCTTCCTTCGTACAGGTCATGGGGGCAACAGAGCAATCCATTCACATGTTAAGCCTAGGACTCGATGAGTCAGGTCGAGGGGTGGCGCGAGTCGTGGCGCTGGCCCGAGAGTTGGGTCGATGAGGCCTGCCACTGGGAGTGGCGTGGTGGGTTGAAAGCGAGCGCGACGTCGGCGGAGGCTGGCCGGTTGATGCTTGTCGTTGAAGCTTGGTCGCGCCGCAGCAAAAGAGCGAATGACCCTTGAATGGTTGCTCTCTACTTCTAACTACCTAGCGTTGGGAAAACCCACCGTCCCGGAAACTGCATTCTGCAGCCCCGTGTGTCAGGTGGAAAACCAAGGCACCATATAGACTTGGCCGAGGACGTTTCCGTTGGTTACTGCCTCGCACGTCCGATCGACCTTGTCTGGGATGACCTTCCCTCTCCAGGAAAAGACATCTTCCTCTTGCCTTCGTCTTCGCGGAAAATACCCATAATCTGCGCTGTCGGAGTTTCAATCGGTTAAAGAATTGAGACAAGAACTACGACAGCAAAATAAACTTTTTAGGTTGGGAGATTTTGCTCACATTTCTAGTTGAGGTCCTCAAGGCACGGAGTGCAACACACTGCGGATTGCTCTGGTAGTAATATCCCCCCACTGGGTAACATCGTGCTGCAGTTCCATCCACGCAGTTTCCCAAATGTCAAACTCTGGATAGTGAAGTTTCACGAATACAGCCCGACGCAAAGTCACAACCAAGTCGTCGCCCTCCCCAAGCTGGTCTGCAGTCAGCACAAACACCCCCGAAACATCCTGTCGGACCCGCTCACTTGAGACGTACGGGTAGAGTTCGTCTTCATCGACCGAATCGAGGACTAGCATCCCACAAGGAGCATCTATAAAACTAACCTCCGATGCCTTGAAGAATCGAGAAAACATGATGCCACTCACTTCTGTCGTGATGTCCCTATCATTTGTTGAGACCACTCGTGCATTATAAATGCTGCTGTCAGCGCAGTCATAGTCGTCTCGCGTGGTGACATGACCCAGTCTTTCACAGATACTGATCTCCACGTTGTTCATGCTGTAAAGCACTGCATCGTAAGTTTGCTTGAGCGATTTCACCCCAGGAAACTGGATAGTCTGGAAGATGGAGCAGTAGACATCCCCATTCGCAGACTCAAATCGTTCGTCACTCGAATACGACGAAGAGTTGGCATTTCTTGTCGTAATGTACTCGTACGCAGTTCGAAACTTCTGCTCTCGGAGGTCAAGTAGTGTCTTGCTTCGATCCGCCCAGCTCTTTTGCAGACAAATGCGTGTGCACAGCGGGTGAAATGCCTGCAAAGCAGCAACAACATGAGTCAAAGTTCTTCCTTCCCCCAATAGTTCAGTACCTACCAACGAAGGTGGCATCGTGGAATGCATCCGGGCGATTTCAAGCTGTTGTTGCTGAACAACGGAAGTCAACGTTTTGTTTTCCGAGACGACTTCTTCAATTGATGGAGCGTCTTTCTTCATCAAAGTCCCCAATTCTCTCAGCTCGGCCTTTACTTCCAACTCGGACCGCAATGTACGGATCTCCGTCTTCAGGTCATTGATCTCTTCCTGTACACACGAATAGATACATCACGCATTTAGTCTCCATGATACTTCTCCTTTCACAATGGGGTTCTACCTTTCGCTTAGTGGTCGTACACTTGCGTTTCTTCTCGGCCATTGCGACCACGAGCACGAGGGACTTGGGCTTCTGACAGCCTCAGATGAGACCTGATCTCCAGCTGACACCCAACGAAATGAACGCCCACGATTTGCCAGTCGCGGTATGGGTGAGCTCAACCTACTTCAAGAGAGACTTTGAGACCATTTCAATGACAATGTGAATACATCGCAGCAAGAAACAAGAAATAACACTTCACTTTTCAAGGATAGAAAACCTCGTTTTGTTAGCGAGGCTTCCGCTACGTAGCACGTTGCCTAACGGTATCTCATGTCCAAAGGAACTACGAACTACTCCACGTCAAACTTGAGCTTGGCCAGTCGTTCGCTCTCCTCCCAAAGGTTCCGAGCCGCAGTCTCGTCATGAGCAGTACTCTTCGCTTCGACACGCTTGGGCGTTCCCCAAATCTCAAAGCGGTTTCCAGGGCCGTAGTAGTCGGTACCCTTGACATCGGCTGCAGTAGCTGCGTACAGCGTGGGCAGAGCACCCATCGCTGGCTCTTGGAACAACGGCAGCTTGCCCCCGATGCCCCACAGCCAATAGTCGAACAGGTTCGTCCCCGTAAGTCCGGGGTGACAGGCCGCCGCAGTGATCCCCGACAGGTTCTGAGCACGGAATCGTCAGTCTAACTCAAACGTGAAGAGCAAATTGCAGAGCTTGGACTCCGCGTAGACTTCCGATGGACTGTAGTCTTTTTCACTCGAGCGCATGATCGCCGACCCAGTGAATCGTTTGATATCGGCTCTCGTGTGCAGTAGACTGCTCACGTTCACGATGCGAGACGGATTGGTCTCTTTCAAGAGAGGGAAGAGTTGGGCTGTCAATGCGAAGTGGCCCAAGTGGTTGGTAGCGAACTGACGCTCGTAGCCATCCACCGTCTTGCCGTAGGGCACATCAAAGATGCCGGCGTTGTTGATCAACAGATCCAGTCGATCGTGCGTGGCCTTGAACTCGTCTGCGAACTTGTTGACGCTGCTAAGGTCGCCGACGTCCAGCATCTTGAACTCGACTTTGCCAGCTTCGGGGGTCGACGCCAACGCCTCTCGGATCTTTTGCTCTGCGTCTTTGCCTCGACTTTCGTTACGACAGGCGAGGACGACGTTGGCTCCGTTGCGAGCGAGTTCCAGTGCTGTCTCGTAGCCGATACCCGAGTTGGCACCCGTGACGATGGCGACCTTGTCCTTTTGAGACGAGATGTCTTTGCCGGTCCAATTGGCAGGAACCTGCGGTCGGGTGTCGATGCTGTTGCGGTTGCCCATGGTCGGTTGGGAGCTTTGAAGTAAATTGGGAAATGGCGTCTGAGGCTCAGACGCCATTTCCCCAGACTGAGGTGTACGAGAAGGTGGATAGTAAACAATATATTGATAAACCATCATAACAATCATCCGGGTGATTGCACATATCAATGTTTATTATGTGTCAAGCAATCGCTGCCAGAATGTACAGCGTTGAAGAAAGAGTGATGATCTCTACAAGTTTCTGTGTAAGTACGAGCTAGGCCCGACTTGAGCTCTTGCCTTGCATATTTCTGACACTTAGGTAGGCGTTGAAATGTATTTTGGCGATGTTTGTTGCTGAATAACGAAAGTCAATGTTTTGTTTTCCGAGCCCACTCCTTCAATTGACGAAGAGTCTTCAGACTTTACCAAAGCCCAATTCTCTCAGCTTGCACCGAAACTTTTCCCCTTGAAGTGACCGATCTCGCTTCCTGTACACACGAATAGATAATGCATGTATTAGTCTCCATCATCAGTACTTCTGCTTCATTAGCTGGCACTTTGTGCTGAGTTTGGTGGCGTATTGAACACTTCAATTTAAAAAAATGTAGTATATGGCTTGAGAGCGGGTTCACTATGCATCACGTCGCCTACCGAACGTCCGAAGGAGCTAAAGAGCACTACTCCACGTCAAACTTGAGCTTGGCCAGTCGTTCGCTCTCCTCCCAAAGGTTCCGAGCCGCAGTCTCGTCGTGAGCAGTACTCTTCGCTTCGACACGCTTGGGCGTTCCCCAAATCTCAAAGCGGTTTCCAGGGCCGTAGTAGTCGGTACCCTTGACATCGGCTGCAGTAGCTGCGTACAGCGTGGGCAGAGCACCCATCGCTGGCTCTTGGAACAACGGCAGCTTGCCCCCGATGCCCCACAGCCAGTAGTCGAACAGGTTCGTCCCCGTAAGTCCGGGGTGACAGGCCGCCGCAGTGATCCCCGACAGGTTCTGAGCACGGAATCGTCGGTCCAACTCGAACGTGAAGAGCAAATTGCAGAGCTTGGACTCAGCGTAGGCGTCCGATTTGCTGTAGTCTTTCTCACTCGAGCGCATGATCGCCGACTCGGTGAATCGTTTGAGCTTTGCACTCGTATGCAGTAGACTGCTCACGTTCACAATGCGAGACGGATTGGTCTCCTTCAAGAGAGGGAAGAGTTGGGCTGTCAATGCGAAGTGGCCCAAGTGGTTGGTAGCGAACTGACGCTCGTAGCCATCCACCGTCTTGCCGTAGGGCACCTCCATGATACCAGCGTTGTTGATCAACAGATCCAGTCGATCGTGCGTGGCCTTGAACTCGTCTGCGAACTTGTTGACGCTGCTAAGGTCACTGACGTCCAGCATCTTGAACTCGACTTTGCCAGCTTCGGGGGTCGACGCCAACGCCTCTCGGATCTTTTGCTCTGCGTCTTTGCCTCGACTTTCGTTACGACAGGCGAGGACGACGTTGGCTCCGTTGCGAGCGAGTTCCAGTGCTGTCTCGTAGCCGATACCCGAGTTGGCACCCGTGACGATGGCGACCTTGTCCTTTTGAGACGAGATGTCTTTGGCGGTCCAATTGACAGGAACCTGCGGTCGGGTGTCGATGCTGTTGCGGTTGCCCATGGTCGGTTGGGAGCTTTGAAGTAAATTGGGAAATGGCGTCAGAAGTTTATTTACATGGGCGAGAACAGAACAAGAGAGCGGTCGATAAGACAGCGAGTACGTGTACTGTATGACTTGGTGAGCATAATAATCACTGGTGCTGTTTGCCACGATAGGGTCAATCTCAATACAGTCATCCCCGCCTAATCGGGAAAAGTGGGACAAATAAAGGCTGCGAGGTTGCAAGGTTCGAACAGGTCTCAAAAGTACTGGGTTAGTGCTAATCTAGTTGCCAGGTGAGGGGAATCGCAATTCCCGATTTCCTACTTTAACGCAGTACATGAGGCGGTAGGATAACAAATCTCTATTGCACGTGGGAACTATCTCTGGAAGGTATATGCTTGGGCACAATTCCAGATTAGGCGAGGATGACTGTATACATGTAGTACTTCTCTGGCCCACTCCAAAATGGACATTTCATATTTTGGTCCATAGCTTCGGAACGAAGGCTCAAAATTGAACACTAATCTCGCCATAATGAAGCCCTGGCAACAGCGAACACACGCATATCTTTTTCGCTGGATAACTCGCCAGTTTGAGGGACTGAGTTTCGATCACAGGCAGCGCTCTGGGGGTGGCTCAGGTTATTTGTCGCAGCTCAGTCAAATTTTAGCGATATTACACCAGACTTTTAGCACGCCAACCCGAGCGCTTTATGAACGGACGGGCCAGTTCCTAACCTCTCGTTTGAACCAGAGGCGCGGCAAATTAGTGCGCGGCAGCGCAAGGTTTATTGCTTAAATCCTGCGTTTTCAGCAGAACCACCAGTGAGAATTGACCAATCAGGGACAAGCTAATAATTGTGCTACCAATTAGCGAACTGCTGAAGGTGAATTAAACTTAAACTGAGGCAAACAACATCGAGTACCCGGTGACGACGGCATCCGTAGCTACTGGCACCGACATGGGGAGTTGGCCGTTGACTGCAACGTGCTTGCTTACCCTCGGTAGCTTGAAATCATTCCCTCCACCACTTCGTAGAACTGCTTCTAATACTTTCTGTAGCGTAACAAAACACTTGTCTAGTGTTTGCCATCTCAGCTCTTGAAATGCTTCGTCGACAGCGGCAATGAGGCTCTTCGTGTCGTAACACGCTTTGCGGTATTGTAGAGCTTGAATCGACGAAAAGTAGCCTAAATCTAAGACATTCAAATCGGGCGATTGTGGTGGCTGGCAACGCATCCTAATCGTCCACCCTCCGATGCTACCTGCCGCCTCGAGCTCGGCGTCGTCTTCCAGGACGTGAGGTCCAGCATTGTCTTGCTGGACGTACACGGTTGATCCATTTCGAACTACACAAAAAAAACAAAGTTAGCTATTTTTCATCAAATTCTGAATAACATTGATGGTACCTGGCATCTTAGCTCGATTTGCCGGAAAAACTTTATCGAGAAGCAGTGTGCGATAAAGCTTCCTTGTCATTGTGACGCTCTTTGTCACTATTGTCCCCTTAGGACGATTAGCAGAGCTCCGGATCGCTTTCGTTTCCTCCACAATGGGCCAAATACCCAGTTTTCCATCAAAATACTTCTTTCTATGAAAATCATAGCGAGGTCGTGCTACTGCCGCCAGAAACATAACTTTCCCAATGTACCTTTTGTTGGGGCACGAACGATACGGAAGCTGCTCTGTCGAGTTAAATAGTACTTGTTAGTACCCTTGTAAAGATTGAACCATTTTTCGTCCACGTGGACGGTGTCATACATGTGATGCATGCGATATACCCGACCCCCTAAAAACATTCGAAAAATAAATGTAAAAACGAGAAAATGTGAAATAAGACAAGAATGTAGTGATATTGTACATTACCTAAAGGCATGTTCACGTGAGCGAGTGCCCATTGAAGGCGGCGGGTTTTGTGAGCATCGGTCAGTGTAGGCTTTACACGCGAAACAGCTCTACGCAGAACGCCATCTGCGAGATAGCGCTGCAGCGTAGCTCGGGGTATGCCAGACGCGGCAGCCAGAGCTCGCTGCGTTTGCCGTTGGCATAGCGGCACCGACTGCACACGCTCTACCACTTCCTGTGGTGTCAAATATCGCCCACGCCGTGGCTGGTGACGACTTGTCATCATGATCTCGGGCCTTGTCTTCATCGCCCAGATTTTTGCGATGCTATGGCGGTGGAGCTTGAAGGCAGCAGCGGCTTGGACCGCTCCTCGGGCGAGGCGGCCCCCAGCGCACCGCTCCGCAAGAAAGAGCGCCACTCTGATCCGTGTCGCGGGGGGGATGTCGCTGTTGCCTGGCGCTCAGGGCATGAATGAGTCGTGTGCTTGCGTGTCGAATTCGAGTGTGGGAAGCATGCCACGAATTGAGCTTCACTGACCATTTAATAACGTTTGTGGCGTCGCCTCCTTGCCACTATATTTTATCCAATCGTGGCTGTTAGCGCATTCCTATGTTGTGCACAAAAAACCTTAATGGCCATTTTAGAGTGGGCCAGAGAAGTACATGCACAGCCATCCCTCCCATTATGCGCGGTGGGGTTTGAACAGCGATTTGAAAGGGAACAAAAGAACAGGTGAAAGCTCATTGGGGCGAAGCCCCTATAATGATGTTGTTTTATGACATGCAGTACTCCATTTTATTTATGCAAAATATAAGTTTCTAGAATATGTTAGGGTTTATATTCGAAAAAACTTGGGTTTAAGGACATTTGATGAGACATGGTAAACTTTTTATTATCAAAATAATTTAGTGACCCCTCATGTCAACGTCCAGATGTAGTCTAATGCAAGGGTTATTTTTAGCAAAGCAGTGGAACGCTAATTCCTTGGCATATCCTTAGATTAGATCGAAAGGGTAGTTTTTACGAGAAAATTGCTTAATTTCGTCGTCCTGTCGTATCGCCTGATACCGTAAATCACGGGGATCATGTAACACCGTAAATAGTCAGTGTAAAAACCCCTGTAAAAAATATCGTCTGGACACATGGAGGTGATTTGCTAAACCACGCAGACCATTCCTTCATCTTCCGGTATCGGATATCGGATGCCAGCGTCGAGGAAATTCAGCACCAAGAATGCCGATAAGCTGCGGGCATTAGAGCGTGTCGATAGTGGTGAATCGATCGGCGATGATATCCTAGGGCCGAGCGTCTTGGTTCTCGACAGCCTCAAGACACACAAAATGGAGTCCATTCGTACTCGCTTGGTGGATCACGCACACACCAGCGTGGTCTACGTGCCTCCTGGAGTGACGGGGCTAGCTCAACCAATGGATATAGCAGTTATGAAGGCTTTCAAGGATAGGCTCAGGGATAGCTATGTTAAATTTGTCATTGAGAACGGGGCATTCACCAATGCAGCTCAGAAGCGGCGACATATCGCGAAGTCGGTTCTGGAAGCGTGGGGTGGAATCGACGAGAACGCTATTCGCAACGGTTTCTTAAAAGCAGGTCTTATTGCAACGGGCCCACGGGATGCAGAAGGCGTCTTCGTAACTCCGACGCCAACCAGTGAATGAGTAGTTGAGGCGTAATAATAATAAAAATATGCTTTGATGAGGACGGATGTTTGTTGTAAGACGAGGGGTCACTCTATCGATTTGGTCGTTGTGACGTAAACGAGGCAATGTTCAGACTTTTTACGCGGCAAGTCTGAAATACCGTGCGTTACATGATCCCCGTGATTTGCGGTACTTTGGATTACACGAAGAGAGACACGTATTTGCTAGAAACGAGCTAAAAGAGCGCTTTAATAGGGACTATAACCCGTGAGATTTGATGTGGATATGATGACTCGAGAGATGAATTAGGAGGAGGCTGAGTAAGGACGCACGAAAGGCATAGCTGTGGTGAAGGCCGGAGCTCTCGTGCACCCGCCATGGGTGGGCCTCCACCAAGCTGACGAAGCCGTTCCTCGACATATCATACGCTCCCTTCAACAGCAGCGACAAGCTGGGCGAGGTCGCCGAATTTGCGGCCAACTAGACGCGCGTACCGTCGGGCGTGAACGCCAAGTTCCAGTCCAAGTGCGACTCTGGACGTCGACCGCGCGGCGCCGGTAAGCCAGGTGGACACTCATTGACCTGTTCCAGATGCAGCAATTCCCCAAGCTGCAGGCCAACATCCTCAAGAGCGACGACCTGAATTGGTGCGGTGACCTATATAAGTACGACGCGCTCGACAGCATCAACAGCAACACCTACATGCGCCAGCACCAGTACGATGACGACGCCTTCCATCACCATGACGGGCGACCAGGAGCTTGCTCACCAAAAAGAGGTCAACTTGTTCTAAATGTACTCTATCGTGCCAATCCTCATGTTCGACGTTTTTTCTTCTGTCGACATCAGCGTGGGCGAGAAATCACGATCGACTACAACTCCGAGAAGAAACCCGTCCCGGTGATGCATGTGACGTATTCATTGGTGTTATTGATGGAGTACTAACGGTGTTAAATTACATGCATAGGGCCGGCTGCCATGCGCGTGCAACTCGGATCAGTGCCGCGGCTTCCTTGCAAAGTGATGGCGGGAACTTGCGAAGTCGCGGTGACTGCTAATTCAGGCGGAATTAGACCCATAAAAGGACTACAACCCTTTTATTTAAGGCTAATTATGCCTAAGATTGTGAGAGATCCCCTAACTCCCCCGATCAGCCCTTACGATGGAATAATAGATAACGACAGAATGGCGGTTTTCAACCCGCCATTCTGCGCCATTCAGCTTGCTTAATCCTGAATCAGGCGGGATTAGCTTTATTCCAGCCTAAACCAGCTCACTATCGCCACGCTAATTCGGCCGCGGAATGAACAGCCCATAATTAGAGTGGAATTAAATATGTTGTGGGCATAATTAAAGGTGATAAAGGAATAGAATTACAACAGAATTATCGCGGCAGAATTAGTGAAACCCACAATACTAACAATCAGTACATTTCGGTCATGTGTGTGAAATGTCCATTGTTCGTCCACGACTGTGCTCATGTAAGCCACATGCCGCATAATCTCTTCTCTACAAATGCAGTAGCCCAACTAGCTATTGTACCGGCGCATTTTGCAGCAGATAGCACTTCGATATCTCGCGACGATAGATTTTAGGTTGGCAAGCTTTAGCTGCGTTCCTGTCCTACCTCGAGATGTACGTGTTGGGCTCGAAGGTATCACCTTGAGCTTGCTTGTAGTTGGCACTCAGTGTTCAGAGCGCAACTTGGAGGCGGAAAAATATTGGTGTATGATTGCCCATCTCCGCAGACAACAGAACGCAAATTGGCGCCATATCTTCGATGTGCACCAGGAAGCACGCACTCTCCAAAGATATGGAAGTCGATGCTGTATGTGTGTTTGGCAATCGTGATCTCATTTCGAGAAGCAAGCGCAAGGCGCGGCAGCTGAACTCTGGATCATATAGCTACGCGCTCAGCTTCAACAAGGTCTGTTTGATCTGCCCGGAGCCCAGTCTGTAGGCTGTTGCTTAAGCAGTGCGTACTACGCGTTCAGAGGCGTTTGAGCGGTCTTCTAGATATCGCACTCCACCAGAAACGGACTTGTTCTCTGCTTATGCCGATGGGTGTTCAGCTTGAACCAGCCGGCCGTCCTTGGATGCGCTTGCAGTCAACGTTGGCTACTTCGACTCAGGCCACACGTCTCCACCTCTATTGCTGCGCCTTGCTAAGATGAGGGTGGGTGGGTGTGATCGCAACACAACGGTGGCTTCGCGGTGCCGTACAAGCCACCACCGCAGATGAGGGGGCACCACACTTTCACGATGTACCCTTAGCAGTCTTCAAAAGAACGGTAGGTATGCACGTCGTCCTGTGAGTTTTAGCTTTCTCACTGCAAGCAAAATTTCTGTTATGTGAAGTACAAGGTGGTGATATGGTGAAACCTTTAAGCACTTCTCGTGCGGCTGGGGGAGCACGACAAGTGCTAAGATCCCTGGCAAAGAACGCTGGGGTGAAAGCGTCCGCCAACCACTCCAGGAATAAACGTCGAAACCCTCCGTCTACAGCCGAGGCTCAAGAAGCGGATGACACCAAGCTGCGACTTGCTAGACACAGAGAGACGAGGAAGCGAAACGCTTCAGCTCAGCTCCAACCTCGTACTCCGAAAAAAAGGCGCGTGAAACAAGTCCTTGACGGCGATGTTTGCGATCATCGAACTGAAGATGCTAAAGGTACGGGGGTATGTTGCTGGTAAATCCCTATTTCAATAGATGTTAATTAGCGCTTCTACTGCAGATTTTTCGAGGTCGTCGATGCACCCTTCCTCCGAATATGCGGTAGCTGTGGTGAACTAGTAAAATCAGACCAAGTAACGCAGAAGCGATACGACCCCAGTGGGACTTACTTTTCTCCTCTTTGCAATACCGAAGGTGAATGTGAAGTAATTTCGGAATCACTTGTCGAGGAACCAGAGTCCGGCCAGTATTGATATGGCTCTGTAGGCGTTCCGATCAATGCTTGCTAGCACGGCGGATCCCAATGTTTAGCAGAGTTAGCGGTTTTCACATCGCCCCAGTTCCTCACGAGCTCGCTGTTCTCAATCGGATGGAAGCGCGCCTAATTGGTTTGGGGATTTCATTTACAACCTGCGTCAATCTTTACTGCGATGGACAAGAATTTACGCGTGGTAATTCTATCAACTACTGGAACAGTGCAGTCAGCGTCGTTCTCGACCTTCCCCGGCCCATTAAAAAATGCGGCATCGTTTACCTGAAGACTTAGAACAATCGGGCTGATTATTTTTTCAAAGTTCGTCCAGACTTGGTTCGTCGCGCACTCTGCTGGTTGATCGAGAATAACCCACTCTACAGGAACGTTCGCATTTCAGAGAAAAACTTGGCTGCGTTGAGAAGATTTGACGTAGACGAAGATCTTCCGTCCATACCCCTCACTGACACCGAAGCTCAAGAAATCTCACTTCCAGAAAACGAGATCAACGAGCGATACGGTGATCGTGTACAGCACACGGATGTAGCCGAAAATAACCGCGATGCTACTGCTTGTGATTGCTGCGATAAAGGCATCCGTGTTAGCACTACCGAGCGCTTATTGACACAGAGTATAGCACCCACCGCCGCAACCCCCCATACTTGTCATGCTTGCTTCAATACTGAATCTGGTGCAATAGTTGCTTGTTCCGAAAACACCATGAGCACTTGCATCAGTCAGACATTTAGTGCCTCGGGGCATGAGATTTCCGGTTTGAGTCTTGACAATGAACGCGATGATCCACTTGACAACTTAGTAGAAACGTTTTGAGCTTGAGAGAGACGAAAATGACAACATGACAGAGTTAGAAAGGGTTATTGAAGCTGCCAATCTCTCCAATGCTTCTGCTGAGTATCCTGCTAAAGAACTGCAATGTCGAACAGACCCAATAGATGAGTATAAGACAAAGTTACTCATGCAAAACTGCTTCCCAGTCCTTTTTCCAAATGCACAAGGTGGATATAATTCGATAGAAACAAAAAAACAGAGTTCACAAGTACCATTTACCAGAGTTTGCACCCACTTGATGGAGTGGCATGATCGCCGCTTTGTGATACATAGTAACTTTATTTTTTTGCCTCAATATTATCCAGCGACGACAGATTGATGGCTTAACAAGACGAGTAAATGATAGCGGTGGTGATTCAAATAGTTCTCCGAACGGCCAGCAAACCTCAGCTAAAGAAGACCAATACACTATCAAAAGCCAAACAAATTTTGGAGTCGCTAAAACCATTCTTTTGTGTCGTACGTGGAAGTGGATTGTATTGGGCTAGCGTGAGGGATGACCTGATGTCTATGATTGGAAGTCGTGTACTTCCTACTCGCTTTCCAACATTTTTCTTAACTTTGAGCGCCGCCGATACGATTTGGCCCGAGTTCTTTAGAGCGTGTGATCCTACCTTAACGCTTGAAAAATGTCGTCATTTGCCAGCAAAGGAACGGCGGCGCTATTTGAATGAAAACCCTGACATCGCTGCCAGATTTTTTCATCATAGATTCCAATCATTTGTAGACCACGTGCTTGTGGACGAGTTAAGTCCTTAGGAGAAATTGAGGTTATTTTTGGAGGGTTGAGTTTCAAAAACGTCCCACACGATATAACGCTGAATTCGTCAATCACAACCAAATGCACATCTTTAAATCGTTGCTGCAGCTTATTTAGCTTCGCAGCTCCATTTTTCTGAACTGTCAATGAGGTGTAAGGAACATAAAACGCCGACCTAGAAAAAGAAGCGAATTCTAGTGCTGAACACAGTGTTTGACCCTTAATGTTAAAAGCGGCGGTGCCTTGATGTGCAAGGAGGAGAACTCGCTGAGTTGCGGTCTGCATAGCGCTTCTGCTGAAAACAAATTGCAAGTCTTTCACAATTTGATTAATTAGCCAACTCTTCCCTGAGCCACCTTCACCGCTAATAATCAGTGGAAGTGGTTGGCATTCTGTGCAGTCTAACTCAGCTTTTAATCGTGCGCGAGATTGCCGCGTGGCAAGAGCAAATGGAATCCATTGATATTCCGCCATATATTCACACAAGTTTGTGTCGAAGGGCTCTGATGGAATTGGATACCTGTAAGTAATTTCGCAGGTGCTATTGTGTCTTTGTTGTTCTGCTTTTTCTTTCATCCAAGGTTTAACACACGACTTTATAAACTCTCTAGCCCGTACAATATCTTGCGTGGAATAAGCGAGCTTGGAATTCCACTCGGTGGATACGTCTGTGACTGGCTCATTGCTTTCATCACCAACTGACTCTGAAGCAATAACAAAGTTTTCGTCGAGAAACACGTACTCCGATGGAGGGAGGCTAGTTAGTACACGGGTTGATTTGGCCTGTCTCATCAACTCGATGTTATGCTGTCTTGCAACTGTAGCGTTTGATTCTACACGCAACTCATCATCAAGTCTGCTCTCCTGGGCAACTATAAACGCAGAAATACATTCTTCATCCGACTGCGGCAACTCATCCAGAGAACGCCATGGTACATAGAGAAATAGTTCGGCATAGCAAAAATGTGGGTTTTTGATATCTGGTTCAATCCAGGGCGACATTTTAACGACTTGGGATTTCGTTCGCTTTTTCAAGTAGCCTTCATCGTCTGATCGCTCCCAGTATTCTTCGTTAGTCTCAGAGTTTTAGAATGTTCAACGGTGTCATACTCTTCAACAAACGAAGCAAAGGACATGCTATCGAACGGGGCACCTGCCGGACGACTCATATATGATCGCTCCATCGGTTCTGTGCGAATGAAGGATTCCGAATCCGCTAGTCTAGCAAGGCGTTGCAGCTCATAAGTTTCTACATGATAGCATCTCAGCGCGTGCCGTAGTACTTTAACCTTTGTTACAGTCCTCGATTTTCCTTGAAGGGGCAGCTCGCGCAGCAAGATATAGTATTCTTCTTGAGCGCTAACTTCTCAGATCGAAAGGGCAGCATTTGCTACACGTTTTAGAATTGCATGATGTGGTAAATTTGGATCACATCGCTTGACCGCAGCAGCAATCACTTTCTTGAACTTAACTGTGTCCGGCTCCGCTTTACTAACATAAGCACCTGCATACTCGGCAGCACCGTATGCATTTCCTATTAGCTGGATATCCATGTTTGCTCGCCACGAATAAAGAAGCACAGGGGAGTAGTTATTGATAGTTTGTACTTCGCGCTTAAGCTTAACAGTAACAGACGGTGTTCCATCGGATGCAATCGTAGCATCAATTTCGGTTTGAGGTTGTAGCGCCTTAGGGTACCCGAATCGACAGTCGCTACATTTTTTCTGCATGCAGCACTTGGGTAGCAAACGTGTTGCTGAACACGCTGGGCAATACGCGATAGATCGCACTCCCACTTCTCTGATCCGTGTGGAGGAGGCCGCATCCCTAAAATATCAATATTTTCAGCTTTTTGAGTAATGCATGTTGTACATGAGCGTACATTAAGACTGTTAATAGATTTGGATAGCACGGAAATGCTTTTGTCAACAAATGCGGCAAGCTGTTCTCTTCCTTCTTCTGTTTCAGACAATTCAAGAACGTCGGGGGCGCCTTTTATCCAGATTAGAAATTTGGCCAAACCGTCGGCACCTCCGCTTTGGCGGTCGAGACGTGATATTTACTGGTGGCCCTGCTCAATTGGATCTGGTTGTACCGTATTCTCTCTCGACGCCAAGGTACAAAATTGCAAACGATATACAACGCAAAGGAAGAGAACTTTGGGAGAGTATTGCGTTAATGTGCAACCTTACCAGCCAAAATAGAGGTAAAACGGACCCGGAACGGTTTGACGCTTTGCGACGCTTACGCCAACGACGGCCAACACATGCTGATATCGAACTCTTCAATACTCGCTTTGTCTCGAATAACCAAATTCCAGAAGAGTTTGCTGGCGCCAAACACATAGCACACAGGAATGTAGACGTTGATGAAGCAAATCAAAACAGCCTCAGAGCCAATTCCTAGCCGATACTCCATATAAATGCCCACCATCACGTCCAGCAAAAACGACTCAAACGCCAACGGGCCATAACAACAGGAACCGTAGACGCGCTTGCTACCGAAGCAAAGACACCAAATTCAAACCGTGTCGTTGCTACAGAAGTGAAATTATGTGTAGACACCCCAGTAACTTTAACGTACAATTTGGAACAAAGCGCAGGATTTTGTAATGGTACAAACGGCGTAGTGTATGACTTTATATTAACCTCGGACAGTGAGTTACCGATCGTACTTGTTCAGATTACAGATATGTATCTCGGACCATCGTTTTTAAGTGACGTTCCAAACATCGTACCAATCCCACCGAGAGATATTAGCTGGGGGAAGAAAAATAGTGATTATCGAGTCGTTCGTCGAGGTATCCCTCTGAGACTCGCTTATGCCATGATCGTACACAAAGTACAAGGCCCTACTTGCGATAGAATTGTATTTCACTGCAGTTCTGTGCCAAGCGTGGCATTTGCTTTCGTTGCCTTATCGCGTGTTCGGCAAAGAACATGCATACTGCTTTCACAACCATTAAGCTATGAAAAACTAAAAACTACACCTGAGCGGTTAGCAGAGTTCGAGGCGGAGGAAGCTCGTGTTGCTGTCAAAGTCGCCCAGACAATGACCCAAGCAGCCCCCGTCGTATGGGCAATGCAGCAGCTAGCGCATGCTCAAAACCAATCCGTTTTGCCTCGCAAATAGAGCAAGGCGCTCCAGTAGTTATCTTGTGGTGTCCACTTTCAGCCAAGCCCTCCCCGGTGGTCAAATTGCATTTGACACATCGCGCTAGTGCAGCAAGCCAACCACTCCAACCGGCAGACGTATCAACATGGCACATCAAAACCAGAACATGCAAGAACGCAGAACATTACAATCAAAACTCATGCGTGTAACTCGCCCGCGGATACTACAACTATTTGCAACGTCTTAATAGCACGTAAAAACTTCATTACTACTACGTAGCATCATGCATCAGCACAAGTGAATGCTAATTGATTTATTCATTTAGTTTTGCTCACGTGCGTGGCCCAGATAACGGCACACTTTTCCTTAAAGCGCTTAGCAGCCTCAATCCGCCGCGAAACTTCTTCCCGCTCGGCAATCACGATTTCTGCTAGCCCTTCTAATGGAAATTCTGCCATCCCTTCCGAAACGTAAAATGATTTTATTTTCGTCTCTACTGCCGGATACCTCTTCGTGATCCGAGACTGCCGTGGCCTTGGAGGCACAACTTTGCTTGGCCATCAGCGTCGTTTTTCGTGTCTGCTGTCTAGCAGTAAGTGCCGTTGAAGTGGCCTCAAATCCTTTTTTCTCGGCTTCTTTTTCACGTTTCTTCGTTCTGCTCAGAAAGATGCTCCGTGTGCGGGCTGGGCTGCGATCACGAACGCTAGTCTCGCTGTGAAGAAGCTTGCGATTTTTTTGGGCCAGTCGAGTTCTACTCTTCAGGCCACGAGCGCTTCGTAGCCGCTGTGTGGTGTTCTGTCGCTACCGGTGCTCCTCGCAGAGATTGTGTAGCTCTCCGCTTTTCTTGACAGCACGCTCACAAACGCACCCTGCCGAGTACCGACACTGTGTGGGCCGAAGCTGCCGAGGTGGTTTGGCCGCGCGTCGCTCAGCTATCTTCAGCCGCTGATACTCCCGGTGCTCCTCGCACATACTGTGATACTCTCCATCCCGCTTGATGGCTGGGCTGCCCGTGCAAGCTGTCGTAAACTGGCACTGCCATTGCCTGGTGTGCACTTCAGCAGATGGGACGACGACGCGTCATGGTTAACTACAGCAAAACATGAAAACACTGCGCGATATATATTACCTGTCATGTACTCCGAGAACCTAACTTGCGATAGAAACCCGATTTAGAGTTGAAGGAGCAATAAATACGTTATCAGATTTGGCGCGGGGGGGGCGTCGCGTACCCTCTTTTACTAAAAAAAGAGGATACGGTCGCCCCTAAAAGCAACCCGTTAATCGGGATGCTGCCATACTCGTATACTTAATATTGAAAAGTGCGAACGGATATCACAGGGTATCGACATGTGGAGGTGCGCTTAACGGGCGTTGAGGCGGAGTGATGATTTCTTCGACGTGTGGTGTGAGAAATGGGAAGTATCATCCATACCGTAAAAATTTCCACTGTGTCTGACCAGCTCCAACCTGTACCGGTAATCACTGTACCGACATATTGGTACACACCGTCGACGACTGGCCAGTCCAGAATATCCCCCTCAAGAATTCAAGTCTCACGGTCAGCAACGCTGCGGGTGCGGGCCAGGCAGAAGCGCGGAGGTGACCGGCAGTGGCTCCATTCATAGCACGCGAAGGGCAGCGATGTTAGCGTGGCAGTTTTAATGAAGTTATGGGCCATGGTGGTGATTGCGCCGTGGTGGTGATTGCGCCGTGGTGGACGCGCAGTCGTGGCTGGTGACGCTGCTGGCGTCGGTGGGGTCGTTTTGCAGCTCACAAACACGTTCAATGACTGCGTGATGTTGTTATAGGGCCCGTGCTCATGGTGTTTGCAGAAATTACCGTCACCGTCGTTGCAGCTCTGACGCTGCAACACAGCAGCTCTCGTGGCTAGTGTACATCTCGGTGGGACTCCTGCATATCTGTGGTAGCATCTGCGTTCCGGACATTGGCAAAGAGGCAACAACTATGAAGAACATGCGAAGATGGTGTTTCCTGCTCCAACGGCTGATCGTACGGCGCCACAGAGAAAAGATGCATGGTAATTGTGTGTTCTTTAATTGCATCTCTCGTTTGTCACCCTCTAACTTGCTGTCCTAGTCATGGTCGTTATACATTACGATTGTTATGGTGCGCGTGCCAAATTGTGCTGTTGCGAAGATATCTGGTTCTTTTGTGACGATGTCGTGAGTTCGATCAAGCCGGGATGCCATGTTGTGCCTTTTGTACTGCTGACACCACTACACCTCAGCTCAGTGCAGACTTCAGACGTATGAATCCTGGCAAGGTAGCTGGCGGTGTTGGGTCGATGATGTCGCCGCTCTCAGCACGATCGTGGAATTGAGCAATACGCTCGTCAAGCTTTCCAAGTTTTTGCAAGTGCCGAAGCGCTTTTAACGCGGTGCTGGCTGCCACTGCTGAAGATCCATATAATTTCAAGAAAGCTAGAGCATTCTCCTGTGCTTTTTCTCCAAGCGCTAACACCTCGCTTTTGTATGCAGGCGAAGAAGTGTCGAGAGCGAAGCCTGACGGTAAGAACAGCATCATATATCCTGCTATGTGTCTGTACTCGTACAACGCTGTTTTTTTTACAGATCGTGAAGCGTACACGCGCGGCTCAGCGGTAAACCACTCAAACCAAATAGACGCCATTGACTGGGAACCTTTCTTCCTTGGGCGAACAACTCTAGAATCTGATGTGTACTGTCGATCAGTTGCAGCAAGCTCTGTCTCGTTACAAGCCGGAGTTGACAGTGCGGTGTTCGACAGTGTACGTAACTGTGCTTCGACAACTAACATCCGTTCCTCGAGGCGTTTGTTTTGCAGAATCAGGATGTCGATCTGCTCGGTTTACCGCTTGATGAGTTTGACTACATCGGTTGATTGTTCATTTCTAATGTTTGTTGATTTTGTTTCTGCTGTAGCAGGAGGTGGCACGAAGGCCTTGCGAATCGTCTGGCTCCACGCTAGCAGCTCCGACTCGCCTGTGGTGCGCTCATTCAATACCCCTCGCATCTTTGTGATGTATGGACTACTGTCAGAGAGACGTAGCGTGTCAAGGAAATGCATGCTAAGTGTCGACACCAGAACATCAGCCACGGTGTCATCAATGTTGAGAGCTGGGTCATCGAACGCCAATGCGTTGGAGAACAGTAGTTGCTGCATTTGGCGGGCGTTGCTTCGAATGGGAAAGGGTCAAGAGCGTCTATCGTTGGTAGCCGGGCGCCATCTTTTGGCTTCCAGCCACTTAAGACCCGAGCGACTTGCTGCTCTGCCTGCGAAGTGCCGAGCATGTAACCAAAGGCCTTGTTCACGTTATCCATCTGCCAGCCACCGCGCTCGATGATCCAATTCTCAGCAACACTACCGTTGTTTGCATGCATCGCCCCTCCGCGCCGGAACGAATGAGAGGTGAGACCAGGTGTTAGCCGAATAGCACGCAGCTCTGCAATGGCTTTCACTCTAACCAGCAATCTGTTGACGTATGCTTGTGCCCCAGGAGCGGATCGTATCCTTGTCGATGATTGCGTGTCCTCCAGAGATGCCGTGCTGTCATCAACTTCGAGTAGCTCAATGAGCGTTAACTCTCGAACATCCAGGTTATTGCTGGAGCTGCGTTGGGTGGTGGAGAACTGAGGGAACATGCGCGGACTCGCCGTTGACTGCATGACGAGAGCCACAACCAAAGCGTGAAGAGGACACGTGAGAAAATTTGCCGGGTCTTTGAAGAGGGATATGCCTTGAAACAAAGCTGTCTTGACTCGCTTGAAGCGATGAAATAAAACGCCGCCTGGAATTACGGTGCAGTGTTAGCTTATAGTATTTCCAGTAATGGTCAAGGTTACTCACTGGGCTGTATTGATAGTTGTCGCTTTTCTCGGCGTCTGAGCTACGTCCATACAGGTACCACATCAAGACGATAAGGCATCCGAGGTATTCACTCTCGGCAGATGCAGAAGCATACAACAGACGAACCATAGCTTCCAAGTCTTGTCTTGAACAAGGCGGTGCCTTTTTTTCGTCTGTACCCTCCTCACGATTACTGCAATGCTTACTCAGCCCTGACATAATCTTTTGCAGTTGTGCTTTAACCAGCGACCCCTGTAGCGGATACTTATCCACTAGCCAATTCTTGACATTTCCATAGTATGCTAGACATTTATTTTTTGCTTGAACCTTCTCCGTAGACTTCGATAACGAATAGGCATCAAGTATAACACGCAGGACCTTACCAGTTTTATCATCGTCGGTGAGTCGGTGAACGGTAGCGACCGTCATGCTCTCTTCAGTCAGGAAAGTTGCGAATTGATGGCTGTCGTTCGGGCCTTCTTGCTGTTGGCAGGAGCGAGGGACGCGATCGCCATAGCAGATAGACTGCAGTTCTCAGTTTAAAAAGGAAAATCCATTCACTTTCACCTTGGTCGGAAACTGATGGATATTATTAGAATATGCATTTGTTTTGCAATTTGTAAGTCGTTGAAAATATACTGAAAAAAATCCAACGAGATATAGTCGGAACGGTCGGAATAATGCTCCATGATACGGTGACATACGATTGGTTAAAATATAAGTATTCGGACGTTCTGTTAGGACAAATTTTGATGCATATGTCCTACTTGAGCATACAAAAATATAAGTATGGTCGGAGATTTAATGATATTCATCCATATCGTAATCTCCTCCGCTTAAACTGGAACGTGCTTGTACTTTAATTGCCAGCTGCGTATGCTTAGCAGGCAGTATTAATAGATGTTCAAGAAGCTTGCTAGAAATGCATGGCATACTGTACATGTGGCACTGCCAATGTGGCCAAACAGCAGCAAGGAGACACAGTACCAACGGTAAGCAGCTTGCGGGGAGACTACAAAACTAGAGACAGCTTCAGACTTGAACTCAAAAGATAACTTTCGATGTTCTTGACAGTTTTCCGGAAATGTTTGCGTGACTCTCGCTCACCTGTAAGTTGACAACTGCTATACTACGATACCATGCCGTCAATTCATTGAGAGCAGTTTTGCATTTCGACCTTACGCTGTACGACGCTCGTACCACGAGAAAAAAAAGACTTTTTCAACTTGCCCAGGAGCTGTTTCAACGAGCCACGACGCCTCACTCCTCGTCACGAGGTCTTGATGGGTTCTCTCAATACACGATTACCACTGTCGATGCCGTACGAGCCAACAAGTGGATGAGAATCGGTACCAAGTTCTGCTTGTGCCCGGGTCGAAGTACTTCGTGTGTCGGGTGATGCTGCTCCATTGATTGAGACGAGCGAGAAAATCATCAAGCGTAAAACAACCAGCAGCGGGCGCATCGCTAGCCTTTGTTGTGGTTAGAGTCGGTCCTTGGGTGTTGGAGAGAAAATTCGCTACTGAAAACGCGCAAACTCTCTCGACGTGGAACGCGAAGAGAGAGATAGTGTAGCGAGGATTAACTGCGGATGTGAAGCAGCTCACAGTATATATATATATATATAATATTCCAACTTGACAATGTCGAGTTGACATCCGTATTGATATCTCTAAAACCAACCACGCCATGCTTGCGTATGAGGGAACGGGATAAACGTACTCAGATAATATTTTCGCAACCGCGTAGGTCGTAGGTTCGAATTTATTAACGAAGCGAACTGAGTCCTACCAACTTGGTCGCCGTTCAGTATCAAACCGAAGCCCTGTTGGTCTCTTGGGTGAATCAAGATTTGTACGTACATTGATCTGTATTTTGTTGTTTGACTCCGTGTAGTGTTTCCCGGGTCCGAATACCAAAACCTCTAACACAGCAATGCGGGGGCCAACCCGCACGGAAGTTGCAGCCGAATATATTGATGTGTTGATGGCTTGGAAGATTGGAAAGTGAGTGACTTGGCAAGACCGTGAGTCGGATGGTAACCAGCTCGAGCTTACCAAGACGAACTCAAGGAGAGACAGTCTGTCGTGGACAGCCTGCTGAGAATGTACATGCATCCACATCAAGGGAAACATGCAGTAGGGCATACTAAATCCTTCTACAGCTCAAGACGCCACTAGTTGCCGTCTTGGCATAACAGACCATCACAGACCTGCAATCAGTGTCCTCGCTTGGTGGCCGTCGGACTCATGCAGACCCACTTGGTGTTTTCTACGGAGACATCATCACTCGGCGCCTGATCACGCCGCTCACGCCAGAACTGGATGTCTGAAACTTCGTGGTTCCACTGCGGTGATCCAAGCTGGTAACCAGAAATCCACTACACAGCCCCCGATGCTTGGTCACCGCATCTATCTCTCGATCACCGATTCAGCAGCCTGCCCCGCCGACAGTACTAGCTGCGCTGGCCTTGGTTCCTACGACGATGAATGAATCGGCTCGAAGTGCTGCGAGGAATCGCCGTGACTCCTGCTGCTGCGGTACGTGACCGTGTCCGTCGGCCTGCAGGTCGTTGAGGTGCTTGGTCCTCCTCGATCCCAGTCGCGGCATGCTGCGGACTTGCATGTACACCTGCGCGAAGATTGCCACCTTCACTGGGGTTGTCGCCCTGCTGAGCTTCACTTCCGATGCAGTTTGATGTCGTCACTTCTTTCCTGAGTGTCAGCGTCGTGCCGGTCGCGCACCTTGTTGGGGCGTACGCGTGTCACCCGTGCTTGAAGTGGTGGGTCCAGCCTGCCGCTGCTCTCCACCTGACTTCAGTGTCTGCCATAAGTCTTGAAGTTTCTGGTCCTCAGATTGCTGCACGTAGTTGTCCACAAGGACGCGAATTTCCTTGGAGAGATCAGTCAGGGGCTCGTACGAATCTTAAACCGATTGTAGGCCTTTCCATCCGACTTGTATCTCGAAATCCTTGATGTCGCTGTTCCAGCGATGGTCCTTCAGCTTGTCAACAGCTAACACGATACCTTGTGCTGATACGTGCTCCAACAGCTCGTCGATCACCTCCAGACTATCATCAGCGTACATCTTGAGTCTCGATGCATGCACATCTAGTACGTCACCAGTGACTAAGTGCTGCACTCGAAACGAATGGGTGTCCGCTCGTATGACACGATATGGCCCAACCCAAGTGACTTGCAGTTTGTTCCTGTGTTTCTCGTCCACCCGAGAACGGAGAACAAAGCCGCCTACCGTGAAATTCACCAGATTTCACCGCGCTCGCGCTTCTTGTTCACGAGCCGTTGCTTGAGCCGCTGATCCTCCACATCACGGTGAATGGCTTGGATACATTCACGCAGCACTGCGAGGAAACCTTCAATCTCTTCACTGTCAGGAACCTCCTGGAGCTTGTTCTGCTCAGGGAGATAGAACTCTCGCAGAGGCGACCGGTTCTGAAGTCCAGTGAAAAGCTCCAATGGTGAGTGGTTCCCAAGCGAAGGGAAGGCAGTATGGTTCAAGTTTGCTTGTACCATGGGGACCAGATAGACCCAATCCTTCTAACTGATCTTGTATGCCAACGTCATTGCCCTGGTGACTTGGAGTATGCCACGATTGACTCGCTCGACAGATCCATTAATCCAGGGACTATATGCAGGCGTGAACGTCTGTTGTGTACGCAGTCTGCGGCTAAGTTCGGCAACAATCTCGTTCTTGAAATGGGTTCCCTGGTCTGGCACCCAACTGGGTGGAATGCCAAACCGAGAGTGCCAAGCCAACAGTGCCTCAGTTGTGACTCTGCTGTCCGCCGTGTCCGCTACCACCAACTCGCAATAGTGTGTAGCGTGGTCCTTTAAAACGAGGATGTACTTGTTAGCTCCGTAGCTTGGTCCCATCGAAAGGAAATCAAAATGGAGAACGCCATTGCGGGTGCTGCAGTCGATCACTTGACCCCATGGCCGTGGGATAATTTCCCCCCTCGACAATGCAGACACAACAAGCAATCGTTCACAATTTTTTTCACAATAGCCGCGAGATGGTCGATCACAAAACGTTGACGGAGGTGAGCGATCATAGCCTGTTGGCCGCGGTGGCCTTGAGCTCCACAGTGTGCCACGATGCATAGCCTTTGTATCAGCTCGGTTGCATGGGGCGGCACCCAGATTCGTCCATCCAACGTGATCGGTCCGTCATCTGCTGTCACCGCTCCTGGTGGCGGATGATGTTCGGCTTGGACGTTGCTGAGTTCTTCAAGTGTAGGTCAGACGAAGTCGGCTTCGTCGAGAGGGCGTATCTTTGGTCGGGTCTGTTCGGGCCGTCGACGCAAGGCCTTGATCCTCTTCACCGTGACCACGGAGGCGTGGTTTCCAGCCCACCGAGAGATCATATCGGCCCAGACGTTGTCAGGGCCTGGTACATGTTCCACAATGTATCGAAAGTTCATCAATTTCATCGCCCATCAGAGAAGTTTGCCCTTGATATGCTTCGTGACACTCTCGTGCGGCGCGAAAACGTGTATCAAATTCCTGTGGTCGCAAAACATTCGAAATGGTTGTGGACGTAGCAACAAATAGTCCATCCTTTCGCAAGCCAGCACAATGGGCAGGGCCTCCTTCTCGATGACAGTCCAGTTTAGCTGGCTGCCAGTAAAAGTCCCGGTCATGCACTGGATAAGATGGTGTTGCTGCTCGGTGGCTGGCCGCTTCGAATCATACTCCTTTACTTGAGTAATGATGGTAGCCCAGCCAACGTCCGACGCATCTGTGAACAAACATGTCGTGGCGCTGTCGTCGGGAAAGTCCAGCGAGGCAGATGTCGCCAATAGCTCCTTCATCCGGTCGAAGGCTTGTCGCTCCTCCTGAGTCAAATTGATCTCGATTCCTGCGGCGGCACGGCGTGTGTGCTTGGTGCTGGCAAGAGCTTCATCAAGGCGACGTTGCAAAGGTGCGACGTGCCGTGCAAAATCAATGGTGCTTTCACGCATCCAATTGATCGCACACACGAACTGTTGTAATTCCCCAGCGGTTGCCGGATATGGTAGCGCTCGTAGAGTGTCGATCCGGACAGGATCATGTCGTACACCCTGGTGATTAATTAATCGGCCGCACCACTTCACCTCGGTTTGGTACAGGCTTGACTTCTTCGCGCTCAACTTCAATCCAAACCCGTTGAGCAGCGAGAACAGCTCTGCTAGCTTCTGCAGGTACACCTCGATGTCGTCGGCGTACAGCAAGAGGTCGTCAATCCAGATCAAGAGTGTTTGTGCTTGTACAGCAAGCTGGCGAAGCACTCCTCCATTGTCTTCTGGAAATGGATTGCAGCATCGGCATATCCTTGGGGAACACGGCGAGGAGTGAAGATCTTTTCGTCGGTCATGTAGGACATGAACTCTTGGCAGAGCTCGGCCAAGGGTAGTTGCCAGAAACCTTTAAGAAAGTCGAAAAGTCCAAAGTGTTTCATAGCACTTGCATTTTCCAGTACCAAAGAGAGAATTGGTATTACTGCCGCCACAACTTCAGTCTGCTCGTTACTTGCCCTGTAGTCTGTGGTCTGCCGCAGGTCCATGACGGCTGCTGACTTCTTGACTGGAAGCACGGGGCTCGACCGTCGACTCTTGGGATTCTCATAGACCAATCCTAGTTCCCCAAGACGGGCATTGAAATCATGTAAGAATTTGCGGATGTGCGGAGGATATTTGCGGTGGTTACACTTCGTTGGGCGAGCCAATTCCTTCAGTCGCACTTCCAGCGGTGGCACGCTAGCTGGAGGGTCATCACGCAGTTCCAGACACCACACGTCGTACGCGTGCACGATGGTGCGCAACTTCTCCACAAGCTCCAACGGAAATCCGTTCTCCACCGCACGGTCAATCAATCGCTCCACAGCAGCAAAAATGTTCTGATCTCCACTTGGCTCCGATCCATCCAACTTCACAGGCATCTCGTCCGCCTCCAAGTCGATTGGATCACCACTGGTTTCATCATCACTGCGAGTAACAAGTTGTTGCAGTTGACGGTCAACATCGATCCCTAGCGAGGTTAACAAGTCGTTCCCCACTATGAACTCTCCGTCGTCAACGTCAACCACGAGAACATCCACAGCGCTCATAGGCTCCACTGGGCCAGCAGCCGTGTGGATCATCACATGCAGCTTGGCCTTCCACTTGGCCGTCACTGTCGTTGAACCTAAGGTCTCTTTCAGGATAGGAACTTCGAGTTCCTCGGCCATCACACTTGGGTCCAAAGTCTTCAACTGTTCCCAGTGCGAGCGTCCAATGACTGTATAGTCAGATCCCCTGTCGGGGCAGTACGGAAGCTCAAGCTGTCCGTTCAAAAGCACCACACGATCACCAGATGGAAGCAGTTCACCAAGTCACTTCAGCCTTGCCTTTTTGTCCCACCACGGGCGTCACGCATCTTCTTCCAAAATCTCTTCTTTCTCTTAGCGAGAAGCTTTTGGGCAATTGCGCATCCAATGCATCTCCTGACACTTGGGGCAAGGAGCAGGTGGGGGTTTCGACGAAGTCGAAGCCGAAGACTTGGGCTTGGAGTCGGCTGGGGTTCGGTCCACAGGCGTAGCAACTGCATCATTGGCTGACGTCGTAGACTTCTTTGGGTCCAAGCGCTTCTTCATCTTGCCGGACTGGTTGAACTCGGGCTTATCCTTGCCTTGGCCAGACGCATTTCGCTTATCGCGCTTCAGTCGCGCATGTTGGCGTTCCAGCTCGTTCGCCTTGTCCAAGATGAGACGGAACAAAACCTTCGGGTCCTTGGCTGCCTCCACGTGGGTGAAACGAACACACGGCTTTACTTCTTGCTTCAACGACTGAGGGGGCAGGTTTGCGATCAACCTCTTGCACTTCTCCTTCGTGCCGTTGGCTCCGCTGAAGCACTCCGTGAGGCCGTTCTCGTCCGCGATGGTGTTGAACGTTTTGTAGTAGTCGATCAAGCGAGCGTTCACATCACTCTCGCGTAGGTTCATGCGTAGATCTTTCTTGAACAACTCCTTAATGTGGGGCAGCGTGTCGTTCTTGATGCTGCTGACGGTGTGCTCGATCTCGGCTGTCAGCATGCCTTCCGTGACATCGGCAGACGCCACGTTGAGTTGCAGCTCACAGAACACGTCGAGGAGTTGGGGTTGGAATGAGTCTCGAATCGACTGTACCACTGCAGCGTAGTCTTCTCCAGTTACGCGACAGCGGGCTTGCATCTTCGACTCATAGTCACGTCGTTCGCGCTTCCAGCGTGCGAGGGCCACATGAGAGACTGACTCGATCATGGGAGGCAGAATCGGCGTGAAGAGTGGGACAGTCCCCGTAGGGCCGTCTGTTCCAGCAGCGCGCACCATGATGCTTCACAGCTAGGTACTTCAAGGTCCACCGACGATTGTTGAATCAGGAAGTCGGTTTAGTCCATGTGGCTTCGGTTGTCCTCAGAGAAGCGTTGTCAGGTGAGATGACGCCGTCAAGCAGTGGAATTCTCTACTAAAGAATTCTTTGTAGTGTTTCCCGGGTCCGAATACCAAAACCTCTAACACAGCAATGCGGGGGCCAACCCGCACGGAAGTTGCAGCCGAATATATTGATGTGTTGATGGCTTGGAAGATTGGAAAGTGAGTGACTTGGCAAGACCGTGAGTCGGATGGTAACCAGCTCGAGCTTACCAAGACGAACTCAAGGAGAGACAGTCTGTCGTGGACAGCCTGCTGAGAATGTACATGCATCCACATCAAGGGAAACATGCAGTAGGGCATACTAAATCCTTCTACAGCTCAAGACGCCACTAGTTGCCGTCTTGGCATAACAGACCATCACAGACCTGCAATCAGTGTCCTCGCTTGGTGGCCGTCGGACTCATGCAGACCCACTTGGTGTTTTCTACGGAGACATCATCACTCGGCGCCTGATCACGCCGCTCACGCCAGAACTGGATGTCTGAAACTTCGTGGTTCCACTGCGGTGATCCAAGCTGGTAACCAGGAATCCTCTACACTCCGCTTTGCATAATTTCTCCTGAAGTCGCAGGAATTGTAAGCAGTTCTCTGAAATTTATTTCAGTTCATAGTATCTGTGTGGTCATAATTTTTAGCTAAAACGCAATGAATACTAATAGCAGGAAATCCGGAAAACAAGAATGAGGAAACAAAAGCCAGAACTGGTTGGTGCGTCAAGCTGCAAATGTACATTCAACTCTGGCAATTGACAACATTCAACCTGCATATAGTCTCTGCCTACTGACAGAATACTATGTTGTTGTAGCCTTAGCCAAGACCCAACACTCTGATCAGCCACATTGACATAGCGCTGTTATTATAATATCGGAGCTCATACATGTATACCCAAAGACTACCTTTATGACTTTCACCTTCGTCTCCTCGACATGGAATTTACAGTCTTACAGTAATCCCCGCCTTGGTTTTTGTATTGCCTACAATAAGTACGAGTATGTTTTATGAAGTGCGGGAAGTTGGCCTGATAGAGCAGGATAGCTTTCACACCCTGCGCAGCGCTTTGCACCAGCCATGTCGTCAAATACACCGTCACTGAGTAATGTGGCTGACGCATGGTGTATATAATGCATTTGAATTTCCCCGTTTATTTGAAATGAACAAAAGATAAACGGACTAGCCCAACTATGTTTGACAACCTCAGCAAATGGATTGAATGCTTGCAGTAAACGACCTTTCCTTTACTCCTGCTCATCATCCCCCTCGCCGCAATCAGACGCTTCATCCTTCGCCTCCTCGCCACTCACGCCCGCCTCCACTTCAGCTTCATCATCGTCGTCAGCATCCGAGGCGAGGGCGCGGCGGCGGCGCTTGTTGCCAAGCCCACGCATCTGGATGTCTCGGCCGACGCGTGGCCGCGGGCGTTCCTCCCCATTCTTCCACTTGATGTGCCAAATTTGATGGCAGGTCATGTTGTTGTTGGCGTAGTGGCTGGGGCGCACACGGTCACACAGATACACACTATATAAAGCAAAGGTGAGAATGCAATATGTCATGAAATGGATTCAGACACGACCCACCGCTTGTTTCCGTTGCTGCAGGCTTCGCAGAAAAAACCTGGTGGCGCTGCGCTGACCGACTTTCGTCTTCCGGATGGAGCAAACCTTGCACTGATGCTGTGGACGCTTTCGGAACCCCTCGCGGACGTGGATCCACTCCGAGAACTCTGATAGCTTGTGCTCAGCAGCAATGACAGTGCTGTTTCGAGTTGGTGTTGCAGGCCCTGGTGAATAGCTCTATCCAAAGAGAAAATACCAAGTCAGTACATATCCAACATGTACCATACCGTATATACAACATGTTACGATTCGAACATGTCGGATATACCTCCTCAACGAAGTCGTCAGCAGAGGTCTGCAGTAGCTGTAGTTGCTGTGTCTCCAGGAACTCAGCATGGTCAGCGGGGGGCTGTCGTCGTTGCTTCTTCGCTTCGCGATAGACAATAAAGGCATTGAGCATTGCCATATCCACCAGCCCCAAAAAGATGGTCTTATAGTACTTCTTGAATCGTACTGAAAGCTGCAGCGAGTAGCGCTGCAGCCGCAGCTGGTCATGGATGTCGACCCCGCCCATCCAGCGATGGCAGTCTCGCATCGCGGACGGGCAGGAAATGGTGAGTCGTCGACCACCAGGAAGATGTCGTCCTGTATAAACGTAACGAGGATAATGTTAGTGCTCAGCAACGTGACTATTAGAACAATCTCGACTTACCACACGTTTCAACCGCCGAGCTGCTTCCCGTAGAAAGCAGATATACAGGAAGTCGATCCCACCACAGCAGGACTTGTAGCTGTGGACAGCATTTAGCAACTGCGACAGTCATGGATCCACGAGGAATACTGGGTGGTCGCGTAGCTTCCTTGGTGACCAAAGCAGGTGGAAAACCTTTCTTTTTCGGCTGGATTGTACCCACTAGGAAGACATTGCGAGCCAGCAACTGCAGCGCAAGCTGCACTGAGGTGTAAAAGCGATCGGTGACCACAACCCGATAGCTGCCGTCTTCCTGATGCGGAATAACCCTATCCAGATTCCGCAGAACTGCTGCAGGACCCGGGTTTGGATCAGCAGAAAATTGCGTAGCTGCTGCCCCTCCAAGATCATCGGAGTGTTGGTCTGCCCCGCAATAGATCTCGATTCTAACATCAGGTATATACAGCATGGCCAAAATCAAACATGCGTTAATATACAACATGTAACACTTAGCCAAAAAAAAAGTCGCGGGCCCCTTCTAGGAGACCGCAATTTGCTGCAACGTACCCAAGACAATACGACGTATCTGCGCAGCACGTCATGAACACCTTGGTCCCCCACTTATGCGGCTTGTCTTTCATGAACTGGCGGGTGAGATTGTAGCGGCTTCTCGATGGGATCATAGCTTCGTCGAGTGACAACGCTGGAGGCGCCGTGTAGCCTCTCAAGAAAGTCTCCTGCAGTGTATCTACGACGGATCTGATCTTCCATGCGCGATCGGTCTCCGCGCGCGGATCAGCGTTGTTGGTGAAATGCAGGTTCTGCATAATTTGACCAAAACGTGACTTGCGCACGTAAGGTCCAAACGTGCCTTTAGGCACAGCACCGACAGCAGCAGTCGCCCAATGATCAGCGAATCTCGGCTTGCGAGGAAATAGCATTCTCGCCACTAATAGGCCAATACAATGCAAAATATCCTCGGGTTGAATCCTCTTGTGTGCCTTTGTCTCTTGCAACAACAGGTCATCTCTTGTGACTTCTTCTTCTCGGTCCATTGCTCGGGCGTACATGCCATCCACTCGCTCGTTCAAATGCTGATTACAATAGCGATTGCTTTCCGTCGCAATGCGTCGCCAAAGTCGGGGAGGCATGAAGTAGAAGAAGAGGTGCAAAGGCGATTCGGCTAATTCCAACACTTCTTGAGTGACCCGTAACCACCAGCATATAGCCCAGGATACGCCTCGGCTTGGACGGGATGTGTATCAGAATCTAGAGGGATAATACAACATGTCAAGTTAGCTTCATGTAGTATATACACCATCGGTGTGACTTCAAGCTTACCGAAGTTCCACCCATCCACTCGCATTTTTTTTCAGCGCTGTTTCGTCCAGTGCGAGCATTTCCATCTCGTCCTTAGTCAGCGTATCCCAATTGCTTGTCGTTGCACCCCAGTCACGGGTGAGCTTCGCTTTAGCTCTTGCGAAGTGCTGCTTCTCCATCTCTCGCTTGGCTTTCCTTTTTCCCGAGCTATAAGTGCATCGCCATCCAAAGCATCATCACTGTCCTTGGATATATTGTCGGCTGCACCTCCATCATCATCCAGAACAACTGACGAGTCTGCGACGGCATCATCTTCTTCGCTAGTGCTGTCGGAAGCTGCGGCATCATCGATCTCGGTGTACCACTCGTCAGAGTCGTCCATCCCTTCCACGTCAGAGTTCAGCACATCCCAATCACTTTGTGCAAATCCAGTAGGTGAGGCAGACGCGCTTGGCACTTCCGCAGAGTCCATGCTGGGAGACCTGTCGTCATATACATCATGCGTATTATTGAACATGTCGTATATACATCATGCTTCTTTTCACGAACCTGGCCGTAGGACGGGCTTAAACGGATGGAACGGAAGCTGGTTCACACTCTGCCAATACTGCGCTTGGGCTAGCATCACGACAAACACCCCGACTTATACAACATCAAGAGAGTTAGAGCATGTAGTATATACACCATCTGCACAAATGGACGTACCAGTCATCCGGCTCCGCTGAAATTGAAGATTGTGCACCAGCACTCTCATCGTCGGCATCATCCTCCGTATCCACCACGTGCGGACTCGTCTTCTTCTGCTGCTTCCTCTTCTCGATCGCAGCTGGCGTCGAGGCCTGCTTCCGCCTGTTGCTGCAGCTGCACAAGTGCCTCGTCACGAGCCTCGCGTCCTCGTCGCTCCTCTGTAGTGACACTTGCGCGACTCGCCTCTTTTGCCGCCGAACGCACCGCAATAGTCCGTGTTATTGCTCTCGCTTCCTGTGCCGCCTTCTCTTCCTTCCGGATTTGGGCAGCTCGACGCTTGGTCATCTTCTTATTCTCCGGGGCCTTCTTTTCTGCTGCTGGCTTCTTCCCCGTCGCCTTCTTCTTCCGGGCAGCTTCTTCTGCTAAGCGCCTCTCCATGAGCTTCTTGGCGTTGGCAAGATAACACGCATTCTTACCAAGGGGTGGACGCGGCGGGGGGAGCACGAGATGAGAGGGCAGCAGGAGCTGCCGCCGTGACCACGGGTGCGTCCGGTCCGAAGTCAGCGTCTGTCGCCCTCTCGCCATTCAGATACGCCTTGTGTTCTGCGCTGAGGCGGTGCCGCTCTGTCAGGCTCCTTCCTTCAAGCCTGTTGACGAAAGCGTCGCGCTCGCTTCGGGTCTCACGTCGTGCCGCCATCTCTCTCTCTTATTTCTCCTTTTGCCAACTGACTCGAAAAGCGCGCCCTCGCAGCCACAAAACCAGCTGTCTGGTCGCAAATCAGTGTATCCAACCACATGTGATTTTCTGTCAGATCTCTGCAAATATCTGCTCAGTCCATGCCATTTTTTCTCCTAACCGCGTGCATTTCACGGTCTTTAACATGGTGTATAATACAACATGTTAAGAAAGATCCAAGTCTCGCATTTTGTTATATACAACGTTTAAGAGCGGGGGTTAAGGTTGCTGGAACCACTCCCAGGTACATTGGCCGATGCAAGTGAAAATTCGGCTGGGATTACTGTACTGTAATAACGTAAAGAGACCATCACTCCTGCTTTAACGATTGAGATTGCTTGACCCTATCGTGGCAAACAGCATCAGTGATTATTATGCTCACCAAGTCATACAGTACACGTACTCGCTGTCTTATCGACCGCTCTCTTGTTCTGTTCTCGCCCATGTAAATAAACTTCTGACGCCATTTCCCAATTTACTTCAAAGCTCCCAACCGACCATGGGCAACCGCAACAGCATCGACACCCGACCGCAGGTTCCTGTCAATTGGACCGCCAAAGACATCTCGTCTCAAAAGGACAAGGTCGCCATCGTCACGGGTGCCAACTCGGGTATCGGCTACGAGACAGCACTGGAACTCGCTCGCAACGGAGCCAACGTCGTCCTCGCCTGTCGTAACGAAAGTCGAGGCAAAGACGCAGAGCAAAAGATCCGAGAGGCGTTGGCGTCGACCCCCGAAGCTGGCAAAGTCGAGTTCAAGATGCTGGACGTCAGTGACCTTAGCAGCGTCAACAAGTTCGCAGACGAGTTCAAGGCCACGCACGATCGACTGGATCTGTTGATCAACAACGCCGGCATCTTTGATGTGCCCTACGGCAAGACGGTGGATGGCTACGAGCGTCAGTTCGCTACCAACCACTTGGGCCACTTCGCATTGACAGCCCAACTCTTCCCTCTCTTGAAAGGAACCAATGCGTCTCGCATCGTGAACGTGAGCAGTGTGCTACATACGCGTGCAAAGCTCAAACGATTCACCGAGTCAACCATCATGCACTCGAGTGAAAAAGACTACGACCGATCGGAAGCCTACGCTGAGTCCAAGCTTTGCAACTTGCTCTTCACGTTCGAGTTGGACCGACGTATTAGGGACCAGAAGCTGTCGGGAGTCACTGTGGTGGTTTCTCACCCCGGCCTCACAGGGACGGAGATGATCAACAAATGGTTGTGGGGGGTTGGAGCAAAGCTGCCGTTATTTCAAAAACCAGAGATGGGTGCTCTGCCCACGCTGTACGCAGCAACTGCAGCTGACGTCAAGGGTGCCGACTACTACGGCCCTAGGAAGTTGTTTGAGATCAGGGGCAATCCCAAACGTGTCGAAGCGAAGAGTACTGCCCATGACGAGACTGCAGCTCGGAACCTGTGGACGTACAGCGAACGACTGGCCAAGCTCAAGTTTGACGTGGAGTAGAGCTCTTTAGCTCAGTTGGACGTTCGATAGGCAACGTGCTGCACACAAAGACTTTTTGCATCCGTAATAATTGGACCACGACTTCTTGCTTGTGGCTGTGTTCCATCCTCCAAAGTCACTGGGCATT
The DNA here is from genome assembly GCA_032158285.1 of Phytophthora sansomeana. Classification (NCBI taxonomy): domain Eukaryota; phylum Oomycota; class Peronosporomycetes; order Peronosporales; family Peronosporaceae; genus Phytophthora; species Phytophthora sansomeana. Next base: position 772,442 of record JAPDHH010000197.1, read on the forward strand.
TTGTCAGTACAAAGTCTCACATCATTAGGACAGTGGACGACACAATCCCCCGCTTCCTGTATGACAGTTCAACGTAGACTAAGGGGTAGCAAGTGAATGCTACCCCTTAGTGAATAGACAAACGGACAAATGAAGCTCTTTTGTCTTGTACATTTTCTTCCGGAATTCCGTTAAAACATTGTATTACATGCTGCCTAGGTAGAGTGCATCTATTAATAGCAGCTTCGTCCAGTAGTCGAGGACACTCGACGTGACAATCGTACGATTATTTGCAGCAGAATCTCGATTACTGTTGGTATATTGGTAAAATTGATACCCATTTGTGCATGACAAACGAAAGAATGGGATGCTGAAAGCGGGAATTTATTTTTTGAACCGCATAATGAACTAAGTATTTTGTTTACCGAGATGGGTGTTTCCAGTGATGGTGTGGTTCAGATACAACGACGGATGTGAAGTTGGAAGGTTCATATCTCTACCCACCTGCCACTAACCTTATATCCCATAGCGATCAACGCCGTCCACTGAGTCCCTTCTTGAAAGTGGCGTCGTATTTTTCACTACAACATTTCCGCTTCAGCGCTCAAGTGGACCCCCACAACACCAGATCACTATGCGTTCGCTGCTAATATCACTGCTTTTAGTGACTTTCAGTCTTACCTCGACCAAAATTGAAGCTGTATCATCGGACAAGACAAGCATATCGATGAAAGCGCAAGCAGAAATTGGTGGTGAACCTCGTCAACTTGCAGCCGCACATGACGTTGACAGCAGAAAACGTGTTTTGAGGGGGTCAACCACGATGTCTATCCATCAATCGACGAACCACCGAACGAAGAGGAACAAGGTGTCATGGACGCATTGAAAAACCTTTCGGGCAAGGTGAAGGGGAGTGTTTCTCGTGGAATGGGCGACGTAAAGCGCAAGTACCAAAAGCACCAGGCGAAAAAGTTGGAACAATATTATGATGACAAGTTTCGTGAAGGATTGCAACCCGGTGAAGTGCGCTCGAAGCACCGTGAGGGCTATCAAACGTATTACAACAATCAGCCAGAACGGATCCAGGCGCTTATGAAGCAGAGAAGAAATGATAGAGAAGTTCAAGAAGCAATGTACCGAATGGAGAAAGCGTTGGCAGCACGAAGAAAACCTGCAGCGAAAAACGGCGGCGGCATCAAATTCACTGTTGGCGCATTATTTGAGTGTTCCACAAGGTAACTCTAATCGTTGCCGCCGTAGTTAAATCGTTTTGCTAGATACACTCTGAGTCAAAATGATAACAACGTTTACAAAGCCGCCATAGACATCGTCGCATGCTCAAATCAAGTCTCCATTACGATAGTTTGCTTCCTAACTTCCGAACTTCAATCCGAACGCCACTGATATTGTCTAATTAACCCACAACATATTGAGACTGTGAGGAGGTTTGCTATTAACTCCTATCAAGGACTGAACGAGATCGTGTCGAAGTCTCCGATTCCTCCAAAGCTGTAAAAACACTTCGGTATATCTCGCAGATTAGAGGAAACCGTAATTCTCCCTCGTCAGTGATCGATGTTGTCTACTTGGCTCCCAGTTTGACAATTTCGGATCACAATAGTAGCTAAGTCTTTCACAATGGGAGCAGCGAACCTCGCTACGGTCTCTCCAGCAATCCGTTGGTTCCCATCTTGGAAATGGTTCGTGTCTTCACCACCGACTAGCAATTAAATTAGATCGTCAAACCACTCTCGCTTGGTAACTGGTAAAACAGAGTAGGTTGGATGCAGATGTTGAGCAAGCCCTTCTAAGAACAGACGTTGGAATGCAGCAGCATTGGGGTAATTGTTTTTGTTGGCTTTAGCAGCTTCGCTGAATTGGGAAGCCGACATGCTTGTGATCACCTGGTTCATGAGACCTTCAATCGAGGAAGGTTCGATATTGCCTCGACACGGAAACGTCAACTTGCTGTAGCATCTCTTTGCCAGCGGGGACGTAAACTGGATGAACAGATTTTTGTCTGTCGCAACGAAGCCAGCAACTTTTAAACGAACGAGACCCTGCCTCTCTTCGAAACTCCATTCCCAAGGCTCAAAGTTCAATTCGTCAACCAGCGTCTTGGTTAGAAAGTCTGCAATTCGAGGGCGAGGAGCTGTATATTGCTTTCCAAAACACGAGTTCAGGCTTTGAAGAAGTTCGTCGCAAAAACAATCAGTGGTGTTCGGGTTGAAGTTAAGAAGCAAACTATCGCACCGGAGATTTGATCATGCAGACGACGTTTTCTTCACAATTGCAGTTTTGTAAATGTTGTTTTCATATTGACTTGAGTGTACGGCAAAACGATTTAGCTACGGCAAACTCGAGATTTGTATGAGTTATCGTGAGTTATATTATCGGAGCACTAAGTGGATGAGAATCGGTACCGAGTTTTGCTTGTGCCTGGGTCGAAGTTGTATGTACATTGATGCGTGTTTTGATTCGTATTTTGTTGTTTGACGCCGCTTTGCATCATTTCTCCCACAAACCCGTTTCAAGTCGCTGGAAATGCAAGCGGTTCGTCTAAATTGCAAAGGCTGCAAAGGTAAAATCGAGTTAGGTCGCTAGCACTTCTCCTCCTGACTGAATTTCGGGGGAAAACGAAAGAGCAGAAACACAAATCGGCTAGTGTCATACAGAGATCATCACTCCTGCTTCAACGTCATGCACTCTGGTCGAAATTGATTAACACAACATCGCGTGGCAATCAGCTCCGAGGATTATGATGATTACAGAGTCATTTAGTGCTGTGGTTTACTGGACGTGTTCGGAAGCTTACAACTCTGGGCTAAACTCTGTTAGCACAACTAAGTCGGCTTTGTGGTGTTTTTAGAGTGAACACAGTCCCCATTCTCAAATTCACTCCTAAGCTCCCAACCGACCATGGGCAACTGCAGCAGCATCGACACCCGACCGCAGGTTCCTGTCAATTGGACCGCCAAAGACATCTCGTCTCAAAAGGACAAGGTCGCCATCGTCACGGGTGCCAACTCGGGTATCGGCTACGAGACAGCACTGGAACTCGCTCGCAACGGAGCCAACGTCGTCCTCGCCTGTCGTAACGAAAGTCGAGGCAAAGACGCAGAGCAAAAGATCCGAGAGGCGTTGGCGTCGATCCCCGAAGCTGGCAAAGTCGAGTTCAAGATGCTGGACGTCGGCGACCTCAGCAGTGTCAACAAGTTCGCAGACGAGTTCAAGGCCACGCACGATCGACTGGATCTGTTGATCAACAACGCCGGCATCTTTGATGTGCCCTACGGCAAGACGGTGGATGGCTACGAGCGTCAGTTCGCTACCAACCACTTGGGCCACTTCGCATTGACAGCCCAACTCTTCCCTCTCTTGAAAGGAACCAATGCGTCTCGCATTGTGAACGTGAGCAGTCTACTGCATACGAGTGCAAAGCTCAAACGATTCACCGAGTCGGCGATCATGCGCGAGAGTGAGAAAGACTACAGCAAATCGGACGCCTACGCTGAGTCCAAGCTCTGCAATTTGCTCTTCACGTTCGAGTTGGACCGACGATTCCGTGCTCATAACCTGTCGGGGATCACTGCGGTGGCCTGTCACCCCGGACTTGCGGGGACGAACCTCATTAACGACTGGATGTGGGGACTCGGGGCGAAGCTGCCGTTGTTCCAAGAGCCGGCGGCGGGTGCTCTGCCCACGCTGTACGCAGCTACTGCAGCTGACGTCAAGGGCACCGACTACTACGGCCCTGGAAACTACTTTGAGGTTTGGGGCACGCCCAAGCGTGTCGAAGCGAAGAGTACAGCCGAGGACGAGACCGCAGCTCAAAACCTGTGGACGTACAGCGAACGACTTGGCCAAGCTCAAGTTTGACGTGAAGTAGTCATTGGTCTTTCGTTCGTTTGGGCGTGAGATAGCCAACGTACTACATAGTGGGAACCCGCTAACAAAACGGCATACTACATTTTTGAAAAAGTGCTCTGTTGCTGTTTGTTTCTTGCTAGTACAGTACACCTCTTGTGGGTTTGGCAGTTATCATCTTCTAATCGATGAGACTAATGGCATTGAGGTTTTCTCCAAAAGAGAGATCAGGGCTGTTCATGAACCCATCGGTGTGATAGCAAAGGGGGAAATGTCTTCTACTGACTGGGAGGAGCAGACCTACGGTCTTCGTGTTTGAAGTGGATACGCAAGCTGTAGAGTGAGGCACTCTGGATATTGACGTCTAGAACTCAAGTGCTCACGATGTCAAACAGGGATCAAGAGATGCAGAACTCGTCCCCTGTAACAAGTACCGATGGAGATGACTCGAAATCCAATGGCCCAGTGAAGAAACGCAAAACGGCGTACCTCATCAAAAAGGTGCGATCGATAGTGAAGCTTTTCATACCAAAACGATCAAGTAAATTTGACGTGGTGTATTGATAACAGGAAAAGAAGGCGAAACTTTATCAGGAAGTTAAGGATCTGGAAGCACACTTAGCAGAACTGAAAGAGCGCGTAGGATTTACTGGAGACTCCACTATCAACAAGGTGGCTACTAGCAACGTAGTGTTGAGTAAGGTACTTCGTCAGCAGCAACTGCTCGTTGCAAACGCCCAAGCAGGTTTAGCTGCGTGTATGGTGAGTTCCTACAACGCTCTTCTGTTGAGCTGTTATCCTTACCAAAAATGTTTTGCCGCGTTCAGCGAGGTCCGGCGCCCAGTCCGTTGTACTCGTACATCCACCTTCACGTGGACCAGGAATCGCGTCGAAAGACATTATCGTCGATCCGAGACTTCAAGTTTCAGAACGGAGTGGACTATATTGAAGCTCGGAGTTGCCACCTAGATCTGCTTCAGCCGTACGCGTCGAGCGAGCAGTACGTTGACGCTCAGGGAGACTTTTGCTGCTCGTTCTTCGACGTGACACAGTTTACAGGAGTGAAATCGGTGCAGCAGGTCTATGAGGCAGCACATTTTCACTTCAGGAACGAGGAAATCTCGATCTCGGAGAGGCTGGGATACATCACCGTCCGCGACGATTTCAACTCCACAGGAGACAATTTCAGCAACTGCCGCTTGTCTTCAGCTGATGAAAATGGCGTGAAGACTGAAATGAACACCGCATCATTTGCTCAGTTTGTTGATGCAGCGCAATCTCGAACCAACGAGCAGTTCGCTGTTCTTGTGAAGGATAGCGTGGATGTGGACGACCTGTATCCGTACAGCACGAACGAGTGTGTCCGTAAAGATCAGATGGGGGCAATTATGCTGACAGCCGTGAAGAAGAAGCCAAATACCAATGGAAGTCCGGACGAAAGTAATGGTTCAGATAACGAGGAGCTAGTGGTGGTTATGCGGCGTGCGGCTTTTGTGAAGATCCATCACCCAGCATTTCCGTTGCCTGAGCGAACCCAACAAGGCCTGCACAAGGGAATTATGGCTTGGTGCGATGTCATGCTCGCCACAATGCGTGGTGTGCTGAATTCTAGTCCGTGATCGCGCCTCGATTGATATAAAATGAGAATCCGAAAATTATCGACGTAGAAGCTCGGTGCACCTTGCGTGGACTAGCTTCGAATCATGTTACTATTTGCTCTTCACACGAATGCTGATTCATTCCAAATTGAACCCTGTTAAATGCGCACCACTTCGCGCGTAATGGTTGCAACAAACCGATGTAGTAACACCTTATCCTTGGACGCCTCGGTTTCAGGAAATCAAGGCTCTGAATACACGTAACTACGAATCGTCTTCATCAACACGTCGCCCCATCTGCCAATCCCTACCTGCAGCTCTTGAAGCGTGGCCTCGGGAACCGGGAACTGCGGATGGTAGAGTCTCAAATATGCAGCTCTTCGCAACGTCACCACGAGCTCGCCTTGTTCCTCACCCTCTTTCGACCCATCCAGGTCTTGATTTCCATCCGAGCTCTTTTTCGACCTCCTACTCGCCGTCAACATAATAGCACCGGACGTATCCAGTCGAACACGTTCACTTGGGAAATACGGGTACAACTCGTCTCCATCCACCGAGTCGAGAGCCAAAATGCCGCACACCTGTCCGCCAAAGTCTTTGTCCTCCTCCGTGAATAAATGCGAAAAGGTCACGATGCTGCTTTCCACTTGAATACAGTTGTCCGCCCTCGACAGAACGCGAGTATTGTACACACTTCCGTCAATGGCGTCGTAGTCGTCCCTCACGGTCGTGTGTCCCAGTCTTTCTGAGATGTCGATTTCAATGTTATTGTAATGGAACAGCAGCGCCTCCCAAACTTGCTCAAGAGACTCGACACAAGTAAAATGCATGGCCTCCAAATGCACGGAGCAGATATCTCCCTCGGAAGTCTCATAGCGATAATCCGAAGTGTGCGGTTTGTCGGGATCCACGAATCTCCCGGGCGCCATTAAAAAATCATAAGCATTTCTGAGCTTTTCTTTGCGGACAGCCATCAACGTCTCTCGACGTTCGTTCCAGTCCTTGGTAAGGCAGATCTTGGTGTACAGCGGGTGCGATTCTTGGTCTCCCTTTGAGTAGTAATATGCATTTTTTCCAATTAGTCATAATCCCTCTGAAAAGGAATAATGCAGCATTTTACGCACCAAACACTCGGCCAGCAGCGACTGCACGTTTGCGGCTTTGAGCTGCTGCGTCTTCGCCAGAGACGTTAGGAGGGCGTTCTCCGCCACAACATGCTGCACTGCAGGGTCTAGTAGCGCTGCGTCCTCGGGGGCCAGCGAGTGAATCTGCAGCTCCTGGAGTTCGGACTTAAGACGTTGCACTTCTTCACGCAGTTTCTCGGCCTCCTCCTATGGAATAATGTAGCATAATTTAGGTGGGGATATGTTAGAATGCTCCTCCTATTCAGGGATATTATAGACGAGAGGAGGGGGTCACGTACTCGACGTGCTGTGTAGGTGCATTTTTGCTTCTTCATGAATGCACTTTTCGGAAGATCGCTTTGTTTCAATTAATTTTTTTTATGCGCCGCAAATCCGCATCGAGTGTTCCGCGTTCTATATTTCCGCAAAGTTGCCTCGCAAAGTTAAATCCTTGACTTTAGAGTTGAGGCAATCAGTTCAACGCTCGTAAATCGGTTGGAACCCACTTTCAGTTCCTGGACTAAGTAGTCCAGGTAAGCTACAACTTTTAACACTCGAATTTGTCGCAGCACTTTTGTTTGGCTCACGAATGGCCAACTCCATGAAACCATTCGTCACACTGGTGGCGGTCTAGGAAGTCAAACTTGCACAAGGGCCTACCTTGAGACTCGACCGAATCATACAGCATTTTTGTAAGCAACGTGAGAGCAGATATGTACCTTAGTTTTCAGTTTTCGGAACATTATTCCTCATTTCCAGAGTAGAGCGAGAGGGAACGCATTACTGGAGAGGTGGGAAATATGCGTGGCAACGAATCGTGACAAAATCCAGAGATCATAAGCCGTACCATTATTTTCGTAATCGGCTTTATGATGACCATGTAACAATCATTGACCTGGTTACGATTTACTTTCAAGTATCAAGCAATACCTGTACGAGAGCGTGAGTCGCCCTGAGATACCGTCTGCGCTGGAGGTGGCCGCGAAGAACCGCGCACAGCTTGACTGCGTAGTTCGTGTCCATGCCAAATCGGCATTGCCAATCGCCAAGATCACGAGTGCGAAGTCGAAGGTGTTGCCTACTTGCGGATAGTTCTTGGTATCCGTGAACCCGTGAATCACGATGTGTACTGTAGTAGGCAGCAACTACCACCCTAGCTGGAGCCCAACGTGGACTTAGTGTAGCACCCAGCCAAGATTGAGATGGTGGCGTTAGGATTGGAATCGACGATGCTTCTCTGCATGGTCTCGCGATTCGGATCGCTCACACTCCTCGAAGCTTTGGTGTCCCAGGCGATCAAAAAGACACGCGCACACGAAGCAGCACTCGACCTGACGCTGAATTAATAGAATAATCCGAATTAATTTCCACGCTGCACCAGGTTTGCTTGCACGAGATCCCCACCACCGCCACCACTGACCGACTGGAAGACGGGGGCGTGCCATCAACTTTCATATTGCATTTTACCTGCAACCAGTCAAGCAAGCAACCAACTCCTCAAGTCAAGTGATCTGCATCCTACATCCTCCACCACCATGGCCACCAAGCAAGACACCCCCGCTATACCATACAGCGAGATGGATGATAAGACCGATACGGACAACATTGGCTCTCTTCAGACTTCGAAACCCGCTTCCCGACTCGCCGTGCAGAGTGTGCACATGCGCGAATGTTTCGCAGAGTTCCTCGGCACGTTCGTCATGCTCGTCTTCGGCATGGGCGTCAACAACCAAGTGACCAACTCGAAGGACGCCAACGGCACGTGGATCAGCATCAACATTTGCTGGGGCATTGGTGTGCTCATCGGTGTGTACTGCGCCGATGGTATCAGCGGTGCCCACCTCAACCCTTCCGTGACTTTGGCCCACTGCGTGTACGGCCGTCTAGCGTGGTGGAAAGCACCCGGCTACGTGGCCTCCCAACTTCTCGGGGCTTTTTGCGGAGCCTTTGTCATCTACGTGATGCAGTACCAGAACCTGAACGTGGTGGACCCGGACCGCGAGGCCACCCAGCGCAGCTTCGCCACGTACCCGAGAGACAACATCTCCAACTACACGGCGTTCTACACCGAGTTCGTCGCCGCCGCCATGAATGTGTTGAGCATCTACGCCATTACGGACAAGCGGAACAAGTGGGCCGGCCCCGTCGGCGCTCCGTTTGCATTCGCCCTCATGACCATGGCAATCGGCATGGCGTTCGGTATGAACACAGGTTACGCCATCAACCCTGCGCGTGACTTCGGTCCTCGCCTCCTGACAAGTTTGGCCGGCTGGGGCTCTAAGGTGTTCACGGTGCGTGACCACTACTTCTGGATCCCCATTGTGGCTCCGTTGCTTGGTGGTGTGACTGGCGGAGGTGTGTACCGCGCGTTGGTGGAGATTCACCACCCACAGCTGCAACCGCAGCAATGAGCGAGGTTCGTCGTACCTTTCTAGTTTGGTAGTGGAGTCTCCCCTCCGTGAACTCGGTTGGTCGGTACACTGTAACCCAAGCAATAGACTTCATGTTTTCTGAAAGATTCGACTCCCAATGTTTTCCCTAGAGAAATGGTCAAGGTTTCACAGACGTTGCCAATTCTTGACACTCAAACCGATCGACAGTTCATGAAATGAATGCTGAAGTGTTCACTTCGTCACATGCATGGGATAGACAGAATGGCGACAATCGCTTTTTGTTCTTATCGTTTGGAATGATGGTAACCATTTACGCTCAGTTTAGGCTCATTTAGCAACAAGACGAGCAGAGCACAAGTCGATGAGTGAGAAGAGACCCAAGACCGTGCACTTCCAGCGCAAGGTGAAATGATACCGACCGCAAATTGATTCCTGTAAGAAAACAACTAATTATTGTTTGGCAGAAAGAGAGAGAGAACCTGAGAGAGGAAGTGTACAGACTGCAAACAGAGTTAGCGCAGCTCAATCCGGTGCAGACTTTCGAACAAGTCAAGGCCGAAAATGCAGCTATGAACGACATCATTCACCAGCAGCAGATCGGTGTTGCTTGCATGCAATCTGCCATTTCGCCTCTTTTGGTACGTTCAAGAGTTTATCATTTTGCCACACCTTGCATCTTCATTAGTGCAGAATAACCAAGTTTTGATATGACTTGGAACCCCACTCTCTCCATTCGCGTATTCATCTGAAAACGAACTGGGAAGAGCGGAGCAAAACGCTTCAACGACTTCGAGAGAAGAAATTCCGAGCTGCATACGAGTACGTCTCAATGCGCACCGAGGTTACTCAGTGGGACCAACCCCAGCTATCAGAAGAGCGCTTCGAGACAGCAAACGGAGATACGTGTTACGCCCTTTTCCAGACTGTTCATTTTCGAGATGTACAATCACTCGAACAAGTTTTCGACGCTCTACTTTTCAGTATCGACCACGCGGAGATCAGCATTTCAGAAAGGTTGGGCCACGTCACGGTGCGAGATGACTACGATTGCGACTCGATGGACGGCAAGGTGTACAATGCCAGGATTATCTCGACGAACGACGTCGGTGCAACTACGGAGATAAACGTCGCCATGTTCTCGCACTTGTTTGAGGAAACCAACGACATTTGCAGAGGTGAGCCCTGTGGAATGGTCGTCATCGACTCAGTCGACGAAGACGAGATCTACCCCTACGTCTCAAGTGAACGTGTCCGCAAAGACGTATCCGCAGCGTTTGTACTGACTGTAAACCAGCAGCAGTCTGAGGAGGATAACTTGGTTGTCACACTACGACGTGCTGCTTCGGTTAAACTTCACTATCCCGAGTTTGAAATTGCCGAAGCGGTGTGGCAAGAACTACAGCAAGATGCTACACGATGGGGAGACGTCGTTATCAGATCAATTCGCAGTGTACTGTACTCCGTGCCTTAGGTTGGAGCAACTCGGTCAGATCTATCTGTCGTAGTCAATCAACGACCACGAAAGGTGCGATGTTCCAACTGTAGTAGAATCACCATTTCACGTTTTGCTAAGAAGATAACACGAGAAGAATGCTGACGCTTATCTGCGCATTGGTTGGGTTTGAGAGTGCCCCATTTGCAGTAGATCTCAGAAGCTGGTGAGACCGTGGGTGGTGTGAAATTGAAGGTCAAACATTTAAAGAAGGACATGATCAAGTGTGATGCAAGCGAGCTCGAGCTGCACTTGGCCACGAAGGGCAATGGGTGGCTACCGGAGGACGATTTCGATGCGATAGAATTGCTGAATGGGGATATTACCAGTGAAATTCGGCGTTTAGTTGATGGAACTCCAGAGGACCCGAGGAAACCTATTCAGGAATGGTTGGCAGATAAGCTCATGCCGCAGCCTTCAACCCAGCAACTTCACTTATTGGTGAAGGTTCCAGTGCGATACCATCCGCATCCATGGCGGGTGAGTGTATCGATTTACGATGCTATGGACACGGAGATTGCTAGGATGATTTATCGTTTAGCATCGCAGTTTGGCGGATATTCAGGTTTCTACGACCCCGAAATTTGCAAAGATGAGAAGCACATGCTGCTTTGGTACGAAGGTACTACACTACGAGCTCGTGCACTTTTCAGACAAGGTAAGTTACTGCTATTTTCCTGGTTGAATCATGCAGCATTATGATAGTTAACGCTTGGTTTGAAGAATCCAGTGCCTTGAACTTTGAAAACGACTTGCAAGATGAAACAATTACCGAGATGTCGCCGTTTGAAGGGCTCAAGATCGAGACAAATGTGGCTAAAGTACCAGGAGAGCCAAGAGACTTCCGTCCGATCTCCACTTTCGACTTTAAGGCTCAAGATGTGAACTTTCCTGAAGGAACGGTGTCCTCAGTCATGGACCAAACGACGGATGAGTTTAAGTACCAGCGGATCGAACATGAAGACGTGTTTGGGAATGTTGGGCTGGCCATTAGTTGGTGTCTAGTGACAAGAAATTGTTTTCTTGAACGACCATGCTACCAGAAATTTGCTCGAGACAAAAGCTGCCGTCTTGCCTTATCGCGGGGAATGAATGGTTGGTATTATGGCATCGCGAGTGAAATACCAGTGATGAATATTGGTGTTGAGTCCGTTTCGGAGCACCCCGTCATCGACAACAGGTTTGAAGTACGTGCACTTAGTCATAGGTCAAACTGCTGATTCGTGCAGTCAGTACCCAGGATGCCATGCGGTTGAAAGATGGAGCTCAAGTGTCGGATGATTGTCTTGAGATGAAAACGTCCGTGTATGTGGAAGATCCGCTTTCGTTTTGTTCATGCATGGATTGGAAACATGCACAGATTGCAGAGATCTGGGATAAATTCTTCAAGACGTCACCCGCATTGGATTGACTCAGTGACAGCTTTCAGGCTTGACAAAACTTGCATCTAAAGCAAGTTGACTGAATAAATACTTTCATGTCGGATAGTCTACTGTTCAAGTGGACGAACTCAGAATGTCGCGCATGGTCTTCATCATCAAGTCATTCCACTGTGCAACGCCCATCTGCAGATTTTGCAATGTCCCCTTGGAGATGGAAAACTCTGGTCGATAAAGCTTCAAGAATGTCACTTTTCGCATGGTTACAACCAGCCCTCCATTATCACCAGCACTGCACTCCTTCTTGAATTTGTGCTCGCTTGCTGTCAGCACAATAGCGATCGAAATATCTCTCCGAACACGCTCACTTGCAACGTAAGGATGTAGCGCATCTTGATCAACCGAGTCGATCGTGATGATTGTGCACGGTTCGCGACCAAATCCATTTCCATCCTCACACATACTCGCGAACCCGACCACGTTGTTTTCAATCAGGACGTTCTTGTTATTCCTCGACAGGATTCGTGCATTATACGCGCAGTTTTCAATCGCGTCGTAGTCTTCTCGCAACGTGATGTGGCCCAGTCGCTCCGAAATGATAATCTCCATGTTGTCAACGTAGAACTTGAGCGCGTCAAACACTTGCTGGACGGACTTCACCCCAGCGAAATGTGCAACGTCCATATGTGCACAGCAAATGTCTCCCTCTGGCGTCTCAAATCGTTCGTCCGACTGCTGTGGTGCCAGTGAGTCTTCCAGAGGACAAGCCGCGGTAATATATTCGTAAGCATTCTGAAGTTTTTGCGGTCGGATCTCCAAAAGTGTAGCCCGCCGCTCCGCCCATTCCTTTCCAAGACAAATACTTGTGTACAAAGGATTCCAGTCCTGCTCGCTCTACAACGCACACATTAACAGCAGTGAGCGATTAACTGAGTGAACACTATCAGATACGTAACGAGCAGTAAACACCGCGTACCATATACTGCGCCAACAACGACTGCGCTTTGGCCACTCGAAATTGCTGGCTTCTAGCGACTGCTGCCAGCACGGTTCGCTGCAATATTAACTCCGCCAACTCGACTTCTTCTGGAGTAAGTTTGGGGGTGTTAAGCACTGTCAATTCAGCCGTCAATCGCTGAACCTCCACTCGCAGTCTCTTGACCTCTTCCTGCAGGTAAGTGAAGGTGTCAGACATGCAGCAAACTCGGTGGATACTAAGTAATTGATCTGGATACTACAATCACGTACCCTGCGCGCTGCGTACGTGCTTTTAGGCTTGGGCATTCCCATTAGTCGCAACGAAAGTCGGTCTTTCAGGTCGGACGCAAAAGCGCAAGTGAGCAGCATTTCTACAGCCGTCCGACGGGTGTACGTCAGCGAGCTTCGACTCACCGTCAAGCTGGCAAATCCCTTGTGCATGCGCATTTCAAGCACATGTTCCGCTAAAAGCGGTTGTGCCGGCGGACTACTCACCAAGTGGTGGTGCTGGCGGGACCGAGACCAAGGTCTCAACAGGCCAAACACGTCGCACGCTTCACGCACCGCGTACGCGGCATCAGCAAGCGGTGCATGCTGCATTCCATGCCATTCGGCTGAGACGTGGGGCGGCGGCAATCTGTGTCCTGGCTGCATTGACATGATCACTTGTCGATCGCGCGCGTACGCGGGAAGGCGCTGGAGCGTAAGCTGCCAGAAAACCAAGCATTCACGGCAGCTTGGATTCAGCTAGCACAGGAGCCCGCTCAGAATGAATTGTCCGATGGTCCTCCAGACGCTGCAAACATGGCGACGTATTGCGCCGTGAACGCCAATTCTCTGTCGCCACCGAAAATGCCCCGGAGTAACGCGCGCTGCACGCGCTGCATCAATCACGCTGTGAATCCAATCATTCGAACATCCATGTTACTACTTCCAGTACACGCTACCAAGGTTGCTTGCTATCGTAGCAGCTACGCCGTCGTGTACACGACACTGCGCACGGTCTTGAGCATGACGTCGCCCCACCCAGCGATGCCTTCATGCAGTTCCTGCAGCGCAAACGGCGACACGGGGAACTGCGGCTTGTGCAGCTTGACGAACGCCGCCCTCCGCATCGTCACCACAAGCTCCGTCTCCTCTTCACCTGTCACGGTCATCCCGATCGTCTTGGCTTTCTGCTTGGGTTTCTGTCGACTCACCGTGAGCACCACAGCACCTGAAATATCCTTCCTCACTTTCTCGTTGGGCGTGTACGGGTACAACTCGTCTTCATCCACACAGTCGGTCGCTAAAATGGCGCAGGGGCCGACCCCGATGCCCAGCTCGTCCTTCCCGAACAACTGCGGGAACGACACGGCGTTCATCTCGGTCGTCACGCCGCAATCCTCCGTAGACGCGATCCTGGAATTGTACGCAGTGCCTTCAATCGAGTCGTAGTCGTCTCGCACGGTGATATGTCCCAGTCTCTCCGAGATGCTAATCTCCATATTGGTCAAGTAAAAGATCAAGGCGTTATACACTTGCTCCAAGGACTCGACGCCTCGGAAATGGACCATTTCGAAGCGCACGCAGCATAAATCTCCGTGCGCAGACTCGAACCTCTCGTCCGAGAGCTGCATCTTCTCGGCCTGCGAGTGGCTGCTCCTGGCCATAATGTACTCGTACGCGTTGCGCAGCTTCTCGGCGCGGATGGCGCGCAACGTGGCTCTCCGTTCGGGCCAGTCCTTGGTGAGGTGTATACGTGTATACAAGGGATGTGTATACTGGTCCCCTAAGCATTTGGACAATAACGACTGGGCATTGGCCACATGCAGCTGCTGGTGGCGTAAAACGCTCGTGAGCGCCGCGTTCTCGGCCTCTCTGCGCTGCAGAACGGGGTCGGCCTTGGCCACTTGGTCGGGCGGGAGGTGGCGCGTCTTGAGGACGGCCACTTGGCTCTCGAGGCGCTCGATCTCTTGCTGGAGCGTCGACTGCTCCTCTTTGCGCAGAATGTAGGTCGCTTTCCGCTTCTTCTTGGGCTTGGGCGACTTGGACGCGCTCGAGTGGGTGGGAGACGGCGGCAGCAGCTCTGGGGAGGACGAGGAGATGGGTGACAGGCCCTGGAAGAGCTGCTCGTTCAGCTCTGTGAACATGACGTCAGGAGTGAATGTACGCGGGACGAAGGAAATTGACAACTGATGCGGATGGGATAGGCCGCCGCTGTTGAGTAATTCACTATGTATAGAGTGTCAGGGGTAGAATATAGATACTGAGAATAGTTTGGGAATGACAGTGATAGTGCGGATATGGGAGGATATAGGAAGATACAGGTAGAGAGGTAGTGGGAATTGGGCAAGACAGGAATGCTTGTTGGCGGTAACGAGTAAATGACTAAAGGAACATGTGCACTCATCAGCGTGAAGTGGGGAGAAGTCAGTCGCCTTGAAGGACTTGACGGTCATGAATCGTTTGGGAGTGATTTTTTTTTAGATGGTTATGATTGTAGTTCATTTTTTCTGGTTGAGGACTCGACTGGAGTGCAACGCACTTCGAAGTCCTACACAATAGCACGACTGCATTGCATTGGATCGTCATCGTTGGCCATGTGATCACCTCACTACCAGCAGAAGCCTTGTCGGCGTTCGCAGGAGACCGGTTTTAATCGAAGCAAAGTGGTGTGACGCGAGAAAATTTAGGCCGTGTTCGCGATAGAGCTGAAATGTCGTTTTTGGCCAAAACCATCGCCGCGAACACGAATATCTCGAAACGATGTTTTGGGGCTGGAACGACGTTTTCTGATTCATTCCGGAAATCAGGGTGGCACCTGATTTCCACAGAATGAGTTTAACTTTGAGCAATGTTCGTATCCAAATTGTTGTAACCGAGAAGGAGAAGGATTTTCCTTCTTTTTAATGACTTCACGCCGACACTACAAGCAGGCAAGCTCAGTAGCCAAAGCCACAACCTTCACCCTGAGGAAGTCACCAAGTACGGTCCATATTAGCCAAAAAGGCGACACCATCACCAAGGCGGTTGCCCTTACCAACGACACAAGTTAGCGGGCTGAAGGATTCGCTTTGCTAGAGATGTACTGAAAGCCCTAAAAGAATCATATCTCACAAATGACGAAGTTCTTAAGCAAAGCGTGGAGCAAGCTAGCGCAAAGCGGGTGGTAGACAAGCGCTTCTTCTACACTTATATTTATTCGTACTGAATTGTATGCAGGGTAGAAGAAGGATAGGATTATGCGTGGCATTGACCCGTATGAAAGTGGTCGCGAAACAAGCGCCTGCTTCTTGATGCATGTATGTCCTAGGAACAGCATTGCTCGTCGCTGTAAATAGCCCGAGAATTCTCGCAGACCTGCCTTGCAAGGGGATCTTTGAGCGGTGATCAGAGCAATGCACATAGCGAGCAGCAACTCATCCATGATTTCATCAAACGGCCTAAACTCGAGCGTCAGCACGACCAGGAACACCTGTTTCACTTCGACCACTATTGGGAGGGTAAGATTTTGACGCGGAACGAAGTCTCATACTGCGAACACAAAATCTTGGAACGACATTCCAATTTTTGCATGAAAAATAATTTTCTTTTTTCTGTGGCGTGTCAAGTGTCATTTTAGCAAAACGATGTCCATCGCGAACACGACCTTATCGTCTCAACGGTTCAAACCACTGTACACATCGAGAAGCGCAACGATGGTTCTTGTTCTTCATAACAGTTCTCCGATGCTCGAGCATCGCAGATTTATGGATCTCTTGTCGGTGAGATAGACCCAGAGGGAAATAAAAGTCGCGCAAATTGAGCGATTGTCGCTTTAATGCGGGCAACACACGATCGTTGCGCTACGCGACTTCCGGTATTCATAACTTTGGCCTACATCAGGGGAGATTTTTCGTTTCCTCACGTGTATTATTTTTCATCTTCAGTGCGTCTCGGATCGTTCATCTCGGTTGCAGCCGAGATGAATTGGCATGCGGATGAAGCAAGGCATTTGCTGACTGCTTCCAGCATTTTCATCGCTGCGATGAGTACAAATGCCTCTCCTGGGGACACTTTCGGAATGATTTTGGCTGAAGAAACTTATTACCTATCGTTTGCAACGTAAATGTGTTTTTGGCCATCCGTGATGGTGTGGCCGTCTTGAGACACCAACCTCATATCTTTCTTGTTGATAAATCCGTCATCAGAGCTAACGTGAAAAGAAATTCCAAGCGCAACCTCACAATAGGATCCCTAGAAAGCGGTTGTGACGTTGAATTTTGTGAGCGAGGTGTATGTGTCTGAATGTAGTTTTCATTTTGCATCTTGCATCGAGTAAGCAACTTCCCAAGTCCCAAGCAAATAAAGAGCCCGGGCTGCATCAGTATGAAGGGTTTCCAGGCTGCGATTTTCGTCGTGCTGCTATGCATTACGCAGGGCAGTGCCGAAGCTAGCTCAGCGTAACCCCAACTACAACCCAAAACTGAACGACTGAAGAGGAGTGTACTCGCGCGACTGCCACCATCATTTGCGACGCGCGTAATGTGACTTCAAGGCACAAGCACCAACAAAAAAGTTTTTGACCAGACTCCAAAACGCCCTGCTGCTTGCCGACGGTAGAACATCTTCGAGGTTTCACGCTACAGCAAGACCGCCATTTGCCATCTTCGAGCTGCCATTTTTCAGATGCAATTAATCGCTGAATGAAAACGAATCTGTGATGGATCTGCGGCCGAAATGACGAGCGACCTGGATTGCTTGAACTGCAACGAGGGGCAGCAGTTCGTGCTCCGGCAGATTGGACGGGCGACGGCAGTCAGCCGCCAGAATGAAGAGTGCGACGTTGAAGTATCAGGTGTGGAGCCTCCAAGATGTCTAGTCGACACTGGCGAGCAGCTGGACGAAGATCGGAGCAAGGAGCCGAAGATAGAAGAGAGCTCTCAGTTTGCAATCCGCGCGGAAGTAGACAAGCAGTTCGCGAGCGACTGGACGAAGCCTGGACGACTGGGACGAACGAGTGGGAACGCTGCTGCACGAGCAGTCACTGACAACGAACTGGCTTCGGACTCGACTACCGAGACCGACGACGAGTAGTGCCCGACGGGGTACGAAGTGGACGAATTGGACGAATTGGACGGACTGGACGGACGGAAGTGTCGACGGACTGTACATACGGGCGTAGTGCGGGTGGCATAGGACAGGGTAAAACGTAGGATCGCACTGGCGATTTCAGTCTGACTGACGGCTGCGATTCTAGGACGGGCGCCTGAGGCGTGGTGATCTCCGAGTGGCTAAGTAAGACGACGGCGTACTTGTCCAGCGGCTACCAGCGGTGCGTAGTGTTCAGGACGGAGGTGTGGACGGACGTGTAGTTGATTTGAAACAGTAAATAAAGTAGGTTGTCTCGTCAGCTGGACGGACACCGGCGCGGGAGGCTAGAGTTGCCAACCGACGGCCAACAGGATCTTGAACGTTCATCAGCACTGGACGAACCAACCTCGACTAGCGGAGGAAGCAGCTACGTTACAAATCGAATGTGTAAGCAACATATGCACTTATCATAGTTCGAAGTATGCTTTTCGCGCTTTTCTGGTAGAAAGAAGAAGCTAGTTGCTGATGCCGTCCGAAAACATTATTTTTGTTGTTGCACCAAGGTGATTGAATATTTGTTAGAACGACCCAGATTCATTTCAGACTGCGTCTCGTAGTATGTTGTCGCACCATGATTTCAACGCGAGCCATTGGCGTCTTCGAACTTCTCCGAGAAATGGGTAGTTTGAGAGGCTCGAAATGTATTGATCCCGTGGGTGATTATGGGATGGAACTGGGTCTTTAGTTGGGTGATTGACTTTCCATCCGGTTTACCATCATTCCTGATCCCAAAACGGCCACCAACAAAGTCGAAAAGTCTCACTTTGGCAGACGTGATGACAACTGCGGACAGTGGCGACCAAGAAGCCCTTCACGTTGTTTCTAGCTCCAATAGTAAAGCGAAACCTCGACGCAAGCGCAAAGCCACTGGGACTCGACGAAGGGTGGGTTTTTCACGTTGATGGTAGAGTTTATCGGAGACCAACGGATTAATCCCCTTGTTCACGTTTAACAGGAGGAGATTGAGGAGCTCAATGAACAAGTGAAGGCGTTGCAAGCGCAGATCAATCGGTTGCAGAGACAACAAGAGGCAGACGCGGACGTGAAACGCGAGGAATTGAAGCAGGAAATTCTGGAAACGGGTTTTATCCGACAAGCAGTTTTACAACAGCAGGCGTCGCTCGTTAATGTGCAGTCGGCGTTGTCCAGACTCACGGTACGGAATGCAATTACGGAAGACTTGGTCGGTCACATCTGATAATTTGGTTTGATGCTGTAGATGACGCAGTCTGGAGCCCCACACGCGACGAGTATCCGACTTGGAAGCAACCTGAAAGAACGATGGGCGACGTTGATCGAGATGAAGCCGAATAAACTGCGTGCGGCGCAGTTTTATCTGAAAGAGAGGGACCGGTTTGTGGATGATACGAGCGCATTCTCCTTTGCCACGCGCTTTGAGGAGCCGGACGCTTGCTTCTGCGGTCTGATCTACGATGTCGTGCCGTTCGAAGGAATCACTAATGTCAAGACCGTGTACGACGCACTTTACCACTACTTTGCCAACATGGAGATCCGCGTAACTGAGAGTTTGGGAGATATTACGATCCGGGAAGACGATGAAAGTTCGGAACCTGGTATTTCACAGTGCCGGTTTGTCTCGTTTCCAACGGCCCGCTGCTCGAGATGAACAGTATCATTTGTTCTGAGTTTAAAGAAGTGGATGATGAATTTGGCGACGGAGGCACAGTGGGGATTTTCACAGAAGACTACGTGGATCAAGATGAATTGTACCCGTACTTCCCAAATGAACGTGTCCGTCAAGATGCTACTGTCGTGACGCAGGTTCGAGCTCACATGAGGAAGGTCAAGAATGCCAAAGGGGTCGAAGAGGAGCAGCCAATTGTAGTGATGCAGCGTTGGGCTCATTGCCGGATTCACAAGCCCAAAATGGCTCTTTCACCTAACATTCTGCACGAACTTCGAGAGAAAAGTTCCCATTGGGGAGATGTCAAGCTTGACGCGGTGCGGGAACTGGTCTATCGCTCGAGTGCTCCGACAATAAGCGAATAACCGCCCCCACTAAATATCTTCGTCGCTACAAAAATGTCGCGAATGAGAAACACTTATTAATCATAAGCTACTCCGAGTAGTTGATATACTTTTCCTAGAAATCCGATAATTCTAAACGTCCTCCGTTCCGTTTCGGGCTTGAACATGCTGAACGTTGCCCACGTTGATCAACATTCCTTCCAACACCAATTCAAATTGAGTAAGTACAGGTACGCAGGGACCATGGCACGCGACACAATGAAGAGAAGGTTTGCAGTAAGTTTGCAAAGGCTTTCCGTACTTCGAAGGCACTTTCAGTATTTAAGTTCAAACAGGACGAAGGCTTGAAACTTTATTATCCTCCTTTGAAGACATTCACGCGTAGTTCTTCTTTGAAACTCTTCAACTAAAAGTTTTGTCTCCTCTTCGTTCTGTACGCGTGTGCTCCTTTCTCCTTACAAGTCTGCATGCTCGCGGCAGAAGTCGCGGTATTTCGCCTTGGCGCACTTCTCCGAGTAAAACACAGCGTAGCCGTCGTACACACGCCTCTTGATCGGCTTCCAGAGACGACGAACTCCAGTGAGTCCCAGGATTTCTTGGACTGCATGCGGCGTCATACCAGCTCGGAACCAGCGCCAGTACTTTGGTCGGTTGAGTGTCGAGATGATGAGGTCCCGGTCTTCTTCGTCGTCTTCCGTCGTACCCTTTTCGGTTTTGGTATCGTCACTGCTGTCTTCATCTTCGCCTTCATCCACAGCCCGAAGCATTCGCTTGGTGGTTCCGTTGTCGTCAGCGAGTTCACGATGCACTGATAGTTCAGGTGCCGCCACTTTTGAGATGTCCGAGTGCGAGTTCACCGCTAGGGCATTGCCACAAACTAGGATTCCGGTGAGAGCCACGGCCACGAAGTAGGTTAGACGCATCGTTTGCTTGAAAAGGGAAGTTCTTTTGGGGTACTGGACGTTGTAGTGCTTGAAGGCAAATTGTGAAGTGACTGAGGTGTTGAACGCCTTGGTTGTGTGGTGTAGACTGTGTATTGTTGTCGAGTGTTGGCGATCTCTGGTGAGACGGGCACTTCGTACGTGATCGATCAACCGTCATCATTGAAATCGACACCAGAAAGAACTGCGAGCTCACGCAGTTCGAACAAAAGGAAGATGGCTTGGATTGTCAAATCTGAGGATGGAGCAGGACGCACATATATCTAGCCAGAACAAAGTGTTTCCGATGCTGGTGCAGTTGAGGCTGTCAAGACATCGATGCTGATTGCAACCAGTAAAACTTTCTCGACTTATGCATGGACAAGCAATGACTGCAACAGAAGATCCCTGAAATCTCGCAAGAATAATGTTGACTCGATGTATAGGTACAGATAGCCCTGCTCTACGAAGTTCATTGTCGAGACCCCAAACGCACGTCCACCACGAGTGTGGGCTAATTACCTTAGCCACTCGACAGATACGATACAATGCGGCATTGCAAACACCAGGCTTTGCTTTTTCGTCATCTTTATCCTCAAAGCATCCACTTGCAATATAACACAGTCAAAAGTCACCAATACTTCGCTATAACACCAGTTTCACCCACATATTGCTAAAAACCCAACGGTATAGACTTGGGTGATTTGCCACCCTTAATAACACCCAACCGAGTTCATTCGGAATTCTGACCTCTTACCGCCATGTCGTCTCCTGTCCCGCGTGATATTACGAGCTACTCGGAGCCTGCAGCTTCGCCCATTGAAGTGGAAGATCACGACGTGCTCATGACGGACGTGGAGTCGTCAAAAACCCAATCTCAATCACCCCTCACTGCTTCCGATAAAAGACCCACCACACCTCGAGTGAAAAAGCCACTTACGTCGCCCGCAAAGTGAGATGCGACCTTTTTGACCTTTTCTTTCCTTATTTGTAGTTGATATTTACTTATTTTATTACACTAATTATTAACAGGAGGAGAAAGAGTTTTTGCTGAAGGAGATGGACATTCTCCAGGCTCAACTTAAGCAACTAAAGCGACACGCAGCTCTAAATGATAAAAAATCGGAACAGGAACGTACCAGTGTACAGAGAGAACTATCGAGAGAGTTTTTAGAAGGAGCTTCTCGTCAGCAACAAATGTCCCTGGTGAACATTCAATCGGCTCTTTCGGGCTACGTGGTACATACTTCTGTTACATGTATTATAGTGAAATATCTGCTAATTATTCTTTTTTACTTTGTTTTATGTTGTGTAGAGTGTGCAGCAGAATGTTCCGTTCGAGATGTGGATTTACCTGGGGACGGACGTGGAAGAGCGACGACGGACGTTAGCGTCGCTGAAGGAACGCAAGTTGAGAGCGGCGAAATTGTATTTAGTGGAACGCACCCGATTCCTTGATCCGTCGAGTCCGTTTGCTGAACATTCGCGGTTTGTTGCGCACAATGGGGATTATTGTGCGCTGCGGTTCGACATCACTCCGTACGAAGGGGTCTCGAGTGTGCGCAAGGTCTACGATGCTCTGTGCCACTACTTCAGCCATACAGAGATTTGGGTGACGGACATTCTAGGGGATATGACCATTCGAGAAGATGACGATAGCGGCAAAGGCATCACGCAGAACCGATTGGTGTCTTCACTGGCAAACGGTGTTGAACTGGAAATGAACAACGTCATGTACACGGAGTTTCGTGAGCATGACGACGAATTCGGTGATGGCGGGGCGTGCGGACTATTTACTACGGATTCCGTGGACAAGGACGAGTTGTTTCCGTACAAACCAAGCGAGCGAATGCGGTATGATGTGACAGCAGTGTTGGCAGTGAAAGCGCAGCAGCGCAAGAAAGTAAATGCTGCTGGAAAGTTAGTGGACGAGCACGTGGTGGTGCTTACTCGATCGTGCTTGATCAAGCTTCGACACGGAGAAATCAAGCTCCCATTTGAGATAGCACACGAGCTGCGCGAAGGTGTAGGAAACTGGGGCGATGTGATGCTACAAACGGTGCGCCAGATTTTATATCGGTGACGGGAAAACATTTGAACGAGAAAAAATTGCAACATCGAGGTTAGTATTTCTTCTACTTCTGTGGTCCAGAAGCTTAGCAAGTCATCCTGGCCATCGAGTAGAACCACGAATCAAACTGCAAGAACTCTCAAACATACCGTTTGGTTTTGTCCCGATCTGCCACCGCTGAGTCGATCATCAGCGTCGGTGCATTTTGAGAAAACACACGTGGCAACATTCCACCGGTACAGTACAGTACTGTACTATGCCAATTGATTGGCATCTATCCTCAGAACGTGTAGACAGACCAGTGCACAGTCGAATTAAACAGACTTTCGGGATAACCAAATTCAGATCAGCAGCGTCGTTGGCAGAGATAGTGATGACTCCGGCCCATGGAGACAACAAGACCTCAGATGCTGTTGCCAGCCCCAGTACCAAACCAAAACCTCGACGCAAGCGCAAAGGTACCGGGACCCGACGCAAGGTGAGATTTTCACGAAAGTTACGGCATGACATCGGAGACCAACTAATTGTTGAGGTTAACAGGAGGAAATTCAGTCGCTGCATGAACAAGTGAAGGCATTGCAAGTCGAGTTGGCCCAGCTACAGAAACAAGAGGCGGAAGCGGATTTGAAAAGCCAAGGAATGCAGCAGAAGATGCTGGATACGGACTTCGTCCGACAAGCGGTGCTGGTTCAACAAGCGTCACTCGTGAACGTGCAGTCAGCACTGTCCAAACTATCGGTACGAACAACAGAAGTTGTTTGGTTCACGGCTGATGAATAGTTTTAACGTTTTTGTATTGATGCAGGTGATTCATTCTAATGCTCCCCACGTGATGAATATTTATCTCGGAAGAAACCTGCAAGAACGCTGGGCGACGCTAATGGAGATGAAGCCGGTCAAACTACGTGAGGCACAGTTTTACTTGAGAGAGCGAGGCCGATTTGTTGACGAGACGAGTGCGTTCGCCTATTATACACGTTTTGAGGAGGACGGCGCCTTCTGCGACCACATCTACGACGTCGTGCCGTTCGAAGGCATCAGTAGTGTCAAGGTAGTGTACGACGCCCTCCACTATTATTTCTCGCACATGGAGATCCGCGTGACCGAGGGTATGGGAGATATCACGATCCGAGAAGACGATGGGAGCTCCGAGTCCGGGATTTCCCAGTGCCGCTTTGTCTCGTACGTTCCCAACGGCCCGCTGATCGAAATGAATTTCATTGTTTACTCGGAATTCAAAGAAGTGGACGAAGAGTTCGGCGATGGAGGCGCTGTAGGAATTTTTACAGAACACTTCGTGGACCAAGACGACTTGTACCCGTACTTCCCAGACGAGCGTGTGCGTCAAGACGCGACGGTTGTGACGCAAGTTCGAGCGTACATGAAAAAAGCGAGAAATACTGCGGGCGTCGTAGAGGAACAACCGATTGTTGTGATGGAGCGCTGGGCACATTGTAGGATTCACAAGCCCAAAATGACTCTATCGCCTGGTATTCTGCATGAAATCCGAGAGAAATGTTCGATTTGGGGAGACATCAAGCTCGACGCAGTGCGAGAACTGGTCTACGGCTCCAACTCCGTGAATTAAGGCCACTAAGTCCTCTCCGAATGGAGAGTTAAAACTTCGCGAGTCGAACGTGTAAATGACGAGGGAGAAGAGTCATCCGCTTACGATCAAGTCGTTTGATTAGTTTGTCGTTATCAGAGCGGCGAATCAAGTCACTATCTTTCATGGTCGTAGAATGCATCCGACGGTGTTTCAGAGAAGCTTGATGATATTTGCTTAGAGTCGGAAGGTACCAGAATCAAAGTCACCAAGGAATTGCAGCACGAGCACCAAAGCCGCTCAGTGCAATTCGTCAGGACTGCTCCGTTGAGCCAGGCTCTTCCGTCAATTCTCAAACACACTGCTGAAAATGACTTTTGCTGGGGAACAGTGTTGAGCATCAACAGCTGGAAGATCCTTTGGCATACCAAATCTCAAGGAAGATAAAGGAACGGCATTGCTATGGTAGCCGGAGCGGGTGATTCCAAGTACTTTTCAACGAGACTTGCTTCTTTCCGTTCGTGACGCTAGCATTCCTGCTACAGGTTTCCGCAGCTTCCTACACGTATATGCGCCACAATTTCTGATTTAATGAGATTGTCTAAACACTGTTGTCATTTACCACTGTACATGCAGCTGTCTTGTCTTCATCTGTATCATTTAATTCGTGGGATCCATTGAGCCAGAGTTGATTCAAGACAGCAGCATTCATCATGACGCAAGCGATACTCGAGGCAACTGATCAGCAACTCCATCAGAGAATTTGAAACACGAGGCAGGAAACGAAGTCTGGCTAGATAGATGTGCGTCCTGATCCATCCTCAGATTTGACAATCCAAGCCATCTTCCTTTTGTTCGAACAGTGTGAGCTTGCAGTTCTTTCTGGTGTCCATTTCATCGGTTGGTCGATCAGCCCGTCTCACCGGAGCTCGCCAACACTCGACAACAATACACAGTCTACACCACACACGACCAACGTGTTCAACACCTCAGTCACTTCACAATTTGCCTTCACGCACTACAACGTCCAGTACTCCAACAAGAACTTCCCTTTTCAAGCAAACGATGCGTCTAACCTACTTCGTGGCCGTGGCTCTCACCGGAATCCTAGTTTGTGGCAATGCCCTAGCGGTGAACTCGCACTCGGACATCTCAAAAGTGGCGGCACCTGAACTATCAGTGCATCGTGAACTCGCTGACGACAACGGAACCACCAAGCGAATGCTTCGGGCTGTGGATGAAGGCGAAGATGAAGACAGCAGTGACGATACCAAAACCGAAAAGGGTACGACGGAAGACGACGAAGAAGACCGGGACCTCATCATCTCGACACTCAACCGACCAAAGTACTGGCGCTGGTTCCGAGCTGGTATGACGCCGCATGCAGTCCAAGAAATTCTGGGACTCACTGGAGTTCGTCGTCTCTGGAAGCCGATCAAGAGGCGTGTGTATGACGGCTACGCTGTGTTTTACTCGGAGAAGTGCGCCAAGGCGAAATACCGCGACTTCTGCCGCAAGCATGCAGACTTGTAATCGCACGGACGGAGAAAGGAGCACACGCGTACAGAATGAAGAGGAAACGGAACTTTTAGTTGAAGAGTTTGAGAGGAACTGGAAAATAAAGTTTCAAGCCTTCGTTCTGTTTGAACTTAAATACTGAAAGTGCCTTCGATGTTGTCATCGCAGTTCACCAAGACCACAAGCTAGTGCCAGTTCCAGTGGCTGGCAACTTACCGTAACGACAACGATAAAAACACACGAAGCAAAATTGACGGCGAAAATGAGTTCATGAAAGCCTTAGATTTTTAGGAATCGACAAATGTTCACTTTACTCGAATGTCAATGTCATAAACCCTATTCTACCTACTTAGAAGTATCAGAATGTGTTAAGTACGCATTCTTCAGGAAGAAAAGTGATGAATGCATCGAATGACTCTATCACAGAAGAGATTCTCGTCTCTCTGGCCCAAACGTTCTACCCGCTGCCCAGTACTTCCAAGCGTCCGTTAACCAGTGAAGAGAGCGGCTCCACGTCGGACGAAGCAACGCAAAATAACGTTAAAAGAGCAAGAAAACCAAAGGCCGGACGCCCAGTCACGTCGCGAAAAGGGTGTGGAACTGTTACAACGCTTTTATGGATTTTACTGTTTCTGATGCCTAATCTTATTGTTTTATTCCTTTATAGGAGGAAAAGAAGCTTTTACTGAAGGAATTGGCTTTTTTGGAAACTAAAGCGGCGTTTTTACGACAAGAAGCGGGGATTGCGGACCCGAAAGAGGTGGAGACTACTGAAAAACAATTGGAGACGAATCGACAATTGAGAGAGATTATTGTCCTGCAGCAAAATGCTGTTAGTGCAGCACAATCGGCATTTGCAGAGTTTTCGGTGCGTTGGTGGTGCCCAGTTTTGGAATTGTGAGGGGAGTTCTAATGAAAACTTGTCGATGTTTTAGACGCTGAGAGGACACAATCCGCTGGAAAGCTTTATCCACTTGAGCAAAGACATTGCAGCTCGACGATCAGAAGTTTGTGGACTAAAACACGAACATTTGCAGCGAGCAAAGGAGTTTTTGAAGCAGAGGATGCAGCTGGTGACGGACCCGAATCGACCTTTTCACGAGGAAGCTGGGCACTTGACGGATGAGGGTCATTACATCGCCACCAAGTTGGATGTGCACCAGTTTGTGGGCGTGCAGAGCGTGAAACAAGTGTTTGATGCGATGCAATTCTACTTTTTGAACTTGGAGATCACAACCTCGGAACTTGGAGAGGATTTGACGGTGCGAGAAGACTCAAACGACCTGGAAGTGGGAATTAACAAGAACCCCATGCTGCATCATCGTCTCGTGACGATGCTTTCGAATGGACCCTTGGTCGAGAAGAACGCGATCAAGTTTTTCCAGTACTTTGATGATGACGACGAGGGCATTATGGCCGCTGCTCCTGTTGACCAGGACGACTTGTACCCGTACAAACCAGCAGAACGTCTTCGTAAGGACGTCTCGGCAGCAATGAAGCTGTCGTCGTTCAAATGCAAGAACAGAGAGACTGCAGAAGACGAGATCGTAGTGGTGCTGACGAGATGGTTCAGGATCAAGCTGCACCACACGGAGATAAAGCTTCCTACACACGTGCTGCAGGCGATCCAACGCAGCGTCACGCTATTCACAGATCACATGGTTCACAACATGAACCAGTCGCTTTACGGTGCTCCATAAAGAAGGAGTCGTCAAAACTGCGTGCTCGTTTGCATCATTAACTCTTTCAAAATATTGGCAGTGTACTTCTACATCATATTCGGTCCGATCGACAGGCAACGACGATCTTAACGGGACTCATAGATGACCCGGTGCATACTTTGAACCATCGTGTCTGAAAAGCAAGCTAGTCCTTGGCGGACCTCTTGAAGAACATGAGGCGGAATGTCCATCTCTGTGTGATGCAACTTGACTCTGAAAAATCGAGTAAGCACTACAACGCGCTCATACTCGTCGTCTTCGTTCTCCTCTTCAGGGTCTCGTGGGTATGGAAATCCACCGGCGCCATACAGCGGGTGACGAGTTCGAGTCTTTTTCTTTCGGTTTGGTGGCCTCTTGCAAAAATGTTCGGTGAACTTCATCGCTGCGTTGATATCCATTCTAATGCGTTCGTCAGGAACGTAAGGGTACATATCGTCCAAATCCACAGAGTCTGTGGCCACTAGAGCATACGGAGAGTTCCCTTCGCCGTCGCCATTCACGCCAGGTTCAACCAGTTTGAAGAACTTGACGATATTCTTCTCGACCTTAACATTGTGAGACATCGTGCTCACCAATCGGTGGTTCGAAAACGCGTCACTTGCCGAGCTGTCATCGTCTTCCCGCACCGTGATATCTCCCAGCATCTCGGAAATACTGATCTCCATATTACGGAAGAAAAACTGCAGCGCCTCAAAAACCTGTCGAACGGACCGCACGCCATGGAACGGCGTGTTGTCCAGCTTCTCAGCACAAAAATGTCCGTCCTCCGTCTCATACTTGCTCTCCTGGCACCAGGGCGTCGTGCGCGGCAGGAACTTAGACCGCTCGGTGATGAACTCGTCCGCCTGGCGCAGCTTCACCTCCTTCATGTCCACGAGCGCCGCTCGTCTCTGCTTGAGATCCGTCGTCAAGTGGATGAACGTCTCGATGGGGCTCTCCGCGCACTTCATCAAGTACTCGGCCGCCATGATCGAGTGTGCGTTCCTCAGCAGCATGTCCTGTTTCCTCGTCTCGGCCCTCAGCCTGTCGTTGTCCTGTGCTCTGGCCAGCAGTCGCTCCTTCTCAGCAAAGAACGCGTCCGGGATGCCGCTCGCGCGTCGCAGCTGCAGCACCTGCAGCTTGAGCTCCTCCATCTCTGCTTCCAGCATGGCCTTCTTCTCTTTGCGTACAATGTACGTGGGTTTCTTGTCTCTCCTCTTGCGTTTCGGCTCGTCCTCCTCCTGTCTCGACCCTGTACTTCTCTTAATGTACCTCCTCTTGGGACTAGCGCCGTCCAACCTCTTCCTGCCTCGTCCTGCGTCCTGCACAGGATCCTGCCCAAGTGCAGGCGGCGTCAGCTCCTCCGACGTGTCCTCAAACTCGTCTCTGCGTCCTGCGACGTGTGGCAAACGTCCTGCAGCCTGCGAACGGCCCGTGCCGACCGACTGGATGAGTGACAGCAGGTTGTCAGCCGCCATGGCCGTGTCGGGCGCCGTCCTGGGCGAGATTTGAGTGCGCAGGACGCCGCGTTCGTCCTGAGGGAACGCAGGACGCGGGAAACTCGGCGTAGGGGCGAAAGGGGCGCGATTGGGGGCGCCCAGAGGCCGCAGAACCCGCGGGTCTTCGCTCTTGACGTCGCGCGCGTCTCGGCTGCCGTCGTAGCGGGACGTGGAGGCGCCTGCGGACGCGCTGGAGCCCACGGGGCGCCGCTCGTAGACGCTCATTTCGGCCGATTGCGCTCTCCGCTGCTTGATTGCGACTGAGGTCGAAAGTGGGAAATGGGCCGCGTTTTGTAACATTTGCAGGTTGTTGAGCTTTTTCGCGGGATTTTCCTGCCGATGAGTAAAGGAGTTCGCGACGGATAATAGGAAAAGAGTTAGTGGCGCGTCTTGCGTTGACAAGAGTTGATTATATTACATGTATATCCCTAGGTACAGCATCAATTGTTGGGCTTAGGTCAGCAAAAGTTTGGAAAGAGGGTACACAACGATGACTAATACAAAAGTACTGGACACGGCCTGATGTCCTACGATCGAAAGTTGGTAGCTCCCTTCCTTGAGCTGCTGATACCAAGTCTGCGACGTGCTCATAGCTTACTTTGTTCTTGCTGTAGGGAAGCGCTTCAGCACGTTCAGGTACAGCGCCAGTTATCCCATTTTTTTGCTGTACATTTGTACATGTACCAAACCGCCCGCATCATCAAAAATGGACTGTCGATTACTATTCAAAGCCCCATAATCGTGATCTCCAGTCGTGGCCGGCTCTATTACTCCTGCTTTTTTTCTTGGGGGGGGGGGTGATTCAGCCACAGCTGATTCTGTACATACCCTCCTGTTCGTCTACAGTTCTTGCTTGTACAATACAGCTCTCCTCCTACTTTAGTACATGTCTTGTCTTCAGAACGAGTGCGAAGTGATGAACCAATAACATTGACAAGTGCCAACCAAACAGTCTTTAGTCCCAATAACATGATGCCAGCTCCGTAACGTGGTGTCGCGCATCTCGCGTATGATGTTGACGATACGCATTGCCCCCATGTGCATCCACAATCCGTAGAGATATCACCGCCCGCTAGTGAGTCCGTGTCAACGAGAGTGTCCGCTGCATGGCCCGCACCAACTCGTCCCCCCACCGTCCGATCTCGTGTCGAGTTTCCTCCAAACAGTCGTAGGATACGTCAAGGTCCGAGTGGTGCAACTTGATCAATGACCAGAGAGTGACTTTGACAACCAATTCATTATCGTCGCTGGCCCGATGGATATGACGGTGCTCCTCTTTCGGAAGCCGCGTGAGCAGAAGCGCTGCTGTGACGTCCTTCCGCATCCGCTCCTGCGCTTTGTACGGATAAAGTTCGTCTTCGTCCACGAAATCCGCCATGATGATTCCGTACTCGCTCGTTGCTGTGCCATTCGGCCCTCCTGCCGTAGTTGCCTCGTGAAACTCGTTGAACTGCAGCGAGTTGGTCTCTAGCGGTGGTGCCTGGGGCGCTGATCCGGTCGAAGTCACGAGTCTCAGCTGCGTGACATTGTCGTCGCCATTGTCGTCATCCTCTCGAATCGTGATGTTGCCCAGCACCTCCGACATGCTCATTTCAACGTTTGCAATCTGGAAAAGCGCTGCGTCAAACACTGCACGCACAGTGACAGCTCCCCGGAAGTGGGCGACTGCGAACCGCACGGCGCAATAATCCCCTCTCGACGTCTCGAACCGCTCCTCTTCGCAGTACTGCCGTCCAGGTTCCAGTCCTCGACTACGACGCAGTAGAAACTCGTGCGTGCTCTGCAGTTTATCCTGCTTCATGGCCACTAGCTCCCGATGGCGCTGGATGCGATCCAGTCCGAGCTTTATACACGTGTTGATAGGACTAATATAATGCTGCTGCTGTACGTACCCCGACATCAAGCCCTGCACGTCCGCTAACGTCGACTGCCTCGACTGCACTGCATCTCGTAGAATGGTGTTCATCACTGGCGCCTGCGTGTGCTTTTTGACATGCAACGCGTTCGACACAATGGCCTGCGACTTGAGACTCTCCAATTGGTTCTGCAGCTGTTCGATCTCACTCAACAGCTCCATCTTCTGCTCCTTACGGAGGGTGTGGGTGGGTTTGCGTTCCTTGCGTCGGGGCTTCACCTGTTTGGATGGTCCTTTGAATTGCGTCTTCTGACGTTTCGTTTTGATGTCGTCGGCGCTGCTTTCGTCTCCGCTGGTGCTCGTGGCACTATGGAACTGCTCCATCTCAACTGTCGAGGGCGTCACGGGGCTCGGATACACTGCGACGGCCATGGGAGACGCCATGTGGGCGTTCATGTCGGTCCAGGGCACGGAATTCATGGCGGCGACGTCCAAATTGCTGCCTGGAAGAGGTCGTCGGCGCGTCGAGCTGCCGAAGTGCGACGGGAAGCTGCAGTCCATTCCGGAGCCGTAGAAGGAGGAATGCATTTCGCTTACTGCCGGCCAGGAAGCCCAACGCACTTATCCCTGTGACGCGCTGGACGGTGCGACGACGTTGGGCTCTACACTGCATGGAAGGGACGAACGCGCCGCAATCTCCTCCACATTCAAGCACGTCCCACTACGCTCAAGAAGTTCTTCAGCTTCCGCTGCAGAATTTCTCCTTGACCTACTGTCTCGATGGGGTCACAGGCGACTCGCTGTTCCTTAGATTGGAAAGCTCAAGTGGTCTGACTGCCTTGTACCTGTTTGATGCAGGACTTACAGCCGAGATTGCTGAAACAGAGTTTGTCATCGCACAGGTGAACGTCCAACTGAGTCAGGTTTTCAACCTGTTGTCGCTCTGGCCAACACCAGAACGCCAGGGCCATCACTCGTTTACCGCGATTGCAAAGACCACACGACGTGAGCCTCACCTCACGCAGCACGCGCCTTGCTAACCACACGTGTGTCCCAGTCCGGAGGTTCCAGGTCCCGCCGAGGCATGTCGCCCAAAAGCGGACCACGCCGCCATCTCTTGTCGAGTCCAGTTAGGTGGTCGGCACCACCAATCACCACTTGCAATTGCAGCAGTCGGAAGGAAACCCTGTATACAATACACATGCACACTCTTCTTCATTGCATTTTGCTGGTCTTGTATCGGCCACTTCAGTCAAGGATGTCCGCGTAATCGCTGTCCAGGCGATTGCGAGTTTTACGATGAGCGCGGACACCCCTCTCGATAGTCATTTTATCCTTTTTCGGAGGACGTTCACTATCCAACCCACCCGCTCCGTCCTGTTCCTATGTACCGCACCCCAAACTAATCCCTTCAGTCGTCATCCATTTATCGCAACTCAGAGGATCATCGCTGCTAAACGCTCTCCACGTCGTCATCAGTCTGCTTTTACCCACCAAATGCGCAGCAGTGTCGAGTCTCGACTAACGAAAGCCCTCTCTAGTGTCCAATACAGCACCAACCTCTGCATTTAACCTCTCGTACCAAATGGACCCGTTCCAGCTCTCCACAGCGCAGTCGTTCGCGCTCCAAGCGTCCAAACCGCCAGTGCACCAGCCACAAGACGCTCTCATGGTCGTGGACAATCGGCAGCGGCAGGTTTGGAGCGGAATCAATTGCTGGGCACCTCAGCTGCAAGACCCACAACGACACGGAGCTGCCGCTTCGTTGATGGAGCTCACCGCGAGCTCTTCCGAGATTTTAGGGGACGAGACGCCGGCCACTGGATCTCCAGCGTCCTCGGCTTGCACGTCGCCTCCACCCGTGAAGAAGAAGCGAGTTTTCAAGAAGCGCAAAGCGACGCACACGATCCGGAAGGAGCAGAAGGCGGCACTTGAGAAGGAGATTGAGGAGCTGCAGAAAAAGCTGGAGGAGATCAAGTTCCAGGCGCTCGTGCAGCAAGGAGAAGCGTCCAAGTCGTACCATGACCGAGTCGTGGAGAACGCTGTGCTGAGAGAGTCGATCCAGGACCAGCACTTGGTGATGGCTCAGGCGCGTGCGCTGCTGTCGGGACACACGCAGCATCACATGAGTGGCGTGCGGCCGATGGAGACGAAGATCTGTCTCAGTGCCGATCGAGCCGAGCGAAGAGAAGTGCTGCACGCGCTGAGAGGAGCTAAGTTGCGCGACGCCAAGCGGTTTATTAGCGTACGAAGCAGAGGAATCAACCCAAACACGCCGTACTTTCAAGAGGAGAGGTACGAAACAGCAGAGGGAGACTATTGCATTGTCAGGTTTGAGGTGTCCCCGTTGCGTGGAGTGAGAGGAGGCGTGCGAGCGGTGTACGACGCAGTTCTTCAAGCCGCGTTCAATGCCGAGATCATCATCTCCGAGACGTCAGGAAACATTACTGTGCGGGAAGACGACGACCAAAACGACGACAGCGTCTCGCAGATGCGCTTGGTATCCCAGACGAACCAAGGCATGCTGCTCGAGAACAACCTCGTGCACTTTGCCGAGTATTCCAGCGGCGAGAACGGCAACGATTGCTACGCAGTCACCACGTCGGACTTTGTCGATGAAGACGCTCTCTATCCATATAGACCGTTGGAACGTGTACGACGCGACGCCACGGCCGCCATGTTGATGACTTCGTACGTCGAGCCAAGTGCCAAGGGCGAGAGCGAGTCGGTGGTGGTGGTCACACGCTGGACCTGCGCCCGAATTTGCCACACAGAGCTCAACATTTCTCGCAAGGCGATACTGGACCTTCGACAGAACGCCATTCGATCGCAAAACACCTTCCTAAACTGCGTACGTGAGACGTTAGGACTCCCAGTGACCACCACGTAAATCAATTGTCGTTGCTGTTGCTGTAGCAATGGTGTGCGAGGAATCATATTCATGATTGCGCCGAATTACCATCACGCACATACTTACCCTTATCAGCAACGCATACCCTGTCTAAACCTATAATTTCAAATTCAAATGTTGGCTGAATCTGCCTTCAGCATTTCATGTACCTGCAGAAATGCATCACTATAAATGGTAAAGTTAAGGGGTATTACCCTACATAGATCTGCATCCCGGGCATTCCTGCTTCAGCTCGCTCGTGCTCAAGTCTCGTATTGCATAGCTGCAATATGTCTACATCTCTCCATACCCCACAAGGCAATCACAGTATCATGGACTTAATGAATGCAATGCAGTCCGACAAGGTCTCACGTATTGACACAGAACTCTCGTCACGCACCCGTTCTGGTGATACCAAAGTCTCCACTGCACGTCAAGTGGATTCGCAATTGCAATCGAATGCCAGTGACGCTCAAGACCCAGGAAAGAAGAAACGGGCGTATAAAAAGAGGAAGGCGACGCACACGTTGCGTAAAGAGGAAAAGCAGGCGCTGCAAGTCGAGATCGAAGCTCTGAAGGCCCAACTCGAGGCTTTGAAGCTGCAGGTGTTGGTGAAACGAGGCGACGCAGGCACGACGCTGGATCGGAAGATCGCGCACAATGCCGTGCTGCGGGATGTGTTGCAGAAGCAGCACGTGGTGCTGGCACAGACACAAGGAATGCTCGTGGGCTGTGCACAACGTCACTCGTACGAAGTGCGTCCGACTGAGATGTTCATCCACTTGACAGCAGATCGGGCGGAGAGACACGAGACATTGAAAGCACTTAGAGGACCGAAACTGTTCTACGCCAGGAGGTTCATCCAGCACCGCAGTCTGGGCATGCACCCCACAGCAGAATATTTTCATGAAGAGAGGTACGAAACACCAGAGGGGGACTACTGCAACGTACGCTTTGACAGAGTACCTTTACGAGGAGTGAGAGGAGGGATTCGAGCGGTGCTGGATGCCTTGAAGCAAGCGGCGTTTAACGCCGAGATCATCATTTCAGAGACTTCAGGCAATCTTACGATTCGAGAAGACGACGATCTTACGGAGGAGGACTGTTCCCAATTACGCTTGGTGACCCAGACGAACCGCGGCTATCTCATGGAAAACAACCTTGTCCATTTCACAGACTTCTCTCATGCCAGTGGAAGTGACAGCTACGCGGTCACTACGATCGATTTTGTGGATGAGGACGAGCTTTTGCCTTATCTTCCTGGACAGCGGATTCGGCGCGACACCACTGCGGCGATTTTGGTGACGTCACACGCAGACTCGAAAGTGAAAAAGGAGCTGGACGTGGATGGCTGCAGTGGACACACTTCGTCCGAGGAAGATGGAGACGCTGTCATCGTCATCACACGTTGGGCATTTACGAGAATTTGTCATACGGAGCTGAATGTCCCGCACCACGTGCTCCGAGAGATGCGTGACGTATCTGGTCGAGTGTCCGAGACGATGCTGAACTGCGTCCGCGAAACAATAGGGCTGCCGAAATAAATTAGTAAGTTAGTGCAGAAGTTAGGTAAGAGAAATATGAACCAGGATAGTTTTGAAAAGTTGTTCATCTTGTCCCTCAATCTTCGAGTAAAACTGCGTAAGAGCGCTCTCGTGATTACGCACGCCCGAGTGCCTACGTGCTTTGACGCCCCGCATGACGCACGGATGCCATTCTCTCTTTTGCAGTTTTCCAAACTTACCTCATCGATAATGGCTACACCAGTTTACTCTCTAGCACCAACTTCTGCCGTTGTTGCAGTCCTAGGCCACGGCTGGGCTGTGGCAAATAAAACGGATGAAGAATCGCAATTCAAGTATTCAGGAGATTTCCATGCACTTCTTACCGCCGCAACTCGAGACACAGATCGAGTGAAGTCGGACGATGAAGACGCGTCCAAGAAGAAGAAACGTGTGCACAAGAAGCGGAAATCGACCCATACCGTACGAAAAGAAGAGCGTCTCGCTCTGGAAGAAAAATTGGAGGGTTTACAGGCCAAACTCGAGGCCCTCAAGTTTCAAGCTCTGGTACAAAGTGGTGATGGAGATACTTCTCTACGCAGACAAATGGACCAGAACTCCGGTCTCCAAAACGCCATCCAGAAGAACCACCTTGTTGTGGCTCAGGCAGAGGCGATGCTCATGGGCTGTATGCAACCTCATTCCTACAATGTACGCCCGACCGAAATGTACATTCACCTGCCATCAAATTCATCTGAACGACGAGAGACACTAGCTGCGCTGAGAGGAATGAAACTAAACCACGCGAAGCAATTTATCGAGCAGCGCAGTGCAGGCCTTCACCCGACAGCAGATTACTTCAATGAGGAGAGATACGAAACACCCGAGGGTGATTTCTGCAACGTGCGATTCGAGCGAACATCTCTTCGTGGGGTCACAGGCGGAGTACGTGCTGTGCTTGACGCACTAAGGCATGCCATCTTCCACGCTGAAATCATTCTATCCGAGACGTCCGGCATGATCACGATCCGCGAGAACGACGACATGGACGGCGTGGACAACTTTTCCCAAATGAAACTCGTGACCGAGTCCACGCCGGGCATCCTCGTCGAAAACAACATCGTGCACTTCTCCGATTACGTGGAAAATGACGACAAAAGGCAAAGTTACGCCATCGCCGCTGCAGACTTTGTGGATAAATACGACCTTTTCCCGTATTGTCCTCACGAGCGCATTCGTCGCGATGCAACAACTGTGATTCTAGTCACCTCGTACCCGTCCGACAAGACACCAACCTCCGACTTGGACGTCATCGTGACTCGCTGGACTTTCAGTCGCATCTGCAACTCAAACCTCAATATTCCAGTCGAATTCCTTCGACAAGTGCGAGATCGATCGGGTCTAGCCTCGGAAATCATTCTCAACTGCGCTCGAGACACACTCGATCTCAAATAATACACATTATCACAATAGGATTCTATCGTCATATTTCCTCCTCTCTCATTGGTCGTTATTCCTGCCATTTAACAACACGCACAACCGGAATGGCGTCCACTGGAGCGCACTTCCTGCAGCCCGCGCGCGCCTTCCCGAGCCGCTTCCAGCGCCACGACAGCGCCGAGGACGACTGCGAAGCGTACGGCGCAGACCGCCACGCCGCCGCGGCTTTGCGAGGCTTCGCGGTTCGCGCACAAGAGGAAAATAACGAAAGTATCAGGTCGGAGGCTTTAGAAGGCGAAAAACCCGCGAAAAAGAAGCGAATTTACAAGAAACGGAAGGCCACGCACACGATCCGCAAGGAGGAGAAGCAGGCGCTCGAGTTGCAGATCGAAACGCTGCGAAATGAGCTGGAAATGCTGAAATTCCGGACGTTGGTGGAGACGGGGGACGAACCTCATTCCGACAGGAAGAAAGCGGCCAAAAGCGCCGTCCTTAGAGAAGCAGTACAAGAGCAACATTTGGTGCTAGCTAGAGCCCAAGCTATGCTGGCTGGACAGTCTCAAATGAGTGTGTACAGACTGCATCCGACCGAGACAACGATCCGACTTGGACCGGACAGAGACGAGAGGATGCGGACGTTAAATGCTCTGAGAGGTCCTAAGCTACACGAAGCCAGGAGGTTCTTACTGGAGAGAACGAGGGGACTGAGCCCTACGACGCCCTACTTTCAGGAGGAACGGTACGATACCGTGGACGGAGATTACTGTATCGCGAGGTTCGATGTGACCCCGTTCCGAGGTGCCAAGGGGGTGCACGAGGTCTTTACGGCCTTGCAACAGGCGATTTTCAACGCCGAGATCATTATTTCAGAGTCCTCGGGGAATATTACTATTCGAGAAGATGACGAGATTGGAGACGAGAATTTATCCCAGATGCGCTTTGTATCGCAGACCCCGCACGGCGTGCAGCAAGAGACGAACCTCGTACTGTTCTCGGACTGCGCGCAAGTTCAGGAGAAAAATACCTGTCTAGCGGAGAATGGGCGTTATGCGATCATGGCGTCCGATTTCGTGGATGAGGATATGCGGTTCCCGTACAGACCGCACGAGCGGATTAGGCGAGATTCAACGACGGTCACCATGGTGACATCGTATCGAGAGAAGAAGGCTACGAATGGCATTAAGAGCAAGGGTGAAGGAGAGCTTGTGGTGGTTGTCTCCCGGTGGGCGCTGAATATTGTGCGGCGTCCAGCTATGACAATTTCTAGTCAGGCTTGGGACGAACTGCGGAATTCTCACGTTCGATGGGGCGACCTGATGTTTAACTGCGTCCGCCAAGCACTTGGGCTACCTGTTGTTCGATAACGTTGTGATGATCTAATCAAGTTCAATAGCCTTTTTCGAGCTCCATGGATTATTTTTTCAGGGAATGGCTTTTTACACGGGTCCTTCGCTTGGCAACCACGAGATTGAAGTTCCGATAACGTGCTTTGAATTCTACCTCTGCCAAGAAATCACTTTGGTGTCGTTTTATCGCAAAATTATGGCATGGAATTCACTACTTAGTCAGCACTATCACGACGATAATCCCTGCGAGATAAATGGCGTGTGCAGGCAGGCAGACGAGTTCTACGAAAATTGGTAGAGGCCCATACGCCCACTGTAGAATCTCCAGTGTCTTGGTCTTTGGGCAGCGCTTCATCTGTACAAGTTGTTTCAGCTGTAGCAGCAAACAGAACGCCCACCGTCTCAAGATCATCACTACGACAAAGGTAGCAACGCAAGAACTCTACATGAACTGCGTGTGGGTTTTCGTGTCGCTCCCAACTACAACTAACTCCAACTTACCAACATCGCTCCAGTCGTGGCGAGGTCGATATCTACATGTATGTATATTGCAAGTAACAATTTCGCAAAGAACCACAGAATACGAAGACCAGATCTAGCGCACCGTACCGTTTAGCTTTGCTTTTGTACTTCGAAGTGCGAACGAGGTACAATTACTTGAACTGAGGAATTTTGCATCAGTTCTGTACTGAAGTGCTTCGAAGTCATAATTCACACTGTGGCACTGTACACCAAAGTTTTATATTTTCCATGCTACGAAAGCCACTTATTAGCTGCGTGCGTCTCAAGCTGCAGTCAGCCTACGTTGTGATGCAAACAGTGTATTTCATTCCGATATCGTCGCCCGAGTTGTGTCGTCTGAATACATGTGCCGCACACGTCTTCAAAAACTGCTACAGGGTTTCCATTGTCTGCCAGTTTCCACAGAGATTGTCTTGTTGACAGACAGCCGCAGCGAAGTCAACAACCGCCCGCCGTTATTTTTTTAAGACCAGACGTCAAATGCATGTACATGGTAGTTCACCTCTAGACTGAAATCATTACATACACAGACCAAGATACGTGCGGGACAGGCAACTAAACTAGTAAATGCGACTAACACCAGGACTCACACGCAACCGCGAGCACGAAACGACCGTGTTGCCGCTGTTCTTTGATGTGTTAGTCTTCATTTTCAATTCACTCAACTTCGTAGCAAGTGAATACAAAATGCTGCTTCAGTGGCTTGAAGATGGCGTTCTTAGCGAGTCATTTACGACCATCACTTCACCTATATTGGCAAGGGAGCAACGCGGAGAGTTCAAGTCTCAAGCGATCACGGAAACCAAGATTTTGATTAAATTCGTTGGGCCCGTGGTGCGTAACTTATGATTCTTGAGCGTGCTTTTCAACTATTGCGACCGAGGTAGAT
Source organism: Phytophthora sansomeana (assembly GCA_032158285.1). Taxonomy (NCBI): domain Eukaryota; phylum Oomycota; class Peronosporomycetes; order Peronosporales; family Peronosporaceae; genus Phytophthora; species Phytophthora sansomeana. The sequence goes on from JAPDHH010000197.1 coordinate 812,054, forward strand.
ATTGACGATGTCTCCATGGTTGCAGATGATAACGACGTTCTTTGAATTTCTTCCGGGCTTCACATCCATTGTTCTTGCCGGCAATATCGATTCTCCCGATGCACCACTATACGTCAATGCTGCGACCTTCTCGATAATGGTATGTCCTTAGCCCCTTTTTCAAGTGATAATGGCAAATGCCTGACCATTTTGTATTCATGTGCCTATAGTTGCTGACCCTCACATCGACGGCGATTGGGATAGGACTCGCATCTGCGCTCGATACGCTTTGCTCACAAGCGTACGGGGCCAAACGCTTGGACAAAATTGGCGTCTACTTCCAGACTGGCGTCATGGTTCTCAGTGTGAACCTCCTGCTCGACTTTGCCACAAACAGAATTGCAAGTGAAGCAAACGAGCGTGTGAAGCTGTAACCCACGACTACAACAATAAGTGTGTTGCATGACCACGCAAATGCAATTGTTACTTGAGAGATATACAGATAACGTCCTTGCCAACTCCTCTTGCAACTATTTTTCGCTAGAAAATGTATCATGCAGACTCAAACGAAGTGAGCACTTCACTAAAAGCTGCAAGCAGGTGACTTTTTTTTGGTTGCCAATTCGTAATGCACTGCATAGAAAACTTAGTTGCCAGGTCCACGCGCTTCAATCTCCCAAAATTTCTCCACGCGATCACCCCGGAAGGCCACAAGGTGGTCATACATGTTCGTGGTAGGGTCGCAGTGACCTGGAACGAGCAACAACTTGCTGCCAAGCGCAGGGAGCTTCACTTCGTTAATATCGATTCTGTTTTGCAGCGGTTTGAGGATGCCATGCTCGTCACCGCCTCCATGATACTCCAATGGCGTCGGAAGCTTCTCACCATTCACAAGCGAGTGCACAAGCGGCGATCCCGAATCCAACGACACCGCCTTCGTTCCGGCATCCACCACAGCGCGAGGCACTGCGGCCTTGGCATTCTTGCTCATCACCGTCGTCAACACAAACAAACTCTGCTGCCAGTCCTTCACAAACCCTCCATCGGGGGCCAAGTTCCACGCATAGTCTGCATCATTGAACAAATACGAGCCGGGCTGCACTTCCGTGAAAACGCCACTCGCCGCTTCCAACAAGTACGTGCCAGTACCTCCTCCCGTGACCACGTCACACTTGAGTCCCTGTTGCAGCAGTGCATCCCGTACACTTTTCGCCTTCTGCGCCACACCTTCAATCACTTTTTTCTTCTCCTCGAAACTGCGAATATGCTGCGCCGCGCCATGGTACGCCTGGATTCCGACCATTTCCAGCTCAGGAGCGTAGTTTTCAATGGTTTTGGCCAATTCCACGGCTTCTTCAATGGTATCGACGCCACATCGGTCCTGGCCCACGTTCACTTCCACCAAAGCTCGAAATTTGACTTTTTGAGTCTTCGCAACTTTTGCCGCTTGTTGCACAGTCTCCAGACTGTCGAAAATCAACGTCACTGTGGCGCCACCTTGGACCAACACCGCCATCCGAGCGTACCGTTCCTCTCCGTAAACTTCATTACTCAACAACAAATTTCGGACTCCGCCTTCGAACATCACTTCAGCTTCGCGGACTTTTTGGCAGCAGAGACCCACTGCGTGCGACATGTCCATTTGTAACTGTCCGACGGCAGAGGACTTGTGCGCCTTGGCATGTGGACGGATAGAGACGGTGGAGGACGCTTGGAGCGTTTCAGGAAGACGCTTGAGGTTCCATTCCAGAGCGTCCAGATCCACGAGCAGACAGGGCGTCTCCAAGGACGAAATAAGATCTCCAATACGTCCAGGAGATCGACGAGAGACTTTCGAGAGAGAGGAACTGGAGAGACGACGCATGGAAAGCGCTCTGAGAGCAGTGGCGGCAGCTACAGCCGCAAGGGGCAGTGTCGAGGAGCGCCACATATTTTTATGGAGTCGATCCAGAATTTCGTTATTTTCACAAATTTGATAGGTTTTGACAAAAATAGGGAACTTCGTGTTGTGGATCTGGCGAAGTGAACTTATGGACTTGTACATGTAGTATATTTTTGCTTCATCTAAGTGGAAAGGCAATGAATACAGTATATCGAGTAGTGAGTGAAAAGAAACCCCTGCAAGGTTCACGTCTGCGGAAGGAAATCGAACTTCTCTTGCTACAAACTGTTGTAGCCATGATGTTGATGCAGCTTACCACCCATTCACAAAATACTCGTATGTAGATTCAGCGTTTTTTGCCAGCTATGGCCCGCATCTAGTTTTAACCTACACAGAACGAAGAAGTGGTAATAACCTATAAAATCTTCCATATTGTGGGTAGATTCGCGTGCCCACCTACCTCCAAAATAATTCATGAGACCAAGCTTCTTCCTTCTCGCCGTTGCAGCCACCCTAGTTGCACTATCGTGATCACTGAAGACGGTGGAAACGCGCTCTCCCTGATAACTACTGCAACGACTTCAGTCAACGCTGACAAACGTTTTTTTTCTCGAATTCGCGAGGATGATCTGGAGACTGATTCAGAAGACGAAGAGAGGACGCTACCCCAACTGGACGATACATGGACGAAAAATCTGTAAAGGCTCTTGCGAAATAGACCAATAACGGAGCTTTGACGGAGCCTGACAACGAAATGGTGCACCTCATTACGTAGCTCCATGATGAAAACCAGCCACTGTTCAAGTCCATGCAAGAAATGGAATGGTTTCCACTAACCTTGACCAAAGCGTCGAATCTCGATGCAAAAGAGGCAAGCGTGACCAGGATTACCATTTTCTGGCTCCTGTTCCGACAACACCGGACAACCAACTAGAGATAGACCCTCCGTGATACGGAAGAGGTTTGGATCCAAGAAATCCACAGTACTCGAATGTACGAGCCCCATTTCAATAAGAATATACTTCCTTATTCAGCATGAAAAAGTGTTAGAAGGCATTGATTTTCGCCAGTTTCCACTGGTTCGTCAAATATAATCTTTACACTTTTTCTCGTGCATGTCGACCTCCATGAGACTCACACAACCCCTTGGACCGGAGTTGCCTGTTACATTCTGGAATAGTGCATTTCTGTCCTCCTCCATGGGAAAAGCACCTTCCACGTGTAAGTTTCCGCTTGGTACAGCCTGGGTACGAACATAATCTGACCCCGCCGTGACCCTTACACAGACCCTTGAATTGTGCCTTTTTCAGACAACCGGGATGAGAACAGCACAAAAGACCGCTGGCAGTCCGCATCCGAGTACTTTTCCTGGTGCTTCTGGTCTTGGAAACAACTGTGGAGGCCTTCTGACCATCGGTCTCTTTAATTTTATCAGCAGTGGGCATGACGATCCCCGGTGTCGCCAGAGCTTCTACGTCCTCTCCCCACACGAACATGTTCTCGAAGACTGGCATGGCGCTGGTATGGTCGTGCTTTGCATCTTGTAGCGGGTCAGGAGACGGCTCGGACTCTTCATTCATTGTTGGCTCTTATAATTGATATTTCTCGACTTTTGGAATAGTCAAATCCCCCGATCTTGTGACACCAAATTTCGGAAAAGCTCGTTTTTCAGAAAATTTCTCTGCTGTATTTAGCACACCCGAGTGCCTAAAATCTGTCCACCTACCTCAATAGTCACTATCGAATTTGCCCCAAGTCAATTGTCAGCTCCAGCGCAAAGTATTTTTTTGTTAAATGTTTCGTGGTTTGTCGTGCTGCTCTCCAAATTTCCATTGCAACTTTTGCACAACTCCAATCCGTACCAAACGTCGGAATGCCATTACTCGAGCTGCTTCGGGCCTTGCCGCGGTATGTGGTTTATTTGGCCATCGCAAATTTCGAGAACGCCGAACTCCGTCCACCGCCAATTTCGCGCTTCATTCGTGAATCGCGGTTGTCAAGTCCGCGACTCTCGTTCCGAGCTGCATGGGTTCGTTCACATGGAACCAGCCGACCTCCTTGGTCAAGATGGTACTCACATACTCACTCGGAATGCATTTGGCTTGACGAGAGGCAGTGGTCCGGCACGTCACTTGAAACAAACTTCGTTTCGTTTCTCAGTGAGGTACATTGGTGTCACTTAGTTCTTCGCTAACGACTTCCTTATGTCCGTCCCAGCGGATGTCCCTACGCCATCCACTAGCTTTTTAATCCCAGCACCCTTCCGGTGCTTACCTCCCCGGAGCCCGAAGACTCCTCCGTTGCGGGATTAGATCATCGAACGAGTTCTTCAGAGCGCTACCTCCAAAGACTGTCCCATGTCCACGTGGCGCAGTCCACGCTGACTGCAGTTTGCATCTTCCGCGGGCGTCAGTCCGCGAGCAGAATGAAGGCTTCTCGCAAAGCGATTACCTCCATGGCGACTGAACGCCTTCTTGACCATTATGAGCTTGATCGCGGTTGTCACTCGCGAGCTTGAACCATTACAGCGACCTTCTTCGGAAAGCCGCCCATATCGACCGTAGAGCTTGATCGTGATTGTCACATCACGAGCTTGAGTTGTTGTGGTGAGGAGAAGCGAGACTCCCGCCCCACCGACGACGGCAGCGGCCATTTGCGCGCGACTGAGTTGCCTTCTTGAGGCTGACAATTGAGCTTGATCACGGGTGTCACTTCGTGAGCCGAGCGGCCACTTGGGCCTGGTGCCGACATCTTTCATGCCGGCGTCCACGTCGCACTGTTGCAGGTTTCGTCGCCATGCTCCTTCCAGGGCCCACAGAGGGGGCTCCCTACCCGGGAAGGCCATCGACCCAGAGATCTTTGGGGGGCGACCCTTGCTTGAGCGCGACGTGTTGTTGTGGGAACTTGGTGTTGGTCTTGATCTCATGCAGGGGTCACCACGCCCCGCATGGTGCAGCGTTAATGATGAATTGGTTGGCAAACGCCGAGCACGCCGCCGCCGCTTACGTACTCGGCGCACAGGAAACACCCCATCTCTCATTCTCGGCCCCACTTGGGGGGACTTCGCGTCCGAGAAGAGAGATCCTCCGAAGAGGCGCTGGAGGTGTCCCTTGAACCACTTGTGCCAAACGGCGCGAATTGCGAAGTACTTGAAACAAACTTGCAAAAAATACGGCAATGGCGAGGTACACGATCCCGAGAGCGACGTCCTCCATGTTTGCTCCTGCGTACGACGGGATTATCGTGTTCAGGACGTCACGAAACATCGGTTGGGTAGCCGTCAGTGCTCCCAAAGACTCGACGGCAATCAACGTTTTATCCAACACGTCCGCGTACGAGAAGTGTTCACCCAGATACCAATTGGTCATCGTTGTTGAGTTATCCGTAAACTCCAGTGGAAAATTGTAGTTTGTTGGGTTTCATCCCATTTGTCGGAGTCTCCGTTACCACAGAGACAGCTGATGATGACCACGATATCAAAGGGCAAAAATTGGTAAAAGGTGTGAATCGTAAAGTGCAGAGTGACAGTCAGGAGCAGCAATTTGTGGCTCGTATCAATTGTGTTTTGTCCGTAACGTCATGATGACTCTGAAAGTGATTGCAATCAACTCGAAAACGGAGACCAATCCAAACAGTTAGTCGAGTTTCAGTACTAAAGCATTACAGTTGTGACTAAACCGCCAGTTGTTTACTTTTTCGACTGCTTACGCCAAATCTCGAGGCTCAGCCAATCGCACCATCCCCTAAACGGTTCCTCCTGTCCACAAGCAGAGAACACCAATACGAAAAGACCAATGCCCAGAGTAGACGAACCAACGATGCATTTCCAACGCTCGAAAGTCACGCAAACGAATAACTTCAAAAGTCCGTCCAAGGTTTCAGAAGAAATTGCCGAGACTAAACGCACTGATTCCAAGAAAACCGTGTCCGACGAGCGAAACTGGAGCTCGAATTTCTACGCCACGAGTCCAAGAAACTAGAAAATGAACTGACCCAATTGCGAGAAATTCATGGGCAACGATGTCTGGGTCTTGCATTTTTGAAGAAACCGAAGAGGCAAGTGGCTCGCACGACGCAAGGGTATTGCCTGATTGCACCTCGTAAACCAGTTCGACGATCTGTTTGGCAAGAAATCGAGGAGAGGCAAATGAAGGAGCGATCGCGAGCTCTAACTCAAAATTCGGAGTTACGCGCACGACTTGAAGCCGAACACAAACTAGGAACGCAACTCATGCTGCTTCTGGAGCGTCAAACTTCTGTGAAGGTATTTCGGCTTGATGTTCGAGACTTGGTGTTAATATTGATGGTTTACCTGGTATTCTAGGTTATGGGGCTTACTGGACGTCGCCGCGAGAACAACCTAGTGGGAGATGATGCCTTTAAAGACCTGTTGAGGTTCGCGGAAGACACGCTTCTTGAAGTGCGGATGATGCTACGAGGCGCTGCGTTCCAAGATCCGAACTCGTCTTTCGTTGATACCTTTACGGAGACTTTGGACAATGACGATGAGGCTTTTATCATGCAAGCGAATGTGACGCTGCCATTTGGAATACAAGCGACAAGTAAAGCACTTTGGAAAGTGCTCGGCAGTTACGGAATTAAGGACCAGTGCTACTTCCACCAGGTTTGTGACCTCGTTCGACAATTATCTGTGTCGTGATATGGTTTATTGATTCGTTTGTGCTGGTACAAGGTCGTTCAGAGGTCAGATACAGCGGTGGCTCAGGCGTTTGGGATCCATTTTACCACAGACATTGGAGAGGCAGATTTCCGATGCAAGTACACATTTTCGCGTTTCGAGGATGAGAATGCAATTGTGCTCGTCTGGGTAGGATGCATTGATCCGATAGAGGTGAATGGTGTGCAGTTTAGTGGCGTTCAATGCCAAACTCGTGGGTGGATTCACTTGAGCGAGCACAAATCTGTCAACGCATACGGGACACTCGTACGGTCTCGTTCTCGCTTGTGGTTGGAAAAGTGCAACGACGACCTTACTGCTATTCCACAATTGCGTTCACTGCTCAACCTCGCCCAGCCAACTCACGACAAATTTATGGCTGCGTATAACCCGTTTCTGGAGAAAGCACTGATCGAGGAAGACTGGAAAATCAATGGCGAATGTGGTGACATTGACGAAGCGTCTGGCCACCCAACGAGACCTTGCTGAGCGATGAAGTTGACAACCAACGATATGCATGCGGTGTCGAGCTGCTGGTTGAAATGGGATCATCTTAAAGGCATGGTTTTCTTTTTTTACAATTCATCATCGTCGCTGTTGCTGTGAGTTTTCTCCTGTTTGCGGCAATTATAGGGGTCTGCTGTATGTGTTTGTGAAATGTCAACAAGCGGGATGGGGGAAGAAACACAATGTGGTTTCGAAATCGCAAATTTGGAGATGACAGAAAATATATATTTTTTGACTACGGCAACTATAGACAGAGTGGATCAACGATATCGCCTGGGGTGGTCTTATCTGAAATGTGGATCGTGCTCGGGTTTGAGAATATGAATGGCGGAAACTGTTCGGACACTTTGAAATATTGGTGAAGAAATCAAGCAAGAAAGCGATGCGCATGTTCCAGTGAAAAAATGAAAGACAGAGCATCAAACAGAAGCAACGATAGCTTTAAGTTCCGGCGCACCAGGCTAACATTTCTGTTGGGACAAGTATTTACATTTAGCATAGTTCTGAGAGTATTGTGTGGCATTTGGTTGCTACCGCTGAGCTGAAACGTTGTAGTGTTGTCGAAGATGCCGCTGTAGTGTCCTTGTAATACTGGAGCCCCGCAACGCCACTCATCTTTATTCAAATCAAACCCTCTCGCGGACTTGGTTCGTGTCATGGATGACGCTTCGTATCTTTGACTGCTTGATAACGTTGCAGCGCTATTCTACAGCGACGTCAGTCATCGAAAGCTTATCTATGATTTTGGACCGACTCGGCAAAAGAAGAGCAAGAAGACAACCGATTCATTTATTAAGAACCACCACACGAAATTGCTGCACCTGCCAACTTCTCTTGCTCAGGGTTCGAATCACGCGGGCAGTGGAAAATACCAAACAACAATTCAATTTACGATGACCTTGTTTGTGTCTTGTAGGCTACATTCGCAGCACGTTTGTCTCGAAATTGTTGAGCTTTCAATCATGGGTTGTGCTAGTCATCATCGTTTGCGAGCGCAAACCAAAGGATGCAGCAAAATGTGACTTCATTTCACTGTAACGTATCATCGTCCTGACGATACTTTATAACGTTGTCGTGCTTGCTTCCCGCCTTTTCTGTCTTCAAGAAATGTATCTAGAGCTAAGAGCATCTTTTCGCATACGGTGCCGCAGAACGGAACGCGATCCTTTGGTTGCTTATTATCTTCCGGATCGACTGTGCAAGTCAAGCCCTCACTCCGTGGCCAACGTTTTGCTGTCCGTATAAACGCACTTCTCAATTTGCGCCGAGCACTAGCGAGCACCTCAAGAAACCATGAGATCCAGCTTCTGTCTTCTCGCCGTTGCTGTCGCCCTAGTTTCAAGTAGTCATGCTGCCGGCTACTGAAGACGGTGACTCCGTGACTGCTGCATTTTCCGCCGGACGCAAGAGCGACAACCGATTCCTCCGAATTCGCGATGAAGACGACGAAAGCGAGGAAGATCTGGAGAAGGACTCGGATGATGAAGAGAGAACGCTGCCCAAACTCAGCGATGAGCTGGCGGAAAGGTCTGCTAAGGCCCTCGCGAAACTGACCAACAACGGAGCTTTGGCAAAGGTTGACGACGAAATGGTTCATCTCATGAATCGTCTCACGTACATCGAATACCAAAATCAACCGCTACTGAAAGCAATGCAAGACAGCGGATGGTCGCCTTTATCTTTGGGGAAGCAGCTGAAGATTCACGAGAAAGAAGCAGTCATGACCAAGGCGGAACTTGCAAAAGACCTGGATTACCAGTTTTGGCTTCAGTTCCGGCAATTCTGGATCGCTCATTAGACAAAGACGGAGGTCGGCAGTATTGCAGATAAAGCGACTGAAGCTTTGATACTACATGTATTGAATTTGTATTCGTTCTGAAAGATATACGCTTTCGTAAATACTACTTTTGGCATGCGATCTTTCGTCAAGAGGTGTATCATCGCTGAATCTCCTACCATGCTTCCCCACTTGCTGTCGCTCTTGTACCTCGTTGCAGTCTGCACTGCTGCTGCCTCCATTGCACCTCGATCCTATTTCTCCAATGTCCGGACTCCGCAGTCGCCTACGGATCCTGTCATCTCGGATGCTGCCAATGTATCCATCTTGACTTTTTACCACACCCAACCGTATCTTGCATCAACACTAAACTAAATTTCAATTGTTATGACTGTAGTTTGCAGTGGATCAACTCCGAGCTTTGTCGGACTCCGGAATCTACACGACATTGTCACTTGCCAAGATCCACGCAGCAGCGACGGAGGTGATACCCCTAAGAAGGATATGGAGAGTACTGGACACTTACTTTGTTATTGCTGTAGCTGGGAGATTTCCACTATGTTATTCACCTGCAAGTGGGGTTGGCGTCCCCTTACTTCAGAAGCAAACGGGAGGTGGAGGAGTTCGAGATGATGGTACTGGAGAGCAAGCCACGCGTGGAGGAACGAGCCAAAGGAGTTGTCAATACCACGCGCAGTATTGCTATCGACGAGTTTCCAGAGATGGATGAGGACGCTATTGAGCTCTTCTGGGAGAAAATGGTGGAGGAGAGACGTCAACGGCGCCGTGAACTCTTTGAAAAGTGGGAACGGGAAGGAGACGAGGGTGAAAATGTGCAGCAAGTTGAAAATATTCAAACGAACACCGTGGAGCAGTCCGAGAAGATTACGAAGGTGTTGACCATCGAAGAGCTACAGAAGACGCCTACGAAGCAACTCCGACAGCTTCTTGCCACTCCCGAGAGTACAGCACCTCTGCGAGCTGCCATTTCAGCCATCCTGGACGAACGCCTGACGCTACTCGAACAACGCGAAGAGAATCAGCAGCAGCCCCAGCAACTGAATCTCCACCGAGATGAACTGTGAGTGAACAGTGTTTTAGCAGCAACTCGTTTGACACGAACAGCATAGCGGATGTATTCAGAAGCTTAAAATCCAACGAGAACGAGACGAGCAAGTAGCTCGTGCTCAAACCTAAATGAGATCTGCCACGTTCATGGGCATCTCGTCGATCTGCGTGCTATAGTACTGCTCGATGTCGCGCAGAATGCGGATGTCGTCGTCCTTGACAAAGTTGATTGCAACACCCTTGCGTCCGAAACGACCGGAGCGACCGATACGGTGGATGTACAGCTCGCGGTTGTTAGGGAGGTCGTAGCAGATCACCAGCGACACCTGCTGCACGTCCAGACCACGGCCCCAGACGTCTGTGGTGATGAGCACGCGTGAGCCACCCGAGCGGAACTCTTGCATGATGGCGTCGCGCTCCTTCTGCGGCATATCACCGTGCATGGCCGACACCGTGAAGTTGGCCTCGCGCATCTTGGACGTGAGCCAATCCACCTTCCGCTTCGTGTTGCAGAAAATCACCGCCTGGGTGATGGTCAGCGTGTCGTACAGGTCACACAGCGTGTCGAACTTCCACTCCTCCTTCTCCACAGCCACGAAAAACTGCTTGATACCCTCGAGCGTCAGTTCATCACGCTTCACCAGCACCTTCACCGGCTCGTTCATGAACTTGCGCGTCAAGTCCAGCACTTCCTGAGGCATCGTAGCCGACACCAGCAGCACCTGCGTCGACGGCGGCAGGTAGCGGTAGATGTCATAGATCTGTTCCTTGAATCCCTTGTTGAGCATCTCGTCCGCCTCATCAATCACGAGCATTTTGATGTTGCGAGTGCGCAAGTTGCGACGACGGATCATGTCGAATATCCGGCCGGGCGTTCCGGACACCACCTGCACACCAAAGTCCAGACGACGGATGTCTTCACCCACGCTCTTGCCACCGATGCAGGCGTGGCACTGCACGTTCATAAAGTCTCCCAGAGCCAGCACAACCTTCTGCGTCTGCTCCGCAAGTTCTCGGGTGGGGGAGATCACCAGAGCCTGCGTTTCATTGCTGGAAGTGTCCAGAGACTGGAGCACGGAGATGGAAAACACGGCCGTCTTGCCCGTTCCCGACTGGGATTGGGCGATCAGGTCACGTCCTTGGATAGCAGGCTTAATAGCACGTTGCTGGATGGCAGAAGGTTTCTCAAAGCCTGTTAAAACACAGTAAAATAAAGGATAAAACGTTAGAAATAAGTGATACAATGATGCATCTCCTTCTACAGTTCCTCCTGGAGGCTACAGAGCGATTCAGAGCCCCAAACTTCTCAGAGATAGCGGTCAGGCACCTACCGTAGGAATAGATGCCACGTAGCAGGTCTTCCTTGAGTCCCATGGCCTCAAACGTAGGGGAAGACGGTGATGTCCTTGGACGTGGTGAACTCCACCGAGTCTCCGTCCTCTTCGTCCACGAGGCGAGTGCCTACAGAAGCGAATAGGGTATGCATCGAAAGCGCACAGAGTCAGCTACATGCTCGTGGTGGTTGCAGCGCTGAAATACGCGTAGAGAGGGAGATATAGGGCCACGTACGTCGCTTGGTATCCTCTCGGGGCATTTTCGCTGCTTCTTGGTGAAAATGGTGTGGCCAACCAGTAAATGACCCAGATACCTCTCTAAACGGATAGACCCATTTTATCATTTTAGAAAGGGTTGTGGGTTATTTAAAGGGTAACTTGCCACTAGCGTAGATTTTTTTGTATTGAGAAGTCATAATCGTTGCTTTAGGCGAAGACAATGGGACAATTGTGCGTGTGAACGTTCGTTTTCATTAGAAACGTTTACAGACAAGTTACCACCTCGAAGTGAGCTTGTTGTTAGTTATTTTTCATTGTTGTGAGCTCAGGTTTGCGTTGTACACACCGTCGTACGCGTCGTCGGTGCTCAAGTAATAGTGGAGATATCCGGTAGGGACTTTCAAGGTGAAAGACGGCATCTGGTCCACGCATGACTTGTCCAGAAGTCGAAGGTCTCCATTGTTGTGCACATACGACGCAAGCAACTTCATCCCGCAGGACTCACCCAACGGGTCGCTGGCGTTGACCGGAGTGTTTCCCACTATACCGTGTGCAGCGTAGTCGAACGTGATCAATTCTTTGTTGTCACCGTCGAGCGCATGAAGCAGCGACTTGGCGTATTTGTTAGGCGTCTGCGGGTCCAGTTTCCCACTCAGGAGAAGAACACTCACGTTGCTTGGGATTGTGGCGCTTTTGTTCCAATACTGGCCGCGCGCGTACAAAATGGGGTTAGCGTCGTAGTTTCCAACCCCGAGCTCGTCGCAAACTGCCGATTTCTCTTTCGAGTAGGCACAATACAGCGAATCCACCGAAAATGTCGGGCTGTCGGAGACTTTCGCGCCTGTGTACCGAGCCAGCATCTCTGTTTTCGAAGGCATCGGCATCTCCCACAGCTCCGAGAAGTCGATGAGGTTGAAAAGCACACTCGACCGGTAAGTATCGTCCTCCGTTTTGGAGTCGAGGCTAGAGCGCAGGACTGTAACGAGTCGCTTCAACACGTTCACATCCTTCGGCTCACATCGAGCAAGACGATACGCCACCGGAGGGATCAGTGTTCGTGTATACGAATTTGCCAAAAGGTAGCCCAGAACATACTGAAGTGAGGACGATGGCCGCTCATCGAGTTCTTTGGGCTTCACGTGATTGATCAAAGATGCACAAGTTGAGTTCGAGTCCTTGTCAAAACGGTCGAGTAGGTCTTGAACGGTATCGTTAAGCTTCGCAGTCTCGAAGTGGGTCTTGCAGCTTGAGACTTGGCCGCAGAGCGACAGAAATGCATCGCCTACTTCGCCATAGTAGCGGTCCCATTCCGACACGAACAGGAACTCGTTGGCAGGAGCTCCTGAAGCCGTAGCGACACTGTCAAGAGCGTACCCTGTCACTTTTGGTGGAGTGGATCAACCGCTCCACCAACACCGTCCCAGGTGGATCAACCGCTCCACCAACACCGTCCCATAGCTCACGCCGTACACAATGGTGCTTGCATCGTTCGTGAATTTCGAAATGAAAGTTGCCAAATCGGTGGCAGCAGTCGTCACCGAAAACGAAGCGAGGTCCCCGTATTTGATCTGCAGGTCTTGTGCACACGCAGGAACTTCAGATGCAACGAAATCCTTTCCCCAAGGCGTTCCCGAGACGGTGGCCTGAGCTGCTACACAGTCCAGCAATGTGCTTCGGCCAGTCCCGCGGTGGTCCATCGTGTAAACATTGACAGCTCCATTCAGTTGCTGGTGCAGGTTCACCATGTCGGTTTCCACTGGAAAACATGGCAAACAAAGTCAACAACCCGCTACGGAACAACCGAGAGATACCCCACCGGTAGTAACTTACTCGCAGTAGAGGAGAATCCGGGGCCACCCTGTAGTAGCCACACGTTGGGAGCAGCCTCGGGGCTACCCGTCGTGGCTGGCAAACGCTTCACGAAGATGTCAACTTTTGAATTTATGTCATCAGGAGTCTCGCAAATGCCCGGATAACATAGTGGCGCTTGTATATCGCACACTCCGCGTCTTGGTGGGGAGTATTCCCTTCCTCAGTGAAAGTGAAGTCGTAGCACGGATACCATCCGTTCAACTCGGACTTTGAGATCGTAGATTTGGTCGATGCTGAAACCTGGGCGAGTACAGTCAACGACAAGGCGATGATCCGGTAAGACAGCATATCGTCTGCGAAAACTTCTTAGCGTTGGAAGTTGTCGGTTGCCGGTAAATTTACGAATGCGTTTAGGCTGAGCGAACAACATTTTTGCCACGTTTGAGGTGGTGCTAGGATGCTTCCGGTACGCATACGCAAGATTACTCGATTATGCGGTTTTGGTGCTTATGTTGGGCAAGCAACACAGCCTCAACGCATGTACAAAATGAAATCAAGTACGTGTACCGTAGTGGGGAATAGGCTATTGCTCGTACTGCATGTTCGTAGTAGGATTGCAGGGACCATACTGCTGATGCAGATAATAATTGCAAAAATTTAGACTTGGGAAGTACCGGTACAGCAAGAAATCGAGCCGCTCTGTTGTGTCTAGGAGAACAAACTCTTTCTTGAAATGTACATTTCGTTGCTGTCGGTGGTATCTACCACCTGCTACTACGGACAGCTGTTGTTTTACATGTAGGCGCTGCACCATTCTCTGTCGTGGCATCAAGTGAAATGACGAGCAATACATGCTAGAGTTCCAGCTTCCAATCTACTGCCTTCATGCTGTGAAACTCCACGGGTACTCAGGAACCTGTGCAGGAAGTAAGTGAATGAGTATACTGCACCATCAGTGCCCGATTGGTGTTACCATCATTATCAAAGGCGCGTTTTAGCAAAGCACGTTTACATGCATTATTGTTGTTGTCAGCTTGCATGGCAAAGAACTTATCTTGGCTGGGTATAATTCAAAAACAATTGCATTTTCAGCCAGGTAACAAGCCGTATCCATACGAAGGTTGGAAAACGGATCAACTCATTTCCATTTCAGCAATGACACTAAAGTTTAGGATCACGTTACCACATAATAAATTGGAACGATTCCCTTTTGCATTTGAGTGTGTTCATCTTTCTTTTTGCTGCCGAAATCATCGAAGGTCGGTGGGCTCCACAGCATAATTTGTACAGCGCTGGCAGAAACGTTTTGCGGTTATGAATATATTGACCTGCGACGTTGCTAACGATTTTCGATATCTGTGCAGACTTCCTTGATTCAGTTGACCTCATCACATAATTCTGGTCTCTTTGCTCATGAAAACTAAGATGCGAACTCGTTCTTGAAAGTAAAAAGAAACGAAAGCAGAACTCTCGGAACTTCTACGTCGCAGAAGATGTGTATAACTTGAGTTTCTGTGAGCACGGGGTATCTTATCCATTCTCTCGACCAAACAAACCAATGTGCCTTAGGCCCTGTTTCATTTAGGATTAACTTCGGATTAGCCTAAGCCAAAAATCTACGCCGAAACGAAACAGATTTGGATTACGTTGATTAGAGTGGAAATGCATGTAAATGGTATCAGTTTCTAGAGTCAACCAAATCAGTGGCAGCCATCCCCTCATGAACACCCGGCATGCCATCCGAGCGACAATTGCCCCGCTATCTCTGGGCGTGGTGTCAACCCAAGTAGCCCTGTGAATTTCCTAGCTGGCAGCACAGATACCTCTGCCGTCTACATCGACCAGGAGCACGAAGGCGCTACCGGCAGGACACGAACGCCTCCTTCCTGCCACGCTTCACGCCAAACGAAAACTGGTGTGGCCAATCTCTAATATTACATTATGCAGGTATTCTCCAGGTTTAACTTTATTCTGAGTTTTGAAGTCAGAATAACTTATTCTGGGAATAACTTCTGAGCCAATAGAATTCACGCATTGCCAGCTAGGGGTAGGGTAGAATATCTTCCCGCTATTCTTATTCTAGTTATTCCCAAATGAAACAGGGCCTTAGCAGTCAAGGTACATGCAGGGCCCCCGAAAATAAAATTGGCGCCTCAATAATTTCAGTAAATAACCGTAATTATTTATGTTCTTGACCTGAACTAGGCAAACGCATAATTTATGGTGACGCCTCATTAAAAAAGGTTATTTATGCTGGTTTCCACCTTAAATTACGCCCCACAACAACGCGATCGACACAAGCCAGTCGTTTTGCTACCGACTCGGCCGATTCGAGCAGCCTCACTTTCAATTCAGCCCACCACCTCTCGCAAAACACCCCAATACCATGTTTCTTGGCTGGTGCTACCGCCCATGTTTTTTAAACGGGTTAGGGCTCAAATCAATAGTTCAATCAAGATAAGAAGAAACATACATGGTTTCAGTTGCAATCATTAAGTTACGTGGGACGGGTGTCATGGTTAGCAAATCTTCATCAAGCGGAAGTGCCGACTGAGAGCGGTGACACGACCCTAAGCCAAGCTAGACGTGACCATGCTAGGTCCTGGGTTTAAGCCCGCGTGCTGCGCACACGGATCTTAAACCGCAGGCATCGTTTCGGTTTGCCGAGCAGGTTGTCTTCAGAACTGATTTCACCCCCTCCTCAAAAAACATGGGCTGTAGATTTGCCGATGTTTCTTTCCCCTCGCCGCGTCGCTCGCGCCGCGTTCACGCCAGCTCAAGTGGCTGGCTTCTTCTTTCAGCCGTGCCGTCACGAATTCGATGGCATCATCCCTGAGTATCATCGCTGTCGTTGCGCCACGGTTCGAAAGCAGGCCAACCGAAACGGGTTTTCTAACCTAGTATCTCATGTTCGAAGTGAGCACCCCAATCACGATGCTCTCATACGTCCTCTGAAACGGGATCTATCCTCAACTACGTGGTCGAGCGCTTTTTTCAGCGTGGCTCGCACCACGTTTGGCCAACACCGCCATGGACTGCAACCTATTACGCTGGAGATGGTTCTCTTTTTGCGAGAAAATACTGCGTACTGGGACGCACAGACGGTGGACAACGCAACTCGCTCGTAGATTCCTTTTTCGTGCTTTGATTTACATTCGCTGTACAGTGTAGTTATTGCGGCAGTAACTCAGTTATTGATTTTACTTCTTCCTCAGACAACGTAATGTATGTTCGAGTCGCAAGGCCGTTTCGGCATAATTTATTGTGCCGATGCCGGCACGATAAATAAAAATATCATTTTCGGGCCCCCTGGGTACATGTATCAGCTTATAATACCACCCACGATGGCGACGGAAACGCACGTCCTTGTCCAGAATGGGCCCAGAATGGCTCACTTAACGCTAAACTGACGTCCAAGCTGCCTACCGTGGCCCCCAACGAGCTCTCCGACTGGCTTAGCTGGTCTTCCGTTGCCAGGAAATAAACGACACCATCGAAGAGTGAGAGCGGCGTGAATGGCTGGGCGACGAGTGCTGGCGGAACTTCAAATTGAGCACTCTTGTACATGTCGAACTTGCTCCATTGGGTCACGATAATGCCTCTTTCAGCGTAGTTGCAGCACGGCTGCACACGCTGTTTGTTGGGCTGAGCAGCAATCCATCGCAGTGTCTTCTGCGTATCCGTTGGGTCCTGTGGCTTCACTGCATCACGAATCGAGCTAGCAAGAGTCGAAAGCGTACCATTCAGCAACTGAGCGGTGGGGGCAACTGGAACAGGACATAGAATACCATTGGCAAAATACCGAGGTGGCAGTCCTTCGAGTTGATTCCGGCTGCGCAGGTCAGTTGATACCAGTAGCTGACGTGAAACTTGATCTGCTGCTTCCAGTGAAGTCTTGCCTTGAGTTTCCAGCAGTCGTACACGAGCACGGAAGACGCTCTGCCAGATATGTGCCGTCAGCGAGCAAAATGTCGATAGCTGCTCTGAACTATCTGCGTTGGCCTCGGCTTTCAGTGCTTTGAGCACTGAAAGCCGAGGCCAACGCTTGATGAAAAGTGCAGTATGCGGCCCGTTATTGGTGGAGGACTTGGTTCGTCAGCGGCTGCCTCGGTTCTCGTTGCTGCTGCATCATTCACCTCTGGTGATAACTTGACAATTTTCGGTTGAAATGCAAGAGCTTCGCGTCGCTCCTGGGGCGTCATATCATGCAACTCTGCCATGTACGAGCCAATATGCGGTGGTTTGGGGAGCTTCACGTCGTTAACTTGATCGCCACACAACTCAAAACCTCGATACAACTCCGTTAGGTCGTGAACGAGCTGGAAGAAGCCCGCCGCGTCACACATGATGTGTGGGATGCAAATACCGATAGACACACCGCCGCACGCGAATTTGGTATGTTGTATCGCCAGAATTGGAGCTCGACTTTCACTCGACTCAACTGGTGGCAGCAACGCGTTGCCCCCATCCGGCAAATTGGTGACAACCAGTCGTGGCGAAGACCCCGGTCCATCGTCTTCTACAACTTTTTCAAAAAATCCAGCGGTTCGTTGCATTTTGCCTGCACCAACTTGACCCCCGATCCCAAATGTTCAATCCGTGGGGTTTTGTCCTCTTCATTCATCACCACACGCCCTGTAAGATGCGGATAATAGTCCAGAAGTCGTTCCAACGCTCGTTGCAACTTTTCAATCGGAATCACCTCCTCATTCTCAAATCCCAGTCCACGATACACGAAAACCACCGAAAGCGGCAAAAAGTTTTGCGTCGCGTGGTCCAATGGCCCTAGCAGCACCACTTTGTCAACATTTATCTTATTAGTCGCATGTTTCACCACAAACTCCGCCACCCTCGTCACCATTTTAGGTAAAATGAAAAGTGAATCTCCATTTCTATCGGGTTTTATAATACTTCCACACGGAACAGTCTCGCTGCGTTCCATCTGGATTAGAAATGCCAATCGGACACCAGTTTGGTCTAGTGGTGTTGACCACATCCAATATCCTATCATAGAGAATACAACGACATATAATGGTTAGCTATGTCGTAGACACACATGTATCCACTTGCACGGTGAGTATCCTTGCTGCCGCCAAGTGGGGTACATGCACGATGATCACAATCAATTCTATCCTCCTTCCAGTTAAAGCTCCTTTCATCTCTCCTCCGAGCCTTGAATGCGGATTAGAAAGTTCAAGTCGAATTATCACAACAAGAAATTCGTTTATTTCCGATTTTATTTCTATTCCCGGGTGATGGGCGAATTACCCATCATAACTGCCTTTCGTCTCCAAGCACCCGCCACTTTGGTTCCTTGCATTGTAGAGAATGAGCGGCTCGGTGCTGCACGCGAAGGAGGCGCTGGAGTCGCCCACGAGGCTCGTGACGGACGTAGCCACGCAATGGCTGGCGAATATGGACGCGATACGGGACGAGGACGCGGCGGAGCCCAGGGGAAAGAAAGAGGGTGGGGACGAAGACCCAATTGGGAGCCAATCCAGCAGCCCAATTTGCAAAAAGAGGGGCGCGGAAGACACGTCCAAGAAAAAACCCAAACGGAAATACCGTAAGTCCACGATTAACGTGCGGAAGGTGGGTTATTTAGTTTTGGAAGTGGTATGTGGTGGGTTTTAATGAGAGGAAGTGGGTTTTATACCAGGAGGAGAAGGCGCATTTGCTCGAGGAACTGGCCGAGCTGCATACCAAGATGGAGGAGCTCAAGGCGAGGGCTTTTGCCACTTGTGTGGGGGTGGAAGCTCGCACGCCCAGTGAGCTGCAGAGCGCCAATCGCGTCTTGAGACGGGCGATTCAGTCGCAGCAGCTCGAGTGCACGAAGATTCACGCGCTCATGTCGGAGTATTCTTTATTTGTGAGTTTATGGGGAGTTTGATGTTTTCTAGACGAGAAATGCTGACTTTTTCATTGGTGGTGGTAGAATATTCGAGTGGGAAGTCCTATTCATCGCCCTATTTACCTGGAGAAGGACATGCACTCTCGAAGAGCCACGTTGCTGTCGTTGAAGAGCAAGGTGCTGGAGGACGGAGCCAAGTTTTTAAGTGACCGGCGGCCCCGTGTGGACCCGTTGAAACCTATGAGAGAAGATCACGGGTACGAGGCATCGAATGGAGACTTTTTCGCGACCTATATATCTACGATGCAGTTCGAGAACACAGTGAAGCAGGTGTACGACATCTTGCTCGGGTATTTTAGCAGCATCGAGATCAGCGTCTCGGAGAAGCTGGGCAACATTACAATCCGCGAGGACGACGACAATATGGCGCCAGGTATCACGCAGAACCGACTGGTGTCGACAACGATCGGCGGGTTGCGAATGGAGTCGAACACCGTTTACTTTTCACGTTATGAGACTGGTGACGAGGACGCTGGCCATCAGAACGGGTACGGCATCTTTGTGGCAGACTTTGTCGACGAAGATCAACTGAATCCTTACCACCCACACGAGCGCATTCGTCGAGATTTCACGGCGGTGCTGGAGCTCACATCGTACCCGATCAGCCACGGCGTTCGCACCAGGTCTAAAAACACGAGCGAGGGTCGCGTCGTCGTACTCACTCGGTGGGTGCACAGCAAAGTGTATCACCCCGAGTACGAAATTCCGCAGTCCGGCTGGCACGAGATGCGCGACAACACAGAGCGATGGATCCAGACGCTGCACCACACGATGATGGAACGACTGTCTCCCGTTGTCTGCTGTCGGCGATAAGAGGAAGCAATACAACAAATGCTGTACTTATTTCAGAAGCTACAGCAGAAGTCAAGCTGTGGGAATGCAGCTTTCTTCTGTTGGGAGAATCATGTTTGCTGGCCAAACCTTGAGAACCGTCAGGTTTGTCTGTTACCAATGCTGAACTTTGCTAACTCAGTCTTTTCGGATCGATTAATCTGCGTTGCAGATTCTGCAAGCAACTGAGTGCCAACCTAGGTTGCATGCCAAGCCATTCGCCACAATAATTTCTGGACTTGTGCTTGAGTTAAATGCTTCGTTTTAATGCTACCACTTGTCTAGTGCAGGAAAATCTAACACTCTCACTTTTGCATCGCTCAGCTTTACTAGTTTCCTTCCTCACTGGCAAGTCATGAGCACCTCAGGACTACCTGCCTCCCGCAGCGAAGCGCTCAGTGTCATTGTCTTTGGCGTCTTGAGCTCGTTACTCGGAGAGACTCCAGCAGACGACGCAGTATTCGGGATTCTTCTTACAGGAGTTGCCAATACGTGGGCAATCGCGAGCTCAATCCTGACACTGATGGAGGTTCTTTCGGGCCCGATCGAGATCGAGACGCACCTGTGGCTGTTCATGTTCGGGTTATTGGTCCAGACTGTCATCACGAGCGCGTGTGCGGTAATTCTGCTGGTTCCATGCGTTGAGGGCACAAGCGTGGACACATTCTTCCGACTCGTGGGCGTCGCCACGATCTTGTTGACGTTGATTTTCGGTCTCGTGCAGCTCTACTTGTCGTACTCGTTAGGATGCAGCGAGGCGATATTCGAGGGTGGTGCGCTCTGTGCGCACTCAAGCAGCTACGTGTTGGCAGCAGTGATTTCGGCTGGAGTGCTGGCAGTTTTGATATCGTGCGTTATCATCGTATGCTCCACGGATTCAGAATCGCACAGCGTATTGAAACATCTGATTGACCCGGTCGGCTTTGACTTCCCCCACTCGGAAGGCACGGCCATTCTCACTCGCACCAGTGCTTTTGTCAAAGTGTGTCTTCTGAGCGTCTACTGGTTCCTCGTCGACGCAGACATGACCTGGGACTTTTTCATAGACCACGATGCAAGTTGGTGGATGACCGGCCAATGGGCCAAACAAGGGGTAGCCATCGCCAACACTTTCCTCAATAAATGCTCGTAGGAATCCGAACTAGAAACTTCAACAAAAAAGGCAACTTCCGCTCTCACCAGTCGCCAATTAGAGATGGCTACATGGTACCATGTACCAGTGCATGTCCAGTTCACCTCCTCCAATTTTGACTTGATTTCAGTATCATATCGATATCTGATTTCACGGGTGCTGCTATCAATTGAGTACGTCGGCCAATGATGACGGGGTCCTGATTACTGGCCATTCGACGCGCATAATGAGCGACTTCCTCGCGGTCGATGGTGACGCCCCCAGGCCGCAGCGTCCAGCGCCCCGTCTCACTAAGGAGCGTCCTGCTGCAATTGCAATCTCAAGTCGCAATTGCCAGTTGACGCCGAGCTTTCCGCAGTCCGAGCCGTCGTTTTTGACGCTTGGGATGCCTCACCCAGCGCTTGTGCGAGTTCCAATGGCCTACAACGTCAGCACTGCGTCCTCCCCATTGTCCTCGAGCTCGTCACCTGCTGCGGATGGTGTGGACCCCACGCAACCGTGGGTGGCATTGATGAGAACGTCTCGACAGGAGGAGAGCGAGGAGAATGGGGACTTTTGTGGACAAGTGACTACGAAGAAGAGAGAAGCACAAGAGGAGAGAGGACAAGGTGGAAGTGGTGACCAGAAGAGGCCTAAACGCAAGAGGAAGTACCGCAAAGCGACGCACACGATCCGAAAGGTGCGAAGGAAGGAGCTTCGAGTTGTGTAGAAGTGTGTTGACGTGAGTGTGGACGCTTGGTGTAGGAAGAGAAGGAGAAGCTGTTGACGGAGGTGGAAGTGCTGAACGCCCAGATCGCAAACTTGAGGAATCATGTGAGAGTGCCGGTTAATGAGAGCGAGGAAGGCCTGACGAAGGAGTATGCGACGGGCAGGGTCCTAAGGGAAAGCGTCCAAGAGCGCCAGCAAGTTTTCAGCCAGATCTCCTCCATCATGTCGGAGTACACTCTGTGTGTGAGTGGATGCTCCACTTTGGGGTTAATATATGGTTAGTGTGCTTTGCTGATGCTGTGTGTTTGTCTGCTGTAGACGATTCAATCTGGAAGTCCGCTGCAAGACTTTATCCACTTGAAGAATGAAGAGCAGTCTCGACACGGGACGCTGGCTGCGATCAAAAGCAGCAAAATGGAGAAGGCGCAGCGCTTCATGCGAATGCGTCGACCTAATTTGGATCCATGCAACTTGATGGGGGAGGAGCGCCGATATGAAGCGGAGAACGGAGACTTTTGCTCGACTCGCTTTACGGTCACGCAGTTCGAAGACGCGCAGAGCGTGAAGCAAGTGTTTGATCTCTTGCTTTTCTACTTCTGCAACATCGAGATCAGCATCTCAGAGAAAATCGGCCACATCACTATCCGCGAAGACGACGGAGGCGACGACAAAGGCATCGTACAGAACCGACTAGTGTCGATCACTCATAAGGATGTGAAGATGGAGTCGAACACGGTCATGTTCTCGCAGTTCTACGACCGGAGCACGGACGGCCGCGGTGAAGGCAGCTACGGACTTATCGTCGCCGACTTCGTGGACGAGGACGACCGTCATCCGTACGTTCCAAGCCAGCGCGTGCGCCGCGACGTGAACGCCGTGCTGGAAATCCGCGAGTTCGTGCCGCAGCATCCGAAATGTATAGCTGGTCGTCCTGCATCCCGCAAACCCGTGGTCGTCCTTAGTCGCTGGGTGCAGAACCGAATGCACTACCCGTCATTCCCCGTTTGCACGGACGGATGGTACGAGCTCCGAGACAACATGGACTTGTGGGGAAGAGCTTTGCATCGCACCGTAGCTGAGAACCTGCGTGCACACCCGTAGTCCAGTAGTTTCTGTGAAAACTCAACACGTCCTTGGTAGTTTGTGTAGTTGAGCATTGGCCCTTGCACTCTCCTTGACAAGCTCAAGCGTGCTGCATGGATGCCACCCGGTTTGTGTCCCAACAAGGACAGTCCAACAAAAACGGGGTCTCCATTATTCAGCTGTCCATGGCATCGTCCCGTGATGGCACGTTCCCCCACGGCGGAACGGCGTCGTCTACTACGTCGTCCACGACTTCATCGCCATTGAGCGAGAACGCAACGCCGACGAGGTCCTGGGTCTCCATTATCGCCCCACCACTCGAATCGGTGGATGGCACACGTCAATGCAATGAAGGACTCGCAATGGATGAGAAGCTGACAGAAGACGTGCCAACTCATGGCACCGAAGCACCTGCACGACCGAAGCGGAAGTACGCAAAGAGGAAGCACCGCAAGGGGACGCACACCATCCGAAAGGTGGTCAATTGTCCAATGTTAGTAGTGGAGACTGTTGTTATTGACGATTGTTTCTTTGTTGGACAGGAGGAGAAGGAACGGTTGCTGGAAGAGCTGGAGGTTTTGAAGAAGGAGCTGGTGGCGCTCAAGAAACGAGCGATTGATCCGACCTTCCCCGTTGACAGGTTGGTGCGAAAATCGCGGCGTCAGATTCTGCAGGAAGGTGTTCAGGGGTATATGCAGACGTTTTGCAAGGCGTTGTCCATCATGTCGGACTACACGCTGTGCGTACGTATCGGTGTTGTTTTGCCGAGTGGAATTGGTGCTGAGGTTGAGAAGGAACAATTTACTAACGAGTGTGAACGTTGTGAACAGAACATCCAAGCTGGGACGCCCTTGCAAGAGACGATTGTCTTGAAAAGAGATTCCGAGTCGCGTCGCGAGACGCTACTAGCGATGAAAGCCAGGAAGCTGCAGAGTGCCGAGCAGTATTTGAAAATCCGTCGCTCGAATCTGGATCCGTGCAAGTCGCTCACTGAGGACCAGCGGTACGAAACGGATAGCGGGGGCTTCTGCTCGGCGCGCTTCTCCATTCTGCAGTTTGAGGGCGCTCAGAGTGCGAAGCAAGTGTTCGACTTGGTGATTTTCTACTTCAGCAACATGGAGATCAGCGTCTCGGAGAAGCTCGAGACCCTCGTGACTGTCCGTGAGAACGACGATGACAGCACCACGGATGGCATCACGCAGAACTGTTTGGTCTCTACAACCACCAACCTCGGCATGCAGATGGAGTCCAACACCATCGTGTTCTCGGATTTCCGCGAGCGCGACGACATTCCGTGCGCGGACCGCGGCTACGGAATCGTTGTGTCCGAGTTCGTGGACGTCGACGAGCGGTATCCGTACCAGTCGGACAAACGCGTTCGCAAGGACGTGAACGGGGTGATCGAAGTGCGCGCGTACAACCGCCCGAAGAAATCTACTCGTGGCGAAGAGGAAGAGCAGGAAATGGTCGTCGTCATGACCCGCTGGGTGCAAAACACTTTGCACCGACCCGAATTCCCCATGGCCGTCGAAGGATGGCGAGAACTCCGACATTCTATGGACAGCTGGGGGCTTCTCCTGCATCGAACACTGCTCGAGAGTCTCCAACCGACTCAATAAAGCGAATGGAATGGCAAATAACCCAACTACAACAGGTAACTGGGACTTATACAGCAAGTTGCTAGTCGGTCATCGTACTTAGTGTGTTCTGTGTGCTCGCAATCACACCATTCACGATTACGCGCTTCACGTGAGACTGATCAGGGGCACGCGCTGCGGGCCGTAGGGCGCAATTTGGTGCTTGGAGGAAGCGCAGCACACGATGAATCGTCACTGGGGAGTTCCAGTCATGCAGGACGAGCGGCTGCGCGTGGAAACGATCACAAACGGAGTTGCAGACGAACAAGTGCCGACCTCCCAAGTGTTGGGCAAAAGATACGCAGCTACGAGTCCCAATGGACTGGACGAAGTGCTGGGGCTGCAAGGCGCTCAACGAGATGCATCGACGCTGGTTGATGGTCCCCAAGAGGGTGTGGAGGTGGAAAGTGACGCGAAGCCTCGTCGCCAACGAAAACACCGGAAATCGACGCATACCGTTCGAAAAGTACGATGAAGATGGATTTGTTGGGTGGGTGGTGGGTTTTGAGCTGATGAAAGGTGTTTCCGATGTGAAGGAGGAGAAGGAGAGACTGCTGAAGGAGATGGAGGCGCTCAATGCTCAGTTGAAAAACCTGAAACAGCAAGCAATGGCTGCGGCGGGCAAAGTGGACCGAGACACGGCTCAGAGTATTCAAGTTGGGCGAGACTTGAGGGAAGACGTTCAGCTGAACCAGCAGAAGTTTGGCGAGGTTGCATGTATTATGTCGGAGTTCTCGATATGTGTACGTTTGTTTGGTAGTTGTGGAGTTTTAGCGTGTTGGCACTGATTATTTTTTATCAGAATGCACAAGCAGGCTCTCCGCTACATGATTTCATGGAGTTGAAGCGAGATCTGGAGTCTCGTCGAACGCTATTACGGTCGTTGAAGACCTCTAAGCTCCAAAAGGCCGAACACTTCTTGCAGCTACGCAGACCAAGAAGCAACTTGCAGACAAATATCGATGAGGGGCGCCGCTTTGAAATGGACAACGGAGATTTTTTCTCCGAGCGCTTGTCCGTAGCCCAGCTCCGAGACGCGCGTAATGTGAAGCAGACCTACGATCTACTGCTGTTCTACTACTGCAACCTCGAGATAAGCATCTCGGAGAAAATTGGGCACATCACCGTCCGTGAAGATGAAGACAACGGCAGCAAAATCATCAGACAAAACCGCTTGGTGTCCACAGCGTGTAAGGGGTACAGGGTCGAGTCGAACACGATCACTTTTTCGCAGTTCTACGAGCGAGACGACGAGAACAATAGCATCCGTGGAGAGAGCGACTTCGGGATCATTGTGATGGACTACGTCGACGAAGACGAAAAGTATCCCTATCAGACAGACCGTATTCGCAAGGATATTGTCGCGGTGATAGAAATCCACGAGTGCAAACGTTCGTCGGGCTCCAACGAGGAAAAAGTGGTCGTTTTAACCAGGTGGGTCCAGAACAAACTACACCGCCCAAATTTCCCCATGGAGCTCAAGGAATGGTACGAGCTTCGCGACCACATGGGTGTCTTTGCTAAGACCATTCAACGGACTTTGTCCGAAGATCTGCACCTCGATATCGGCGTGCCGCACGACTGAAGCACCCAGCGAGGTATCGCTCGAAGTCCTGCGCAAACGATCACCGTACCTCAATTGGCAAGTGCTTACGAGGCGCTGAAGTTGGTCGAGCAAAACGAAGCTTTCCCACAAACATAACTGAAATTCATTCAACTCACTAATATTCGTATATGCACTGCATGACTAAGTCGACTACAGTAATACAAGCATGCTACTACTGTGCATACCCTTTCGTTCGTGGTCGACGAGTTAAGTTGGTGAAGTGTAATTTCCCGTGTGACGGTCTATTATTGTTATACGCAGACAAGAAGTGTAATTTGTATTGATTTCTCTTCCCATACATACCTTTCTTTAAACCTACTCCATCGTTACAAAGAGACTTCACAACCCATCATCTATCGCAAACGCAACGGTCGGTAGAGCAATCAGTTCGCGTAATCGGCATTTGACAATTTGCTGCGTGCCACTCACGAGCTCTCGCCTCTTGTCTGACAGCCCATGGAGCTCCATTCCCCCCACACAGACGCGGACCAATCGTCTGCGTCCACTTCCCCGTTAGTCCCCAGCAGTTCCGAGTATTGGTCTGAGACAGGAAGAGGAGACTTTTTGCCGTTACTACGAGCCGCCAATGCGTGTACCGGTACAGCTCCAGTTACTGCGACCAGGACCCAGTCCCTGGAAGTGCCTCAGATGAGAGATACGCAACTGAAAAGCGTTTTGGAAGCTGCTCAATCGACGTATTACAACAAGAGGAAGGAGACGAGAGAAAGCAATTACAGTGATGAGGAAGTGAGTGCACAATCCACGGAGGAAGAAGTGGCAAAAGTTGTTAAACGCAGGAAGAAGAGGGGCTATCGTAAGGCCACGCACACGATTCGGAAGGTACGAACGGCGAAAGTTGGATTGAGGTGATTAGTTTAAGTGTATCTTGATTTTCATGTTTATGCTCTGGTGGATCCCAATTGCAGGAGGAGATCGACCATCTTCGTGTGGAGTTGGAGGAATTACAGGCTCAAATGGCTGAGCTGCAGCGTCGAGCGTTTGCACCGACACAGTATGACAAGAACCAGGGGGATAAACAGTTGTACTCGATGGTGCTGCACAATGCAGTGAAGAGACACCAAGAAGCGCTTGTGGAGATTCAATCGGCTATGACGGGATACGCAGCATGTGTACGTGTGTTTGTGAATGGAGTGCGCGCAGGAAAATACTCATCGATCTTGTATTTCACTATGCAGAATATCCAAGCTGGAAGTCCTATCCAGAGGATGATTGTATTGGGCAACGATGAGATTTCCAGAAGAGAGACCCTGCGATCAATGAAGGCCATGAAGCTGCAGGATGCGCGCGAGTTCTTTCGTCGACGACTTTCACACTTGAACCCGTTGAAATCCATGTCTGAGGACTACCGGTTCGAGAACGACGAAGGAGACTACTGGGCTGTCCGTTTTGCTACATCACCGTTTGAACCTGCACAAAGTGTCAAGCAGATTTTTGATTTGGTGGTGTACTATTTGTGCAATATCGAGATCAGCGTGTCGGAGAAAATGGGTCACCTTACAGTTCGCGAAGACGACGATAGCGGCGAAGAAGGCATCACCCAGAACCGCTTGGTCTCTCTGACTGGCAAAGGTCTTCACATGGAATCCAACACGGTCGTCTTTTCCGAGTATACTGCAGCAAGGCCCAACGACCAAGACGGCTACGGTTTAATTGTTGCAGAGTTCGTGGATGAAGACGAGCGACATCCGTATCGACCTGCCGAACGAATCCGAAAGGATGTGAACACCGTCATGGAAGTTCGATCGTACACTCGCCGTCCTCAAGAAAACAGTTTTGGTATCGGACAGGGAAGAGAAGGTGGTAGTGCTGACACGATGGTCCCATTCGCGACTTCGACATCCGAACTTCCCAGTCAGCAAGGACGGATGGTACGAACTGCGTGAAAACATGGACCGCTGGAGCCAAAACATGCACAATACCATCATGGAGAACTTGGACCCGTCCCCTCACTGCTCACCCACGTGGCGTACAAACTAATAGGGAACTTGCACTGGGTTTTATTTTGCAAACCACTTGGGTTTTACTTAATTTTTGTATTTCACCCACCCATTTCAAACGGGTTCTTTCCCTCATTCCACAATTAACCCGTCGGTGGTCAAGCCCTGCTCTATGATGTTCGGTCGCGAAGAGATCCGAGACGATCGATACTACACGTCGCTGGTGCTGGATCCTCGTGTGTCTTCGGTCGCATCTCCGACGTCGTCATCAGCGCGTACGAGTCCTGCAGCGAGCGTCGAAGATGGGTCCGCACACACTCTGTTATCGCTGAAAACCCCAGGCGATGTTCCGTCTACCACCCAAAAGGGTGCTATCATTAGAAGACGCAAACGAGAAAAACCCAATTGTGCCTCTGTACTTGACAGCGACACCGCAGAATCCGAGCCACAAAAGGAGAAACGAACGACCAAGCGCAAATATCGTAAAGCCACTCATACCCTTCGAAAAGAAGAGAAAGAGAGGCTCCTGAAAGAGTTGGAAGGTCTTCACGCCAGGATGGAGAAGCTCCAGAAAAAGGCATTGTCCTCTTTTGGGAAACCAGGGCAGAACGAGAAGGACAGAGTCATTGCCAGCAAAGTGCTACGTGATGCAGTTCAGAGCCAGCAACTTGAGTTCGCCAATATTCAAGGGATCATGTCCGAGTATGCACTATCTGTACGTAACTTTTACTTTTTAGGTTCGAGTTGTTGGGTTATATAGTGGGCTAATTGGTATTTCCATTGAAATTGCAATTTTGTGAAGACGATTCAAGCGGGAAGTCCATTGCAGAGATTTATTCACTTGAGAAGAGAAGCACATTTAAGGCGAGATACGTTGCTGGCGCTGAAGCCGATGAAGCTGGACGACGCCGACCAATTTTTGCGTCAACGACGACCTAACGTGGACCCGTGCAAGCCGATGTGTGAAGATCATCGGTTTGAGCTGTCGAATGGCGACTTCTGCTCGACTCGATTCACGAGAATCCAATTTCATGGTGTAGGGAGCGTGAAGCAGGTGTTTGACATGCTGGTTCAATACTTTTGCAATATCGAGATCAGCATTTCGGAGAAACTAGGCCACATTACGATCCGCGAGGATGACGACAGTGGCGACAAAGGAATCACTCAGAACCGATTGGTGTCAACGACGATCAACGGCTTGCTCATGGAGTCGAACACTGTGCTCTTCTCGCAATTTTTTGAGCCAGACGAGCAGTCAGGCCACGAAAGGGGGCGGGGGCTTATCGTTGCAGACTTCGTGGATGAAGACGACAGGCATCCCTATCGACCAGACGTGCGTGTCAGACGCGATATTAACGCTATTCTAGAACTAACTTCCTACACTCGCAAAGTGGCAACGATTGGGTGTACTTTCGGGGAGCAAGTTGCGGCAGAAGAGAGCGTCGTCGTACTTACTCGATGGGTGTTCTCACAACTGCACCGACCTTCCTTCCAGGTATCGACTGACAATTGGGAAGAGATGCGAGATAACATGGATCGGTGGGGCGAAACGATGCACCGCACAATGGTTGAGAGTCTAACGCCCATCGGCTGATGCTGTATTGACTATGGATTGTACAGTGTACTACTTTTCGCTCGGTGTTTGCAGTAACTGAACGCCTCAACTCGTAAAATCCTGGCCAGTTATCAAGATACGTGTATGCCATCATCGAAGTCAAGACAGATACGTGTTTACCATGGAGAGTAATCTGGATCGTTTCAACTCGATTATTCCCCATCACTGAGCACGTGCGCTAAACTGTAGAAATGGCTCAACCGCATTCTCCCATTTGCCGGCCAGTGAGAACGTGGTTAAGTATAGCTGGTACAGCAAATCTTAAACTCCAGCGATGGCAGCCCATCATGAGAATTCAAGTCCAAGACTTCAGAAGTTACACAAAGCCCCTGCGAAGAAGAGGAAGTTCACGTACTTGGTTCAAAAGGAGGAAGCTCGGGGCATGCAGGAGAAGGTGCAAGCCTTACGCTTGGAGCTGGAGGCCCTCAAAGGAGCAAACGGCGCCGGCAATTACAAGCTCCATCAAGCAACCATGGTGAAACAGACGCTTAAAAATGCGGTGAGAAGCCAGCAGCTCACAGTAGCTAGCACCCAATCCATGCTGTTCAACCACGTCCGAAGCCAGCCGGAAAGTCCAATGTACAGTCGCATTGTATTGCCCAAGAAGTGGAGTAAACGACGTGAGGTGCTCATTGCTACGAAGAACGCAATGTTCGTCCAGTGTTACAGCTACTTGGCGGAGCGATGCCGTAGCTTAGACATGGAAAAGAACCACTACTCTGAGGATCGATTTGAAGATGCAAGTGGAAACTTCACTTGCCACCGCTTCGACGTCATTCACTTTCGTGGGGTTCAGTCACTCAAGCAGGTTTACGACGCTCTTACGTTCTTTATGTTCACTATGGAGATCAGTATCTCAGAGACGCTGGGCGACATCACTGTTCGAGAAGACTACGACAGCTTGAATGACGGCGCTTGCATTTCAACCCGCCGACTAGTTTCGACCTATGAAAATGGGGTGACGACTGAGGTCATTACTGTCTCCTGTGCACAACTTTTTGCAGCCGAGAACGAGTTTTCAAGCTCGCCATGCGCGTTGGTTACCGCGGACAGCGTGGATGAAGATGAGTTGCACCCGTGCGATTCGTTCAACTGTATTCAGCGAGACTTCACTGCAGCTGTTGTGTTGAACCAAGTGTGGGGAAACAAGCGAACAGGAAAAATAAGACCGGCGTTGGAGCAAGATCTGCAGTTCGGTAGCGCTAATGACGAAGAACTGGTGGTGGTAATGCGCCGCGCTACTTTTCTCAAGGTTTACCGCCCAGAATCGGGCACGGCGGATACTAAGCTGCTCGAGCTGTATGACCGAATCGCGAAGTGGCCTGACATCATGCTGCAGAGCATCCGCGAGATTATTCAAGCTCCTGTCGTCCAAAAACAGTGACTGCTAGTCTTGCATACCCTAGAGAGCTCAGTGATCAACTCAAAAAAATCTATGAAAGCGCTAGCTCTGGCTCATTACGTTAATTTACATGTTAATGGTGTGCGGGTCGGAATATTGGTCCGTGCTCTTGTTCTCTGATCACGCGTTGACAGCTCCTCGGATCGATTGCACCTCGACTTCTCCCCAGCTCGCAATACCTTCTTTCAACGACCGCATCGCCGTTCGAGAGATCTCAAATTCAGGTTTGTGCATCTTCATAATGGCAGCACGCTGCATCACAACAACAAGTTCCTCTTCGTCCAGTTCTCCTCCGAGTATATACTCATTTTGCCTGGTACTATCAGACCCGCGGTTGCTTTGATGGCGGCTCTCAGAGGATACCGACCGCTTGTGCTTCTTGCGTCTCATTTCCGTCAGCACCGTCGTGGCACTAATATCACGTCGCACCCTCTCTCGAGGGTTGTACGGAGTAGAGATCATCCACATCGACGCTGTCCGTGACCACCACGGCACACGGCCGCCCCCATCGTCACCGACTCGTCAACATACTCCGTCACCACAACTTTATTCACCTCGGACGTGATCCCGTTGCAATCAGTCGAGAGCAGGCGGTAGTTCCAGATTGACGTTCCGTCGTCTACGGCATCGTAGTCCTCACGAACTGTTGTGTGCCCCAAGGCTTCAGAAATAGTGATCTCCATATTCAGCATAAAGTACTTGATGGCTTCGAACACTTGCTTGATGGACTGGACGCCAGTGAAGTGGAAAAACTCGAACCGCTCACAACAAAAGTTGCCCTGGGCGTCTTCGTACCGATGATCCATGAGCTGGGGCTTCATGAGATCCAAATGTTGACTTCGAGCCACCACATATTGGCATCCTCGAGTGATCATGTCACTTTTGACATTCAGCAGCACTTGCCGCCGCTCCCACCACTCTTTCGGCAAGTGAATATGTCGGCACAAGGGGCTCCCAGTTTGTCTCTCCTACACAACCAATAAAACCCACATCATTATCAATAAAACCCACTTCCTTTCCTAATAAATATATAAATTTCTATATATTCTCACCTGCATTCCAGCCAGCAAGGACCGAGCACCGGCCACCGCCAATTGCTGGCCGTGTATAATGTCTCGCAGGGAGTTATTCGCCCCCACGGCATCCAGTAATTGGGCTCTAGCGCTGCGAGGACGAGCCTGCAGACGCGCCAACTTCTTTTCCAGAACCTGCAGCTGCATCTTCACCTTCTTCACCTCCTCCTGCCGCACCAGGTACGAGGGTTTACGCCGCTTCGCTCCCCCCGCCATGACCAAATAAGAAATACTAAAAGGCTCTCCCTACGTTCACCAATAAGAAGGGTAAACGTGCAACTTTACGGCAACTTTCAAGCAACTTTGAGCCCCTTCACGCAACTTAAATTCACAATCTCAGAGCTAAATCCCTTCAGGTGAAGAATGAAAATGGTGGGGCCTAGGCTAACGAACGAGGCATTGGCTTCACACCCTGCTGCTAAATGCACTTGGTCTATCCCGATACCGTAGTGCTAGCCTTGTATAGCTGCGGGCCTCGCGTGATCTCGCCAGGCAAAGTTTCGTATTTAGCCCATTTTATGTCCGTATTGGTGAACGTAGCCACTTTCATACTAAAAACGCCGTTATTTATTCTCACAGGTGTATTAGACAGGATAAGGGACAGGATAAGTTATCCGATAACCACCAAAACCGTGGCATAATCATTTTCCCGACATGCCCGAGTGCAAGAAGCGGAAGGCGACGAACCAAGTGCGAAGGGAGCAGGCGGAGGCGCTGCGCCACCAGATCCAGGAGCTGCAGACTCAGATACAAAAACTCCAAGCTCAGGCCGAGGCGGCGTCGCTGACTCCGAGTGACCATTTGAAGCTGCTGCGGCGCTCGCAAAGGACACAAACTGCCCTGAAAGAGGCCATCCAGGACCATAAATTGGTCCTGGCTGGCGCGCAGTCCGAGCTGATGGACTACCAGGTATAATTCGTAATTATTTCCTTATCCTGTCCGCTTAACCTGTCCTTAACCTGTCCGAGTTTATGATGGTATCCGGTATTTGGGTCTTATGCAGGAAAGACAGGTTATGAACCCTCTGTACTCGTACGTCCACCTGCCCAAGAGCTGGGAGAAACGAAGACAGTTGCTGTTAGACTTAAAAGATGGCAAGCTCAATACGGCACTGCAATATATTTTTGCGCGCTCGCAGCACCTCGACCTGCTGACCAAACACAGCTCGGAAAGTCGCTACGAAGATGCTGCTGGGACTTTTTGCTGCGAACGCTTCGAAGTGAACCACTTGGTGGGGATCAAGTCGCTCAAGGAAGTGTACATTGCAGCAAAGTTCTTCTTGACGAACGTGGAGATTAGCACTACGGAGGCGCTCGGACAAATTACAGTGAGGGAAGACTACGACACGATCGGGGATGATGAATCGATCGGTAGTTTTCGTCTCATCTCCGCTCGTCCGTGTGGAATCGTGACGGAGTCGAACAAGGTGATGTACGACAAATTTTACGAGCACCAGGAGTTGAATGGAGGTCGGCCGTGCGCTGTCATGGTGACTGACAGCGTCGATGAGGACGAGCTGCATCCTTACGACCCAAAGTCGCGAGTTCGACTGGATGCGAGTGCCACACTCGTCTTGACGGAGGAAAGGAGGAAGAAACCCGCGTCTACAGAGCGCGGCGAACAGCAACCAACTGAAATTTGCAGTGATGAAAGTAGCACAACTGCGCAAAGTGAAGAGGCCGAAGAGGAGTCGGTCATCGTGATCAGGTGTACATCTTTCATGAAAGTCCGTCGGCCGGAATTTGATGTCCCCGCGGAGGCGCTGAGCATTATTGGAGATGGGATGGCAAGCTGGATTAAGGTGATGCTGCAGACGATTCGTGAGTTTGTCGGTGTGCTCCAGTAAATTATTCACTCGCTCGTGGCTTCTCAGCTGTTATCGGTCCTGCCAAGGATCCAGCATAACCTGGAATGGCAGGCTCCTCGCATTTTAACCAGCGTGTTCGTTGGTTCTTTCAAACATTATTTTTCTTTGTCGGTGGGTGCTTCAAACCGTGTTTCTGGTTACTTGCGTTGACAGCAACCGCATTTTGTTTTTGACAAGATCGACTGCGCGGTAAGCCTAACGGTATCCAGCAAGAACGAATAGCAACTATGAACACGATCTCAACAGAATGAGTGACAGTTGCATCCAACCTACGATTCGCAGGGTGACTTTCTTACTCTGCCATTTGACATGGTGTCATGTTTTTCAGCGTTGGCACGGCATCCGCACAGTTGTTATGGAACGTTACGTCACCGACTTTCAACGAAAATGTATGTTGAAAGCAAGTTTGACATGCACCACTCCGATATCTGGCGGAACGCACTCGTCATGATCATCTTAATCGCGTGCTTCCGCATCCTGGCGCTGGTCGCACTTCACTACATCAATCACCTCCAGCGCTAGGTCATGCATGAGCTTGTAAAAGTGACCCGTAAAAAAATGATTTAATGCTTGAACGGGTCGACTCATCACCAATAATGTCCAATGTCCTCGTAAAATTCATCTGAAATACCAAAAGTTAAGGTCAACAAATCGCTCTGGAAATGACACGAGATCGCTTGCGCTTAGACCGGGAGGGATGCCAGGAGTCGACTTCGGTTTTTCGTAGTATCTGATGGCTTGCCGACGGCAAGCCATCAGACACTACGAAAACCACCTTGCCGTGCTAACTTGCTGAAGCCCGTTTGCGTGTGTGGGTGGAAAGTACTCGGAAGATGAAGGTTGTGAGAAGGTTTTGGTAATGTTACCTATAACTCAGAAGACATTTTTGGCCGAATTAAAGTTTGTGATGCCCTACTGGATACTTCGTATCCCTCCCGGTAAAAGCTCTACATGTACATGTATTACTTGACTGAAGTTTACCGCTTGGCGTAATCAACTTGAGGATTGGCGATGTTGACTCCGTGTGGATCATCGGCGGATATACCTCAAACGGAGACCTCACTCTCCATTTTGCTCTCAAGCTGCAAGTTGACATGGTAAATGTCCGTGAAAACTCGAGTGACAGTAACCACTCGCCTTTCAAGAAGAGGAAACCAACGTATCTGGTCCGCAGGGAGGAAATTCAAACTTTGGAGAACGAGATCCAAAGTTTGCAAAAAGAACTTTCAGCCCTCCAGCAAGGCAAAAACAATGTCAACGTGTCGTTGACAGAGTCCAAGAACCAAATGATGAAACAAATTCTGCGTAACCAGCATTTGGAAGTTGCTTCTGCCCATGCCATGCTCTCCCGTCATCTCTCAAGCCAGCAAGAAAATCCACTGCATACGCGGATTCACCTGCCTAAACAGTGGAGTGCACGTCGAGAGACGCTCATTGCCATGAGGAACGATAAGTTCCAACAAGCATACAGTTATCTGATGGCACGGTCTCACCGGCTGGATATGTCCAAAAGCCATTTCTCGGGGGAACAATTTGAGGACAATCATGGGAACTTCATCTGCAATCGCTTCGACGTCCTTCACTTTCGCGGTGTCAAGTCACTCAAGCAAGTCTACGACGCGCTCGTGTTTTTCATGTCCAATATGGAGATCAGCGTGTCCGAAACACTGGGCGACATCACGGTTCGGGACGACTTTGATAGCCTCGACGATGGTATTTGTATCTCGAACCACAGATTGGTGTCAAATCACGAAAACGGAACGTCGGAAGTCAACGCTGCCTCGTTCGCACAGTACTTAGAAGGCCACAATGAGCTCCAAAACTCAACGTGTGCTATATTGACTACCGACAACATTGATGAAGACGACTTGCACCCGTACGACCCACTCAATTTTATCAGGAGAGACGTCGCGGCAGCGATTTTACTGACTGAAGAACGAAGCGATAAAAAGCTCAAACTCGAGCGGGACACCGCAGCCGAGCGCGTAGACAGCAATACTGACAGTGAAGGTGAAGTTGATGTGGTCATGCGACGAGCGGCTTTCATGAAGTTTTACCGACCAAACTTCGACATGCCGGAAGCCGATATGGCCGACATGTGCGAACGGATTTCCCAGTGGCCAAACGTAATGGTGCAGACAATTCGCGAGATAATTGGGGCGAAGTCGGCGTGTTATTCGTAAGTGCACACATTAGCTGTCTTTTGCTTGCTAGCTTGCGGTAAATCTCCAATAACTTCCACAGTAGATGCCCCGACAAGCACGAGAATCATGTGTAGTATCGCTTTGATCCGGTCTACCATGCCATCCACGACAAACGTCGAAGTACTATTGTAGCAGTATCGTCTGGTGTCTCGGACTGACCCGATTCTGCCAAGCGTTTAGCACGCCAGTGGGAACGTGCACTAATCACCAATAAACACCATCGACTTACAAAGATTTCGCTAATTTATTGACCGTGGTGTCCTCCGCACGGAATACTCGCTTCATCACTTGCGCAGCAACAACTGGTCGTATCACCGGTACACGAGCAGCCCGCATCACTGTTTTGAAGTAGCCGATCTATGACGAGCTTCTTCATGTTGTCATGGGAATGGAACATGCTGAGGAAGAATCGATCCTGTTGTTTCTGGGGGACCTTATGCGGGTACATGTGAAGCTTGGACATCGTGTAACGTTTCATGATCACATACTTCTTGCCGCTGGGATCCTCGTGAGCAGAGAGCACCACACCACTCGACATATCCTTTCGAATGCGATTCAACTCGTCGTATGGGTGCAGCTCGTCGTGGTCGACATAGTCTGAGGCTAGTACAGCCGACTTGTCACCGAAACGACAGTAGAAAATTCCATTCGACTCCATATCGGGCATCTGGTCCGACTTTTTGCGCGTCTGGTGTGGTCTCGAGACGATGCGTTGATGCATATAATTGCACTTGATTGTGCCAGTTGACTACATTAAATACAGAACGCGAAATATCAATATCAGCGTCTTCAAGCCCGAATTTGTGAGTGACTCACGACCGAGAGTATAACGTGACAACGTACCTTTCGAACCGGTGAGATCCCTACTGCCTGGTTCAGCGCCTCGTCCTTTTCAGCAAGCTGATTGTAAATTCCACGTGAAACTTGGTAAATGCTCACGCCATCGTATCTGGAAATCGTGAAATTGACGCAGTAATGTTTGCCAAACTTGTCGAACATGTCGGAGAACTCGTGGGGCTTATTACAGTCCATCCCTTGTGTCTTCTGCTCAATGAACCTGTACGTCATGTCGAGCTTCTCTTTACGCAGTGACAAAATGGTGCGTCTCCGTTCGTCCAAATCTTTCCCAAGATGGATATACGACTCCAAAGGGGTCATCAACACCATTCTCTAACCGCATCATAAATGTCAGCCACAAATAATCAAAACAATTATTTTTTCTACACGTACCACATCATTCACCGGAGCAAATGTCAGCATGGCCTTGAAATTATCCACGTACATTCTCTGCTGCGTGTTAAGTCCATTGAGCACCTGGTTGTCCTCCTGACTCTTGAGCAACATTTTCAACTCTTCTCTCTTCTTGGGATTTTTACGTTGAGGGCGTCTCTTTGCTCGAAACTCCAAAAAATCCTTCTGGGCTCTTAAGAAATGCTCCTCTTTCTTCAATAACTCCGCTTCTTCCTCCTCAGGAGGCGATTCCACCTCGCTGTCGTCTGCAGAGTCTACAGAAATCTCGGAATTGTCGGAAAATGACGATTCCGAGTGTGAAATTCTCAGTGGGGACAGAATTTCACCCACTTTTTCACTTTCCAGCAACGGACTGTCAATTTCCACTTCTTCGCCGTCAGTGGCGTCGTCCAAGGGCAACATCAAGGCCAAGTCCGGGATACTGATTGCGTCATCATTCCTCTCCATTTCAAGCAGAAAATTCTCGTCTTGCAGCAAAAATTCGGAAAACTCGTCACTTTTGCCCGGTGACGAGCTGGGGCTCGAGAGGGGACTGAAGAGCGGCTCGTCTGCTGGAGAGGGCAAAGAAACGTCCATGGAGTCCCGAGCATCCACGTCCAGTAGCTGCTGCAGGTCGTAGTCGCGCAGCAAGTCGTCCGGAAGCTCCACGCCCATCTTGGAGAAGGCCAGTGCAATAATGAAGGAGCAAACCCTAATATGACAATAGAAGAAAAAAGTGACAATACAAACGACACTTTTGGGATATGGTGTGGTGCACACGAACGAGCGCGGATTGGTCAGCGCACTTCAACGTCGGCAACTTTGGCTAAAACCTTCTGGAGGCCAAGTGAAGCTGCAGATTGCTCGCCACTAAAGATAATCTGGGGCCATGATACTGTTGCACTGCAAAATTAGACCAAGTGAGGATTGAAATGAAAAGTATTCTTAGTGTTGAGCGAACCCTCAGCAAGTCTGTCTCCAGTCCTGGCAGAGCACGACGACAAACGCGTGAAAGTCTTCCTGTCGTTGTATTGAGCACTTAAGGGGTGAATATGGCGAGTGATGATCTTCCTCGTATAAATCAGTACTGGTCTTGGTCAACGATCCTCCTTTCGTACTTGATCTCCACCACTGGGAGCTACTGCAGTGCGTTCCTTGTCCAAATGAGAGAATTTGCTTTGTACGAAGTTCTCAGTGTTCTTGTCGATGTTGTAGCCATTCAACTGATGGAAAATTGGCGCCGGGTTGACGGAGTGAATCACAAACGAGCGATGCTGGTACTCTCCGCCTTCGCGCTGGGAGGCTGCGGCATTTGGTGCACACATTTCACGGGCATGACTGCAATTGAATTGGAACTCGAGGACGGCTCGGCGCTTGAAATGGACTTTGAACTCGGCCTCACGATCCTATCGTTTATCTTTGCGGTTCTGGGTGTGCTCGTGGGGTTGAAAATTGCATCGAGCGACCCGTATTTCCTCGAGATGGAAGCTGCGCGACGCAAGGAGATGCTGGTAAAAATAATAATTCTAAGGATCTCTATTCTAAAGCACTAACCTTTGTTTGCGTGTTTCAGGCAGCAAATCTTAAAAACATGAAGATGTCTTCAGTGGTGAACAAAAGCGCCGTCACCCGCCGCATCAAAGTAAGTGTTGACAATCTACAGCTGATAGGGGAACGGTACACTAACAATCGCTGTTTGTACTAGATCATTGCCCTCTTTTCACGATTGTGGCTCATTTTGCTGGGAGGAGCGTTTGCAGCGCTGGGTGTGCTGGGTATGCACTACTTGGGTATGCTAGCTCAGCGTATGAATGCTACCATGGACCTAAGCGTAGGGATTGTGGTGCTTTCGGTATTCATCGCCTTCTTCACTGCCAACGCAGCCTTCTGGATCCTCTTTCGAGCGGTGGGTGATTCGTTGATATGCTATTGCACGGCTAACAAATGCACTAACCTCTCATACAGTTGACATTCATGCCCGATAGCGAACTTCTCCGGCTGGGTAGTGCGTTGATCATGGGCGTGGCAGTTTGTGCAACACACTACTGCGGAATGGGGGCTGCATCCTACAAATCTAGTGCCGAGAACTTTGCAGACTCAACACGGTTCATCATCAATCGGTCCGAAGCTGCAATTGTAGCATCGCACGGAGCGTTGTTGACGTGCTACTGGCTAGCTAGCTTTAGTGTGGTGCGCAGCGTTCGCATCGCCGAAATGTCAGCAACTGCGACGACAATGCGTGAAGGGCTGTCTAAACGAGATAAGAGCTCAAAGAGCCGAAAGCACAGCAGCCAAAAGATTCACGCGGCCGACTGAAAATATTGCCGTGAACAACAGATAGCCTTCGTTATGTTAGTTCATTTTCACTTATTATGCAAACAACCTGCACCTTTGGTGTTTTTTAGACCTGTGAATGAACGTCCATCAACTCCTGTTCAATGCAGAACTCTGACATGCTATTGCCAGAAAGAGTTTCTAGGATAATTATGGCGGTACTCGTGGCCTTAAAATGGTTGTGTCCTCTCCTTTCGTGCTTGAACGCACTCTTCAAACCCACTGACTTCCGTAACTAGCAGCTAGAGCAAAGCAGAGATCGCCAAGAAGATGGAAAGTAACGAGGAAATTTCGCAGCACTGGCAGGTGTCCAAGATTTTCCTCTCCTACCTCATTGCAATCACCGGGAGCTTTTGCAGTACGTGAATTGTTGTGGTCTGCTCACGTGCTTTGGTCTAAGATCTTGCTTGCTTACAGCGATTCAGCTGATGGAGAAATGGCGCAGTGCGATCGAAACCAGAGACAAGCTCATACTCATGCTTCTATCGTCGGTTGCGTTGGGCGGTTGTGGCATTTGGTGCATGCACTTTACTGGCATGAACGCACTCGAACTGACGCGAGAAGATGGATCCGTACTGACCGTGAACTTCGAAGCTGGATTGACCATACTCTCCTTCATTTGTGCCGTTGGAGGCGTGTTCATTGGTCTCTGGATTGCGTCTGCAGACCCGTTTTTCCTTGAGCTGGAGCAGGAGAAGCGCAAGAACATTTTGGTACCGATTTGATGTATCTTGCAAACGTTGTGAGCACACTTTCGTCTCTTACGTTGTCTGTGTACTTGTTCGCTCGAACAGGTGAAAGACCTCGCATCAACGGCCATGTCGGACGTCGTGAACAGGCAAAAAGTGGCCAAACGCATCAAACTCATTGCCTTGTTCTCCCGCCTACCCAGAATTGCCGGTGGAGGGCTATTTGCTGCTCTCGGTGTCCTTGTGATGCACTATCTAGGCATGATGGCTCAGCGAGCAGACGTGGAGATGACCTTGTCCGCTGGAGTTGTTGTGGTTTCGGTGCTCATCGCATTCTTCACAGCTACGGCTGCCTTTTGGATTCTGTTCCGTGCGGTACGTTGTATAAATGCAAACGACCTGTACCATGGAACTAACTGATTCGTGAATATTTGCCCTTGCCTTTCACACAGCTCACCTTTTTTCAGGATAGCGAGCTGCTCCGCCTAGGTAGCGCTCTCATAATGGGCATCGCTGTTTGTGGGACCCACTACTCTGGTATGGGTGCTGCCAGCTACGTCTACACTGAGGACACGAGTATGGGCCACGGTAGTGTTGTCATGAAAGGAGCGCAAGCTGCTATCCTCGCGTCGCACGGATCGTTGTTGTTCTGCTACTGGGTCATGACTTGGAGCGTGGCCTCGAGCGTACGCAACATCGCATCGATGGCATCTAACCTCAGCAAGGTCAGCAAGCGGGACCCAGGCGCCGGTGGAGCCCGTAAGATTGTTGTTGGGCAGGCGAAGATGAACGAAACCAGCATGCGCGGCAGCGAGAATGGTGTCAAGGCGAGCACAGCAGGGGGCTTCGTAGCTCATGATGGTCCTCGCGGGTACACGGTTCCCCAAGAATCAGTTGTCGACGTGGACCATAAGTCCTCGGTTAGTGAGTTCAACGAGGTGTAGCTGGTTGAGAGGCAAGAACACTCTCATAGCATTTGCATTGAAAAGTATAACTCGCATCCGTACGTATTTTATATACTTGTCAGCAGAGTCAATCTGTGACGCGCGCATCTGTGACGCGCGCATCTGCGACGTGTGTTGGAGTGACCGGACTGTCCAAGCAGAACATGGCTGGCTAGGAAACACTAGTGCACGACAACCAGTCGTGGCCAGCACTCTAGGAGCAGAAGCAAGAGGTTGATCCAGCGTTTTAACTCCATCTAATTCATTCAGTTCCCATTTTACCAACAACTACAATCACCACAGCAACTGGTGACAATACTTAACAACTTTTACAGTGTACTTCCGCTGCTGCACCGCACACCACAGATCCTGATGACCACTGACTTGGTCGAGCGGCGATCGCCACCGTCATTTCCATATATGAACATCATTTTTTTAGGCGGTGAATGCATTCGCTACAGGAACAGCACGGCGAGGGCTACAACTCGGCACAAGACATTGACGCCGAATCTGATCAGATACACGCGTTTGTACATGTTGTGTGGCAGTAGGAACGACTAAAACAAAGCCGCGACCCAAGCAGCCTGATTCCGTCCTGTGCAGCACTTGAAAGCCCACGTTGAAGCGGTTCTCGCGCCGATTGAGACCGGCCGCCTGCCATCGGCGTCGGCCACGTGGCCACTGACGTTGGGCCGATGAGAAACGAGCAGCCCCTTTCAACTGCAAGTGGTGCATAGCCTCCAGGTGGTGAGCATTCAGATTCAGCTGTGCCCTCGATGGCAATTAACCTCCCGTGTCTATGCCGACGGCTGGTCGAAGTTCGGGTCATGAAAGGAATCCACCGGCGCACTCCTACAGCTTAAATTTAGTTTTCTGACACGAGGGTGGGGGTTGAAGACCGCTTTAGCCATCGTCAAAGAACCCCCACCGAGCTCTCGAAGCAGAAGGCCCCAGCCAACTGTCATCACCCGGTGCCCTGCAACTTGCTTTAACCTCGACATGTTTCTGCCTCCGTTGAGCAGAGAGAACTCTGGCCTGCGGCGTCAACGCGATCGCGCCGACGACTTTTGTCACATACTGGGGGGTTAACGCCAAAGCAGGGTCCACTGCACTGCGCTCGAGCCATTTGCGTTGGTTGGTCTTGTCAAGAAAAAAATCTTGCGCGCTGCATAAATCGCGAAAACTGAAGTTGCAGTTGCATAGTCAGCAATCGAGCGACATCTTGGCCATGACGACGCTGCTTATGGGCCACTTTTCGGGCTTTCCAAATCCCTGCTTGCACGTTAAACCCTGTACACTGCGGAGGCTCACACGGCATCGCAGATGGCACACGCTGAACAAGCACCCCAACTTTCGTTTCAGAGAACCACGGCCGCCGTTCAAAGACAACCTCGATCAGTACATGTACACGCACCAGCACAATACGGCGACGCTCGTGCGTGGAGCGTGAAGGCCGATTTGAAAGATCGTCAATGCCCTCATTTCCAAATCCAAGTTCCAGAGCTCAAGTGCTTGAACACCACCCCCACCACCTTCCAACACTCCATTCAAGCGTCATGGCTGCTACGGATCTCATCATGTCCGGCGACTGCGGCGGCACCAACACGCGTCTGTCGCTCTGGAACATCCCCAAGGAATCCAAGCACGTCAAGGGCGACATCGCCCCCGGTCAGATGGTCTTCTCCAAGAAGTACCTGAACGAGGAGTACGCCAGCTTCGCCGAGGTGTGCCACCTGTTCCTGAACGAGGCCAAGCTCGTGAACGACGTTCCCAAGGCCTGTGTATTGGCGTGTGCCGGTCCGATCCTGAAGAACACGGTGGACTTCACGAACGTCGAGTTCGGCTGGAAGATCGACGGTCCCGGTCTCGAGAAGGAGCTGGGCATTGAGAAGGTGCGTCTGATCAACGACTTCGCCGGCATGGGCTACGGTCTGTTGACCCTGCGCCCGCACGAGTATATCGTGCTGAACGACGTTCCCAAGGACGAGACCGCTCCCATGGCCACCATTGGAGCTGGTACTGGTCTGGGTGAGTGCTTCTTGACCCCTGGCATGGACGGTCAGTACTCGTGCTTCGCGTGCGAGGGTGGTCACACTGACTTCGCGCCTGCTGATGAGATCGAGATCGAGCTGTACAACGAGATTAAGGCCAAGCTCGGATGCGGCAAGCGGTTCTCGGTGGAGCGTATCATCAGCGGCCCCGGTCTGGCCACCATCTACGAGTTCCTGGCCAAGAAGTTCCCCGAGAAGGTGGACCCGAAGGTGCACGAGGAGTTCCTGAAGGCCAACACGCAGCAGGGCAAGGTGATCGGTGAGAACGCCAAGACGAACGAGCTGTGCAACCAGACTCTGGAGATCTTCGTGGGTGCGTACGGCCGTGAGGCTGGTAACGCGATGCTCAAGTACCTTCCTCGCGGTGGTTTCTACATCACGGGCGGTCTTGCTCCTAAGAACCTGGACTACTTCACGAAGAAGGACATCTTCCTGAACTCGCTGTTCGACAAGGGTCGTGTGAGTCCTGCGATCCGTGCATGCCCAGTGTACTTGGTGTTGAACGAGGACCTGGGTGAACGCGGTGCTCA
Source organism: Phytophthora sansomeana (assembly GCA_032158285.1). NCBI lineage: Eukaryota > Oomycota > Peronosporomycetes > Peronosporales > Peronosporaceae > Phytophthora > Phytophthora sansomeana. Next base: position 856,115 of record JAPDHH010000197.1, read on the forward strand.
CTACTACGCGTACCAGTTGCTGCAGGAGATGGAGTAAGCTGGTGTGTCATGTTGACGCACTTGTAGAGTGTTGAGGTGGACCAGTGTAGCGTCCGAAAATGTGTTTGATAATAAACCTTTATTGTGCCTTGTTCATCTTGCGGCTTGTTGTTTTGAAGACAGTTGCCTTTTTGTTGTTATCGTGTAGTGTAAAGCGTGAATCAAGATTTGCACAGATGCACGGTACCAGATTCATTGGCAAGATGCAACTTGCGCAGGACAACCCGCAACTGCCGTTGATTTCCACTTCTCTGCCTCTTGCGTTTTCAATCGAGAGCAAGCACAATATTTTTGCTGGCATTTTGCCATCGAGTGTACATGAGAGGCGAGCTGGAACGAGAAACGTGTCGGACGTGCCAGCCAGAAAGGAAGACGCGCCAGAACCAAAACTGAAGTTGGCTGCGCGACTTTGCAGCGCCCCACCGAATGTTTGGATCCGATAGAAACGATAGAAATGGCTAACCAAAGAAGTTTTTGTTGCCGCATCGCCCTGGTGGTTTGAGGTCCTTTCACTTCAAGTGAATCACTTGACAACCTCGAGCTGACGCTCTGTATCCTGGATCGCGTTGGATCGAAACGCCACACGCGACGGTGGGCCGCGTGAGCTCATCCAAGTGCGATGAGTGCCAGATCCTGCACAATGTTTTTCCTCAAAATAGACCTAAGTCACGGTATTTGACCATTCCAGTACATGACGGGTACCAGTTTCCGTCAAATCCTGGAATCACTATCTGCTTTGCATTCGATAGAATGGTGGACAAACTTCTAGAAAACACCAGAATGCGCTTTGCACAACACAATGCGAAGTATCCAACCAATTTCTACCGATGGCACCATTCACGCATCTACACACTAGTGCACTCGTTGTGCGTTCATTTCCAAAATTACCCCGAGAAGTCACACCAACATGCCTGCCGCCAGTCAAATCTCAAAACGCACTCACCGTGAGCTAAGTGAGGCTGCGTTTCGACGCGCCTCTGCTGATATCTTTCGCCACTGTGAGACTCGCAAAGCCAAGCTCTCCTAATTTGACGCATGAAGACGCTATGGGCTGATTGTGGGGACAAGTAGCGCTGGATGAGAACCCCTACGACCATTTCTTTCAGGCCTGCCTCGCGCTGACGAACGTGCATGTTCGACTGCGTCCTCTACGCAATGATGACGGCGACGACTACCATCGTTACGAAGCCCGCCCTCGTGATATTGGTCTCTCGATTGAGAAGCGTACCCAAGATAAGCGAAGGTATTACCAGCTGAACGGCAGAGCTCGAGTGCAGACGAGTATTCGCCGCCGCAGCAGCGATGCAGGAAATGTGCACTCGACGTTTGGGTCCGACGACGTTTGGGTCCGACGGTGAAATAGTGGAGGGGACGCAAATGTGATCTGAGCACTTGTTGGCTTTCTGCTGCGCGTACAGCTCGAATTCGCGCGGATACTCTGTTTTAGATTGCATCTCGAAAATTCTTACCATGTGGTCCATCAACAGCAGGATGGTGTTATTCGAGCATTTACTGCAGTCAATAGATTTTCGCGCTCTTGCTACGCCTTTTGTCAGTATTCAAGTTTGTCGTCCGTAACTGATTTTGAGTTCGAATGAGAACCTGTACACGCTTTTCGCATCGGGGGTGCTCTCGCAAGCTCAGTTCTAGGGGTGGATGGCAGTCCAGCTGCAGTCGGACGACCCCTTCTCCCTACGTTCACCATTCTTTTGACAGAAGAAGGGTAAACGTGCAACTTTAGGGCAACTTTCAAGCAACTTTGAGCCCCTTCACGCAGCTTAAATTCACAATCCCAGAGCTAAATCCCTTCAGGTGAAGAATGAAAATGGTGGGGCCTAGGCCTAACGAACGAAGCATTGGCTTCACACCCTGCTGCTAAATGCACTTGGTCTATCCCGATACCGTAGTGCTAGCCTTGTAGAGCTGCAGCCCTCGCGTGATCTCGCCAGGCAAAGTTTCGTATTTAGCCCATTTTATGTCCGTATTGGTGAACGTAGCCACTTTCCTTCTTATTCACACAAGTCCCGGTTCTATTCTAGCCATTTCTAGCGACCAACGTTGAAGTTGCCTTGAATCCAGTCCACCAGTGTGTCTGTCTTCTTGAATACTATATACTGTGCTGCTGCCTCGGGCGCAAGCGAACTGCTATCGCGATTTGAAAGATTTCGAGCGACTTTCATTCCCGAATCGACTTTCGAGAGCGCAAGCGACTTATTCCTTTACCTCTTCACAACTTCCTCGCACAATGGCTCCGTACGCACCTTGCTGTCGTCGAGTTCACAACGTCGTAGCTTTAGTTCCCTAACTGCTGCACCAATACGTTTCCAGGTGGCTTGGATGCTGCTCCGATGAGTCGACGACCAACGTCGTCGCTACCCGCACACCCGCCGCACCTGCTGCCCCGGGTCATGATTTGGTCATGTCGGGCGACTGCGGTGGCACCAACACGCGTCTCGCGTTGTGGAACATCCCGAAAAATGCCAAGTACACCAAGGGCGACATTACTCCCGGTGAGATGCTGTTCTCCAAGAAATACCTCAACGAGCAGTACGGAAGCTTCAACGAAGTGTGCCACCTGTTCCTGAACGAGGCCAAGCTCGTGAACGATGTGCCCAAGGCCTGCGTTCTAGCCTGCGCTGGTCCCATCCTTAACAACACCGTGGACTTCACCAACGTGGAGGCCGGTTGGAAAATCGATGGTGCCAGCCTTGAGAAGGAGCTAGGGATCAGCACCGTCCGTTTGATCAACGACTTCGCAGCTATGGGATATGGCCTGTTGACCCTGCGTCCGCACGAGTACATCGTGCTGAACGACATGCCCAAGGACGAAACTGCTCCCATAGCCACCATTGGAGCTGGTACTGGTCTGGGTGAGTGCTTCTTGACCCCTGGCATGGACGGTCAGTACTCGTGCTTCGCGTGCGAGGGTGGTCACACTGACTTCGCGCCTGCTGATGAGATCGAGATCGAGCTGTACAACGAGATCAAGGCCAAGCTCGGATGCGGCAAGCGGTTCTCGGTGGAGCGCATTGTCAGCGGCCCCGGTCTGGCCACCATCTACGAGTTCCTGGCCAAGAAGTTCCCCGAGAAGGTGGACCCGAAGGTGCACGAGGAGTTCCTGAAGGCCAACACGCAGCAGGGCAAGGTGATCGGCGAAAATGCGCCAACCAACGAGCTGTGCAACCAGACTCTGGAGATCTTTGTGGGTGCGTACGGCCGTGAGGCTGGTAACGCGATGCTCAAGTACCTTCCTCGCGGTGGTTTCTACATCACGGGCGGACTTGCTCCCAAGAACCTGGACTACTTCACGAAGAAGGACATCTTCCTGAACTCGATGTTCGACAAGGGCCGTGTGAGTCCTGCCATTCGTGCATGCCCAGTGTACTTGGTCCTGACTGAAGAGCTTGGTGAGCGCGGTGCTCACTTCTTCGCCTACCAGTTGCTGGGTCAGTAGTTTGGTAGCGGAAATTTCGTACGCCCAGTGATCCACATCAGTGGATATCGGCAGCGTTCTACCGCTGGCGAAAAGTGGATGAAAGTAGCGTGCGCCTTGATAATATTTTTATGCGAGTGTTGTTGTTGGCGTTCCTAGGTATTTGTTGGGGAGCAGTCATTTAGAGCCCTTGCGACGCAAGTTGCGTGGGTTGAACCCGATCCCGTGTCTATGGTGATGGTACCTCGTGCTGCATTCTGTTTTGAAGATAACGGAGACCTCAAGTTGCTGACTGTCGCCGATTACGGCTTTGGTTCAAGATGTTCAAGCTGTGGTCACGTCGATCTGCGAGCCCTGGCCAATGGTGGACTCGGGCGCACGCCTCGGTGCCCGTCGGTGGCGGTATGGTTGCGCTGCGAGGTCTGGACGGACTAGAGGCTCGCTTCGTGGGACTTCAGTGGGCGCTGGCACGCGCCCACGACCGCATGTTTAAGGCATGGTGAAGGAACAGCCTTCCGTGGCCGAATACCTGTTTGCTTTCTCTCATTAATAACCTTCCCCTCTTCAACACACCCCGGGTATTCGCGACAAAGCTAGCTTTGCGCTCACGAAGCGTTGAGTTTGTTGATCGTCTCTCCAGTGCGTTTTTCGACTGAAGATTCCACGGTCGTTGGTCAAGCTGTCAAGACTACCGAACCACGCCGACTAAGTACGAGTGCATTTGAGTGCGGAAATCACCAAGTGCGACCTAAGTTCGGGCGACTTCAACATGACGGGACACTTCACGGTGGACTCCGACGGAGACGTGGAGATGTCGATTCCCCAGCCGATCTTTGAGGTCATCAAGGCTCCGGAGCTGACTAGCTGGGAGCATGCCGCTCTCATTGAGTGGCACCGTGAGTGGGAGCGGTACGTCGAAAAGATGAAACACGGTTGCTCCACCACGGGGGAAACCTACGAAAACTTGGTGGCCACTGTCAAGGGCTCCGCGAGGCGCCAGACGCTGAAGAATATGGCTAAGTACGAGCTTAAGAAGCCTATTGCGTCCGTCACTGATGCTGACATCATGGGCGCGGTGGAGGCACGATGCCACACCCTCAAGAACGAGTTTGTGCCGGAGGTCACATCTCTGTTCCGTGCGAACCTAAGGACGAACCTATCGATTGACGACTGTGACGCGCGCATCTTTCGCTACTATGAGGATTTCAATGGTATAGTGGAGGACAATGGTCTCCAGGGCCTCATCGGCTCCGAGAACGAAGAGGACCCTCAGTACAAGAGCAGGATGAAGGCTTGGTGCCGTCTCCTGGTCGACAACCTGCAGCCTCCAGTCCTCAAGGCTCAAATTGGACGCCTCATCGAGTTAGAGCGCCACGACTGCAAATCTGATGACGTTGCGCTCTTTGATCTGATTCTCGAGCACGCTAAGGTACAGCAGCGATTCCATCGGATATCCCAGGACCATGCTGGGAGGACCGCCGCCAAGGCTGTGAAGGCGGAGCGGAAACCGCAAAAGACTGGAGGGGCCAAGACTGGATCGCCAACGTCACCACCTGCAACGTCGACGCCACCGGGCACCGCAAGTAACGCTGCCGCTCGCACGTCACACCAACAGGCGGGTGCGACGGGTGCTTGGTATGCAAGGGGCAACACTGGCTCAGAGATTGCCCTACTGCCACCGATGCCCAGCGTGAGGAAGCCCTCCGCAAGTACCGATAGTCTAAAGCGCAGAAGCCGGGCGCCACGCGATCCAAGGCCGCTAGGTACGCAGCGGCTGCCAACTCCGTCCGTATTAATAGTCTAGTCGAGATGCCTTATTCTCCGGACACGGCCGCTGACCAGAGCATCGTGCCCCAAGAAACGCTGAATTCTCTCCGTGCAATGCAACCTACGCTCCAAGTGACGAAGTTCCCTGTTGCGGTGGAAGCCGTGATGGCGAATGGACAAACGCAGTTGTGCGACGAGGAAGTGCTTCTGGACTTGGAGTTGACTACAGTGGCCGGGTTGGTGGTGTTACGGTCGGTGCCATGCTTGGTGCTGGCTGGCGATGGTGATGAATTCCTACTGGGCCGCGAGGTGCTCAAGGGGCTAGGCATCGACGTTGAACAGCAACTGTCACAATTAGCAGGCTCGCCGCTTCTCGAGGACGAGGTGGACGAGTTCCCAGTGGGAGACGAAATTCCGTTGCCCGCTGATGCAGCCGAGCCTATAAATTCATCCGACCAACTGCTCGAACGTGCCGTCGCCAACGGCCTCCCTGCTGAACACGTCAAAGCGGTCCGTGACCTGCTTGCTGCATTTCCTGATATTTGGCGTGAAGGAGTTGGTCCTGATCCACCCGCTGATGTCCAGCCACTCCGCGTGATGCTGCGACCAGATGCAGTACCTTATCGCAGCCCGCCACGGAAGTACGCGCCGCTACAAGCCCAGTTCATTCGCGCGAGTACGTGAAGTCCCTCATTGCAAATAATTTGGTGGAGCCGAACAATGCTTCGCGATGGGCCTGCGCGGTGGTACCGGTGCGCAAGCCCAGCACGAAGGATAAGTTCCGTCTTACTATCGACTACAGGCCCGTCAACGACGTCACTATCCCGATCGCAGGTGGAATGCCTTCCGCTGCGTCTCTGCTTGAGAATTTCCAGAACAAGAAGGTGTTTGGCAGAGTTGACTTTTCGCAGGGGTTCTGGCAGATGCCTCTGCATGAAGGCAGCCGCGAAATGTTTTCGTTCATTACTCCGGATGGCGTTTTCACTCCTAACAGAGTGCCACAAGGAGCTATGGACTCTGCGCTGCACTTCCAAGGACAAGTGCAGGCAAAATTGGCTCCTCTGATACCGCACTCGGCAATCATATGGGTCGACGATGTGCTGCTCTTCACGCCGACAGTCGAAGAATTTTTGAAGACGCTCCGCATCTTTTTCGAGATCGTGCACGAGGCTGGTTTCAAGCTCAACATGGCGAAGTCATCGCTGTTCGCGGTGGAGATGTTGTGGTGCGGTCGCTTGATCTGTCCGTCACGACCCCGCCCGCGTCAACGCTCTTGCCAACTTGCCGTTGCCAGCTACAGTGGCGGATTTACAGTATTTCGTCTGTGCTACCAATTGGCTGCACGACTCTCTCCCTGACTATGCGCGTATGATTGCTCCACCGCAAGACAAGCTGAATGCTGAACGCAGTCGGATTGGCCTCCGCAACCGGAATGCTTTAAATGTGGCTACGACATGGTCTGACGCGGAGCGAGCTACGTACGACGCGGTGGTGTCTTTGGTGGTTGACTCAGCACTCATGACATTCCCTGATGCCAACGCTGAATTACTGCTTTTCACGGACGCTTCTGCCACTGGATATGGAATTGTTGTTACCCAAGTTCGAGACTGGGATGCCTCGATGCCAGTGGACCAGCAGCACCATGAACTCGTTGTTTCTAAGGGCGGTACCTTCAAACACTCAGAGCTCAACTGGTCTGTTGTGGAAAAAGAGGCTTTCCCGATAGTTAAGGCCTGCCAGGAGCTCGAATACCTGCTCCTTCGGCCGAAGGGGATTCGCTTGTTTTGCGACCATGCAAACCTAGCATATATTTTCGCTCCCGACGTCGAACTCAAGAAGCATGTTCGCGACCGGTTGCAGCGATGGGCGATGCGCCTCTGTGGCGTCCACTACACCATCGAGCACATTCCAGGGGAGATGAATGTCTGGGCAGACATCATCTCCCGCTGGCACACCCGCGACTCCGTGCAGTTTGTGGCAGTCCAAACGCGCTGTCATCGAGTCGCTCCATTTTCCTCATTGTCGCGTCTCCGCCCTCTCACCGACGAGAATTTCGTGTTTCCATCCCGTGAAGACATTAAAGTCGCCCAAGAGGCCGCCGAACGCGAACATTCCCGACTGACCAATTTCTCGAAGGAGGAGGATGGTGTGATGACCATCAACCACCGCATCTGGATCCCCAACGCAGCACAGGACCTCCTCACTCGGCTGTTCGTGGTCGCCCACTGCGGCTCTCAAGGCCATCGCGGTCAAGAAACAATGCTCCTGGCGCTAAAGGACCGCTTTCAAATTACACGACTAGAGGCAAAAGTGGCGGAATTTGTTCGCCAGTGCTTGCTGTGCAAGCATTTCAAAGGTCCTCGCCAAATTCCCCGCCCGTATGGTCCGCTGTTGACTCCTGTCCGAAGGAACGAGATCGTCCACTGGGATTTTTTGACTCTCGGCGAAGGTTTTGGCGATTCATCGTACCTGTTGGTTGTGAAGGATGGGTTATCCCATTTCTGTGAGCTTTTTCCGTGTGCTACTCCCATTGCATACGCTGCTGCTGAAGCGTTGACACTGTGGCATGCACGGTATGGACTCCCAGAGACGCTACTCTCCGACCAAGGAACTCACTTTCGCAACGAGATGATGAAGCATCTGGCTGCGAGATTGAAAGTGGAGCTACGTTTTACTCCCGTCTACTCCCCCTGGCTGAACGGAACGGTCGAGCGGTTGAACAAGGACGTACTACAAGTCTTCAGGGCTTTGCTGATGGAGTATGGATTGGACACGAGTGAATGGCCGTATCTGCTGCCAGCGGTGCAGGCAAACCTCAATCACACGCGGGTTCAATCACTAGCCGGACGTGCCCCTGTTGAAGTGTTTACCAGACTCCCTGCTTCATCGGCCCTCGATGCGATCGTGGTGCCGGCAACCCCCGAAAGGAACGAGCGCATAGTTGATCTGGACAACATGGCGGACTTCGTGGACCAGCTTCGCGCGTCACTCCATTCTCTTCACAAAGAAGTGGCCGATGTCCGAGAGCGGCAAAGACTTCGCGACATCGCTGCACACCAGGGAACTGCTGCCAACTTCGAGGTCGGTGATTTTGTGCTTTGGTCAAGAATTGACAAGCGTTTGCCCAACCACAAGCTCTTGGGGCATTGGGTTGGCCCGTTCAAGATCGTCGTCGCATTACCTCACTCGTTCGAGATCGAGCACTTGGTGACAGGGCGCAAGTGCGACGTCCACGCGTCTCGTTTGAAGTTCTACTCGGATGCACAACTGAACACGACCGCTGAGCTACTGGAGTTGGTGCCGAGCCAAGGTATGCTACTTGGTGTTGACAAGTTCGTCGATCACCGCTACAACACTGTGCTCGGCCGCTGGGAACTCCTCGTGTCTTGGATGGGACTGCAAGCCATCGAAAACGCTTCGAGAACCCCTGACCACGCTTCTGCAAGACGTCCCGGCCAAGGTCGCTGATTATGTGTCCACGACCAACGAAGATGATGAACTGCGTGATCAAGTTGATTAGTCCAACTTCAAGTCCCGCCGTGACCAAGCTTTGGTGGGCAGTGTCGCCGATTACGGCCTTTGGTTCAAGATGTTCAAGCTGTGGTCACGTCGATCTGCGAGCCCTGGCCAATGGTGGACTCGGGCGCACGCCTCGGTGCCCGTCGGTGGCGGTGTGGTTGCGCCGCGAGGTCTGGACGGACTAGAGGCACGCTTCGTGGGACTTCAGTGGGTGCTGGCACGCGCCCACGACTGAATGTTTAAGGCATGGTGAAGGAACAGCCTTCCGTGGCCGAATACCTGTTTGCTTTCTCTCATTAATAAACTTTCCCTCTTCAACACACCCCGGGTATTCGCGACACTGACTATCCCTCGGGCCACGTGCATCGAAAGATACCTCTTCTCCAAGCACCCATCCTCATTAGAAATTTGTATTACGATAGAAACACCAAAAAAATCAAATCCGAGAAAACTAACAGATTACTGTAAGCAAAAACTGTGGAGGTTTATTATCAAACATATTCAGCAACAACCAAAACGCACCCGATAGCTCAGCAATGTTGAAAAACAAAACTACTAACACCTCGCTTATCATGATGCTAGCTATCAGCGTTTCTCAGTGAGGTACATTGGTGTCACTTAGACTTTGCTAACGACTTTTGATGTCCGTTCTAGTGCTCGCCCCTACGTCACCCACTAGCTGTATGTATCCCGGTCCAAGCTTTAGAAGCTTCACCGTCTCCCTTATGGAGAGTTGTCAACGATGCCATCTTGCATCGCCCCTTCTTGCGTTGTTTGCCAGTGATGGATGTCCCCTTCCATATGCCGGAGTACTGGTTCCCATTTTGTAGTTCCGTAGGATTGCCGTCCGTGTGTACTTGTACGCTTCTGCGGCTGTCCATTGCCATGTTCGCGAGCTTGTCTGCCATCTTGTTAAAGCCACGAAGATGGTGGTGCCATTGAATGATGTTGAGCATTGGTGCAGTGCGTCTGCTTTTCGAATAAAGTTGCGTGAGATGAGCCTCTTTTGGGGGCTTCCGACTGCTCTGTTGGCGGATGATCATCGCACTATCCCTATAACGTGCAGCGGTTCATACCGCCTGGCCGCACACGCTTTGAGTCCGATGAGAAGCCCCATATTTTCGGCCACACTGTTCGTCGTCGTTTTACTTGCGAAGGACATCGAGCCTATCCAGACTGCCATCGGTCCAGCACATGATGTTCCAGTCCGTATAATGATGGCCCCACTGCCGCCTGGTCCTGGGTTCCCTCTGGATCCTCCGTCAAAAAAGAGAAGGAAGACCGGTATTCCTCCTATTGAGGAGTCCCATGATACCGTTGTGGAATCCGACACCATTGCTCTGCGTAGTAACTCCGTTGATGCTTGCTGGAAACGTCTCGGTAGCTGGGTCTTCATGTGAAGGTGCACTGTGTTGTACCCGCGCCTTAGTTTTGCGTTCAAGGACCTCGTGTGGAAACTTTCGGAGACAGTGTTATTCTCATCGAAGTGGTTAACTCTCCACCTCCAAACCGAATGCAAGTAGACCGCCACACCGATCCCCCAGCATCCATCCACCAGGTCGGAGACCGCTTCGATAAACTGCGTGTGCGTCGAAGTTTCTTTGGCAAACATTGAGTCGGCCAAGTCCCAAAACCCCGCCTGTATGGAACTGAGGGTCATGCTGAAGATCGCCTTTTCTACTCCGTTTGCCTTCATCCCCAGTCTTCTCCATGGTTGAATCAATTGTTTTCTTAGTACCGCCGCTGCACTACATCCCCAGAAGACATGATATAAGGTTGTATCCTGAAGCTTGCATGCGGACATCCCATTTTATTCTGGGTGATATCGTTGAGTGAGAATGCGTACCATTTGATTCGTAGGAGAAGTTGCTCTCCCCAAGGATTCATGCCCACCACCCTTCGTATACGTTTCCATTCCTGTTGAGCAAGACCTTTGGCCGCTTGTGTGCTCAGTTCCCCCCATTTGGCTGTTCGTTCATCGGAATTAGCAGCTCCGCGTCGCTGTGCCGCCTCCATGACCCGGTGTTTAAAGTCTCTTCGTGTTCGCGTTCAGCGCCTGCCGCCCGCCCATAGGCATACCAACCTACTTTAACATGGGTGAGGTCGGACCGAAGTGGCTGCGAAGGCCGAGCCTCCACCTCTGTTATTAGCCTCGTAAGCGCGCGTTGGCCGTCAACTCGGCGCACTTGTGTCGGCCCCGGACTATGATTCTAGTGTGGCGAGGCGGCTCAGAATTCGCGGACGAACCTTGAACTCCGATCGCACAGCTCAGACTTGGACCTTCAGAGTCTCAGCTAATTCAAGCTGAGACCTTCTTGTTCAGATCTTGGGCTGAGCGAGGCGTGTGCAACCTCACTTGCAATCCCTTGGAGGTTCTTCCTAGGGCTCCGCTCTGGACCCAGACGTGTGTCGATCACAGCAACTGCTCCACACTTCAGTTGTCTCCAAATGCCGCCAGACGAACCTTGTTCTCCGCTTGACAGGTCCCGCCTCGCACGTGTCCTCAGAATCCGAATGCCCTGGTTTTTCTTGAATGTAGACACATCATCACACACACTTGTCCTCTTCCTCTTCAACGACCCTGGACTAGGGACGTGTAGCTTCCACGTTCCTTCTTCCAACTCCAGCTGAGAGTCGGCTTGCAGTCTTATTATTTATCTGAGCCTAGACCAGGCTCGTACCAGCTTCTCCTTTCTTCTCTCGGGTCAAGCAACGACTCGGCTGAAGTTATTCGGCTTGGGATAAGCCTGTCCTGAATCCGAAGTACTTCAAAACTTTGGGACTTCCGCGCACCACACCTCACATATCAGACGAACTGTACTTGTAGTCAATACACACACTAAGGATACCAAATGTCCTCAGAACACACACAGACCACCCTAACTTCCTCAGAATATGAAACGTACGCCAGGTAAGCTAACGCACGGGTATATGAAATAATCAAGACAATCCCGGCACCCGGGTTAAGCTGCCTGGACTAAATGAGGGCTAAATTTATTCAGATATCCTCCTCGACACACTTTGACACAAGTAAAACACAACCGCTTGCGTCCTTCGGGGCAAATTGAACTCTGATTGATAAAATAAACACATGCAAGGCAATGACCTACCAAGTGGAGACACAACCTCCTTCTGGCTACACCTACAAGAGCTGAAACGACCGTCCTGTGGGTTGTGGCTACACTGCTCCATGATAAAAGCTGAGAACCTGATTGGCTGAAAGTCCGGAAGGCATTCACCGCTCGCCAAGTCTTAACAAGCTCAGCCGCTGATAGGTCAGGTCTTGGGTTCACTTGATTACGCCACCCGTAATTACTCCGAAGATATCACTTCAAGTGACCCTTGAGTAGCGACCCTCCACGCGAACCCACCGCGACTCTTCAGCATCTCAAAAGATGCTCATCTGCAGCTCAGACTCTAAAACTCCGAACTTCAGAGGTCTCAGTCAGACATTCTCAAAGCTCAGGATGAGCTCAGTTCCACGATCACACTCCGAAGTTGAAATCCGTACGGTCTTCACTGAGCTTTGTGAGACTTCAGATCAGCTGAGTTCGGCTCAACAAGTTTTCGCTGAGACTAGTAGTCTCAGCTTTTCACTCAGCACTCTCAGCCGAAATCACTCTTAGCTGAGACTCCACATCTGAGACCACCCCTTCTCAGCTTCCAACCCAGCTGTTCTTATCCAGAAGCTGGTCAGCGCTTGAAGTTCAGCTGAAGTCAACTAATTTCAACCAATCATCTGGGACGAGAGTCAATTTCAGTCAGCCAGATGAAGGGTTCGCCAGAAAATCTGAACGGACATCGTCACACTAGCTATCAACCAGACACAGCAACTTACTCCATCTCCTGCAATAACTGGTACGCGAAGTAGTGAGCACTGCGCTCACCCAGGCATTCGCTCAGCACCAAGTACACTGGGAATGCACGGATCGCAGGACTCACACGACCCTTGTCGAACAGCGAGTTCAGGAAGATGTCCTTTTTCTTCGTGAAGTAGTCCAGGTTCTTGGGAGCAAGACCGCCCGTGATGTAGAAACCACCGCGAGGAAGGTACTTCAGCATCGCATTGCCAGCCTCACGGCCGTACGCACCCACGAAGATCTCCAAAGTCTGGTTGCACAGCTCGTTGGTCTTGGCGCATTTTCGCCGATCACCTTGCCCTGCTGCGTGTTGGCCTTCAGGAACTCCTCGTGCACCTTCGGGTCCACCTTCTCGGGGAACTTCTTGGCCAGGAACTCGTAGATGGTGGCCAGACCGGGGCCGCTGATGATACGCTCAACGGAGAAGCGCTTGCCGCATCCGAGCTTGGCCTTGATCTCGTTGTACAGCTCGATCTCGATCTCATCAGCAGGCGCGAAGTCAGTGTGGCCACCCTCGCAAGCAAAGCACGAGTACTGACCGTCCATACCAGGGGTCAGGAAGCACTCACCCAGACCAGTACCAGCTCCAATGGTGGACATGGGGGCGGTCTCGTCCTTGGGCACGTCGTTCAGCACGATGTACTCGTGCGGGCGCAGAGTCAACAGACCGTAGCCCATGCCGCCGAAGTCGTTGATCAGACGCACCTTCTCAATGCACAGCTCCTTCTCAAGACCAGGACCGTCGATCTTCCAGCCGAACTCGACGTTCGTGAAGTCCAACCTGTTGTTGAGGATGGGGCCGGCGCACGCCAGCACACAGGCCTTGGGCACGTCGTTCACGAGCATGGCCTCGTTCAGGAACAAGTGGCACACTTCGGCGAAGCTGGCGTACTCCTCGTTCAGGTACTTCTTGGAGAAGACCATCTGACCGGGAGCTATGTCGGAACTTATTGTCCCTGATACGATCAATTTGCTTCCAGCTTGACAGACACAACTTCTGACCGCAACAATCAAGATGTCAATTTGAGTTGTTAGCACACCACCAGAGCGGTACCCTGCATTGCAGGTTGCAGCACATTCGCAACTGAAAAAGCTATGTTCAACCATTCTCCAGAGAATGATTCTCCTTTTCCAAATCGCCGCGACTACAGTCCAGTTTTTATTGTGCAGTTATCGTCCAGTGTTCCTGTATTTTTCGAATGGAAGTGGATAAAGTCACACGGAATTGCATGTAAGAAAAAAATATCTGACCGTAAAATTCCGACAAATCTCGGCAAATCATCCAGCGTCAAAAATAGAAAAACACCCCTCCTCCCACCTTGCACTCGTCCCAAACTCATTCTGGGCCTTTCATTTCGAAATAGGCGCGAAACCCAGGCCCATCCGGAATGGCGAGCGTCGCGTCAGCCTCCGAGCCCGACATGGAGCCCACTGAAGCTAAGTCGCCGGAAGAACACGTCCTTGTATCTCACGCTGAAGTCGCTCGGGTTCCGCGCATGGAGGAGGAAACGTTTGACAGCTGGAGGGCGTTTTTCGAGTGTCTTGACGCGTACCAGAAGAAGACAAACCAGATCTTCAAAAAGAGGACATCAACGAGCGCGAAGGCGAGGAACGCTGAGCTTCAAGAGCGAGGGAAGGCCACCTCGAAAACCATTATCCCTGAACAGTTCGACAAATACTACCGGAAGCTTGTATGCACACACAGCTGGTCTCGTCCAAGTCGTTCAAAAGGGAAACGTCAGAACTACTTCGTGAAGTCTACAGGATGCCAGGCACAGATGACGGTCTCGGTAGTGTGGGACGCTACACGTGGCTTCCACGTGAAGGTGAGGCAGCAGGAAACCACGCATAACCACGCGTTGGGCTCAAGTTCTTACGGTAATCATCCATCTAACCGGCGCGTCGAGGACGACGACATAATCGACTTCGTGGATGAGCTTCAAGTTGCAGGGGCAAAGAAAAAACTGATACTGCAGTTTCTGAGAAAGAAAACCGGTACGTAGCTCAATACATTTACTCGGATGGAATGCTTCTAATACTTTTGATGTAGGGAAAAACGTAACGCTACGCGACGCGCACAATCTAGTGGCGAAGCTGAAAGAGGCGCGGCGCAGGTCTACTACTGTCGAATCAAGGCTAGAAGCATGTCTCCGCGACTTCTGCTCGCGCAAAGGCAACACAGCGACAATCTACGTGGACGATGAAAAGCTTGCGCAGACAATCACTTTCCAAAGCCAGCAAATGCGTCGTTTTTTAGGCCTTTCCCCAGGTGTTGATGGTGGACGCAACTCACAACACGAACGATGCGCGTTACAAGCTGTTCAGCTCCATGATCCACGATGTCTTCGGTCATGTACGTACTCTTGGTTTCTTACGTGTGTCTATTTGTGTCTTATTCACTTGATGATGTGTCTTTGTGTCAACTTTGTGGATGTGTGCCTCTTTGTGCCGCCAATGTCGATTTGTGTATTATGTGGTTGTGTGACGTTGTGTGACTTTTCAGGGGTAATACGTCCAGCAGGCTCTTATGGAGAACGAAAGTGCTGACTGCTTGACAGATGCGGTGACCTCTTTCAAGTTATTTAACCCGATGTGGGATCAAGTTCGAGTCATTATTGTCGACAAAGATTTTGGTGAGATATCACTGTTGAAATCGGCTTTCCCTGGAGCGCGAATTTTGCTTTGTGTATTCCACGTGGTGAAATATCTCCGCAGCGAAATTGCAAAGAGGGAGTATAACATCGAGGATCGAGACAAGGTCGAGAACGCTGTTCACATGATGCTTAGTGCGACGACGGAGGCGGAATATGAAGTAGGGCGGAGATACCTGTACTATGTGGTTGACGGGAAGCAGGTTACACTTGAAGAAGAACTCCCAGAGTCGACGCACCCGTTTCTCAAGTACTTCCACGATAACTGGCACAATTGCAGGGAAATGTGGAGTGGGTTTGGCCGCGTAGATGTTCCGCACCTGGGGAACACTACAAACAACAGGTACGGACACTCGCGATCCTTTTGCGTTGTTGATGTACTAACATTTGACTGGTCGGCATCTTTAGATTGGAGGCAGCGTGGAGTCATTTGAATGACGTCCTTAAGCCTACCATGATGTTAGACGAGTGCATTGATACGCTTCAGTTCCTTCAATCTATTGCTGAGATGGAGTACGCGAAGAAAATGACGGACGTCGGCTACATGCGCTATGCTGGAGCAGACACCGAGTTGCACAAGTTGTCCAACGAGGTTAGCCAACATGCGTACGAATTGGTGGAAAAGCAGTACCGTGTTGCCAACGACCGCAAGACGAATTATACGACTCGCCAGATCCAACCCCACATGATTGAGATGGTCTCCGCAGTGGACACAAAGCGCAAGTACCACCTTGACGCTGGGGTACGTATATTGGCAGAGTGCTACGAGTGAAATGAATGGGAACTGACCGACTGTGAGCTCTAGACGTACCACTGTTCGTGTATTTTCATGAGGACGGAACTTCTACCCTGCCGACACGCTATCTACTAGCGACTGCTCTCCGGTAAAAGCCCCATCCCGATAATTCACATTCATCCTCGGTGGAGTTTGACGTGCCCGTTGAACATTCCGATTGAAGATGATCAAGATGATGAAGACGAAGAAGCTGTCGGCGGTTCATTTCGAGTCCGAGACTCTAGATTGACAGCGGCGTCTCACAAAGTTCTCAACGGAACCAACAAATTCCGAACGTCGCACACCATCGCGACGCGCATCGCTGACATGATGAGCCGGAACGGGACGCCGATTTTTTTACAGATGCTGGAAGGACTGAAGCGCTTTGAAGCTATTGTTCAAGTTGGAGAGGCGCCTTTCGTTTCGCAAGCCTCTGTGTGGCCCGATCGACTCTCCGAATTGGACCCACTTTCTCAGATCTCTGAGATGCAAGATAGTGGAGCAATGAACTCTGATGACACTTCTGTCTCTCCAACTGCAATCGCTGACGACACTTCTTTTGAATACGAGAGCAAGATTGAGGAGCGTACAGCTGGCGTTGACTTGCCAGGTGATACCTTTCCTGACACTGTAACTCGATCACCAAGTCACCCTGACAGTGTGACAATTTGTTCAAGTCACCTGGACCACACAGCAGAGGTGACAAGTGGATCTAGCCACGCTGCGGGCTCCAGTCACTCAGTCGGAGAGACTAGTATTGTGGAAGCATCCTCAGAGCAAATAGAGGCGTGCAGCCGACTGGCTCACGAGGCGGTGTCAACCAATGACCCTGCCACAATGAAACAAGTGACACCTCCAGTGAATAGAGCGCTCTCAGAGGGCGGACAGCCCAGTTCCAGTTCAAGTGAGGAATTCTCGTTCTTCGTCTCAAAAGCAGAGGTCGGCCCAAGGTACGAAACATCAAAAGCAGCTTATCAAGAAGCAACGTATGACGAACTCTCGGAAGGAGGCCAAACAGCTCGAGCAAGGAACGTTGCTACCGGTTACGACGCTAAGCAATGTGGCAAGGGTGCTAAAGTCGACATACAGCTACGAATCGGCACACGACTTCCTATCCAACTTCAAGGTTAAGACGATGGGCCCCAGGAAGCAGATAATAGCGAAGGTGATTGCCCCCAATGAGGCCTTAAGCAGCGTCAAGTTCGTGTTTTCTGAGCAGTTCACGCACAAGTGCAGAAAACTCTTGGAAGTCTATAGAGAGTCGCTACCAGATCCAGAAATACCTGTTGGTGTTCGTATCGCCAAGATAGGGGTCATCAGCGAAGAGCAAGTGCAAGTAATGGTGGAGTATCATCACACAATGGCATCGCTGGCGGGCGTTTCTGATGCAATTGAGTGGGTGGCTGCTACGTCGCTCAACAGACTGGACGTCCCCGAAGGTCTCGGCGAATATACGGACCTAGATAAGGCGAAGGCTACGCTAGCGCTGCAGCAGATTGTACTACCAATGTCACGCTTGGCACCGTTCGGAATGGTGTCAAACGATTCGTTACTCCTCTTGAGAGAAGATTTATCGCTCAGCGACGATTGCACGATGCACGTAATGACGACTATCCAAGAAGAGTTTGGACACGTTGGAATTATATCTCCTGGTGTTACTGGGACAGAGGACGCTGAGAGCCAACAGAAGATCATTCGCGGCTCGGATCCGTTCCTGGAGAGCAACACTCACGTGTTACTACCGATTCACATCAACAAAAACCATTGGTGCGGCGCCGTCTTCGACTTAAAGTCCAAACCAACACGGATCACAGTATTCGACCCCCAACAGAAGCCGAAACAGTTCGATACATGCGAAGGCATCATCAAGAAAATCTTTCCAGAGATGATGGCTAACGTGGAATGGAAACGAGAGGCGCGAGCAGACGGACACAGTTGCGGACCCCTTGTTCTCCTTTTTTTGAGTGCACGATACGCGATATCGCCTTGTCCAAGTCTCCGTCAAGTACGCTGCTTCGGTACTACAGACTGAGGTGCATGATAAAATCTCTGCATTTTTAGGAGAATGGATATTAAGTTCCACGTAGGCTGTCGTGCTTGCGCTTAAGTTGAATAATTCACTCAGTTCATACATGTAGCTGTCCGCTCAATTGATTCCTTAACCATCTTCTAACTCGTAGATCGCCATGTTCGGTAGAATAGTCGTATCAGCTTAGTGCTGCAACGAGGGTCTTTGCTTTGGTACTCCTTGAAACTACCCACGAAAAACGCTAAGTCATTCGTACATTCCAGCAACAAACGCAGACACATTCAGACACGTACGACACTCGGGTAACATCTACCGTTTGCACAAACACATTCACTGGCTCGAAGCCACTCCAAGATCTCTACAAACGATGACATTTTTGAAATATATCCGGTATTTTATTTTCATTGTGTGGCATTGTGCCATTGTCGAACGTTCACAACCGAAATTGTTGACGATTGTACGCACTTAAGTACGAAGTCACAAAACCATTTTGTGACTCTAACATCGATCTTTTCGAATTCATTACCAGTCCAGTCATCGCCCAGTATTCATCCATGTATCACCCAGTCGATTATAGTGCCGGTAGTTTCACGTTCATTCCTGGAAACACAGCAAAGGGAAGCAAACCGAAATTAGTGGCGCCGCGGACCGGAAACCTCAGGAATTGGAGTGAACTTCCCGAGGACCGAGCGGGCACGAGGTACAGGAGAAAGCCTCGCTAGTCAAAAGTGCTGTTGGTGCCGCCGGAGTCAGCTATGCAAGCATCGCCTACATCGCTGGACCTGCATGTGGGAGAGGAGCGACGTGCTTCATTGGATGGCTCACAGGAAGCACTCCAGAATGGCGAGAGCTGTGACCCAAAGACTCACAGCTTTCATGTATGTATCATTCGCACTGTAGCTATCTCCCATCGCTGGGCCAATAACTTTACTGACTTTCATCAGATAGAGAGGACCGCCACGCTAGGCTAACATCTTACGGTAGCTGTCCAGGTCCGAGGCTGGGCTGTCCACCAGCTTCGCCTGGCCCTCAACCCTGGAGGTGTCTCGGGATAGGGAATTGGAAGAGGGAACGCAAGGCGACTACGACCCGGGACGTCGTAGCTGTTCCCTGCCACACCCGCATGAAATGTGTACCAGGCCGCGTACGTCGTCCGCAGCAGCCACTTGGCTGCGCGGCACGTCAGTTCTGCGAGCCCCTCGGCCAAGACGATAACAATAAGCGCCGCAGCCCCTACGGTTGCTAACCGCAGTCCTCCTGCCCTACTATCTAGCCGTCCCCGTGCTCTGCCTGGCCGCTCAGCTTACCTCGATGCTTTACGCTGTCTGGGCTTCGTTCCCAGGTACAACAACCCCGTCCGGTGCCAGTCTCTTGTTAGTCCCTACTTAACGCCCGTCCTGCGCCAGATATCAACTGAGGGTCGAGCGGCCTGACCGCACGCTCGTTATCCTCCTATCTCTACCGAAGCCACCCCCCACGCGCGCGCCTAGCTACTCTAACTACAACACCCTTGCTACCTACCCCGATTGGGCATCCGCCCTTGGTCTCCTGTCCTCACGTTCGCTGCGCGGCGTCGTCCATCCTGGCTCCGCATTCGCCGTTCATACTTCGCCGCACGTCGTCTCCCCGTGGCGATCTTCTGCCGTTCCCTCCGGTTGCCAACTTGCAACTTGAAGTACCTCGCGTACGGTGCCTCCAGCTCACCGACTCGACTGCGCCACCGTCCGCTGTCCTGGTACATCCGTCGTCCCCGACTGCGCCGTCGCGTCCTTCTTGCTAATCCATTGTCAAGGCAATGACCACGTGATCATCCGTCTGCTGTACTCGTATACTGTTTCCGTGACGAACAGTCGACCCCCAACTACAGCACCAATTGTCGTGTAGCACCGCTCGCCTTGACTAACATTTAACTTTTCTTAAGCGTTTGGCTATGGAAACCTCGAATTCCGCTGCGCGGTCCGGTCCATACGTATGTACAGCGGAGAGCACAGATCAGCCCATCGAAGTGCAGCCACCACAATAAACTCACGTTAGCTGGGAGGCCTGGTCTCTTCATCTCGAGTCCTACCAAGCTGATACTCACCAAGTAATTTGCATTAAAGAGAGCGTGAATTGTGCACAAAGGAACAAACTTCTGGCTTCGTCGAAGTTTGCGCAGAGAGGTACAAACCGTGCCGTACGTCCCTTTGGAGTGGAAGACATACCAACGGACCAACATGTGTACTCGTGGTTGACCACCTTCGACAATATGTATACGTCGGCTTAAGTCTGTGGCATCACTTAACGTATCGACGAATGCAAACTACTCCCAGGCCTATGCGTACTTGTAACTATTCATGCAGCTTTTACGTCTAAACGGCCTTGTACTATCCGAACTACTACAGAATCGCGTGCACATTACAACACATCCCAAACTTTTAAGACGCCTACCGGCATGAATACACGACCTCATACCGATCATAGGATGCACCATAACGTACATTGTATTCAGGGAAAATGTTGTCTTGAGGTTTAAACCTCGAGTACCTGTATATATACACGAACAGGTAGTTGTCCTCATCGTAGTACAGCATTGCTGGGCATCGTTTGCCGTGCATTTACTGAGATTGCGCGAGATTGTTAACTACACAACAAATATTTGCTTTGCGCTACAGCTATCGAGCAAAGGCAAACCTCTGCCACTGTACTCATAATTTGAGATACGATTCATCCGTAACTTTCGTTGGCAACTAATTTCCTCCATGGACGATGACTGGAATAAACATGGACAATAACTGGATCATAACAACTGGACTGTAGCACTGGCCTTTCCAAATCCACGTTCCAGGGCTCAAGTGCCTGACACCAACCTTTTGTTACACTCAATTTCTGTAAATTTTCGTAGTCACAACCGTAGTGTATCTGATCATAACTTGCTAACAAGAATGGTAGCATTACGTTAACTCGCTTTGGTGTCCCAGCTACATGAACAAGACTGGAAGTGCATGACGTGTTGCGAAGTTTGCAAGTGTTGATTTCTAAAAGCTTTAGAAACCAATAATTGAAATCCCTTTAGAAACGAAAAAGCTGATACTAGTAATGTATTGTTTATTATAGAAAAAGGAAATTGAGGAAAGCGATAGAAACGCGCACACCGGATTGATAACATCTGGCAGCACTCTGAGCCCAAGCAGACACAAACTGCTTTTCAATTGAAGTGAAGCTGCTGACACTTCTGTTTGCCCCCGGCCGGTCTCGCCAAAACTTGCGTTTGGTCGGGGAGATGCATACTGACCGCAACCCAACTTCAATTCTGCAACCAACTACACACACGCCTCAAAGCTGACGGGTATCGCCACGTACCCCATGGACAAGTCCTGCATGACACTATGACGCAATTTGGTGCCAGCATTTCCAACGCACTCCTCATTCTCAAATCGTCCGTCGAGCACTCAAGTCACCGACCTCTTCAACACTCCATTCAAGCATCATGGCTGCTACGGATCTCATCATGTCCGGCGACTGCGGCGGCACCAACACGCGTCTGTCACTCTGGAATATCCCCAAGGAATCCAAGCACGTTAAGGGCGACATCGCTCCCGGTCAGATGGTCTTCTCCAAGAAGTACCTGAACGAAGAGTACGCCAGCTTCGCCGAGGTGTGCCACTTGTTCCTGAACGAGGCCAAGCTCGTGAACGACGTGCCCAAGGCCTGTGTACTGGCGTGCGCCGGCCCGATCCTCAAGAACACGGTGGACTTCACGAACGTCGAGTTCGGCTGGAAGATCGACGGTCCCGGTCTCGAGAAGGAGCTGGGCATTGAGAAGGTGCGTCTGATCAACGACTTCGCCGGCATGGGCTACGGCCTGCTGACCCTGCGTCCGCACGAGTATATCGTGCTGAACGACGTTCCCAAGGACGAGACCGCTCCCATGGCCACCATTGGAGCTGGTACTGGTCTGGGTGAGTGCTTCTTGACCCCTGGCATGGACGGTCAGTACTCGTGCTTCGCGTGCGAGGGTGGCCACACCGACTTCGCACCTGCTGATGAGATCGAGATCGAGCTGTACAACGAGATCAAGGCCAAGCTCGGATGCGGCAAGCGGTTCTCGGTGGAGCGCATCATCAGCGGCCCCGGTCTGGCCACGATCTACGAGTTCCTGGCCAAGAAGTTCCCCGAAAAGGTGGACCCGAAGGTGCACGAGGAGTTCCTGAAGGCCAACACGCAGCAGGGCAAGGTGATCGGTGAGAACGCCAAGACGAACGAGCTGTGCAACCAGACTTTGGAGATCTTCGTGGGTGCGTACGGCCGTGAGGCTGGTAACGCGATGCTCAAGTACCTTCCTCGCGGTGGTTTCTACATCACGGGCGGTCTTGCTCCTAAGAACCTGGACTACTTCACGAAGAAGGACATCTTCCTGAACTCGCTGTTCGACAAGGGTCGTGTGAGTCCTGCGATCCGTGCATGCCCAGTGTACTTGGTGTTGAACGAGGACCTGGGTGAACGCGGTGCTCACTACTACGCGTACCAGTTGCTGCAGGAGATGGAGTAATTGACTCCTGCTGCGTCTGCATGGTGCATACCCACCGAGGTGCTCTACAGGACTATGAGTCCGCATAATAAACCTCTTCAGTGTCGTGTTCGCTGCGTTCTTGTCTTGCGTTGCATGTGCCGCCGAGGTCTTCATCGAGTGCCGTGATGCGCGAAGCCCGCGAGCCGAGTCCATGCACGCTGTATCAAGTCCAACCTGGTTGAGGTTGCTCGATGGTGAAGCCAAGTCAACTCAAGTGAACCGCGGCAACTCGACCTCGACGCTCTACTTCGACTTGCAGCCCCAAGCAGCCGGGGCGTGGCTATGCGCGAGTTGAAGCCGCGCCATACAGGAATCAAGTCTGCCGCCTGACGTACGTCACGCCTCGCGGTCGGAAGGACATGGCCGGGAGCTGGGGCACTCCATCCCACCCGCCGGTATTATAAGCAGGAAAACGATAGCTGCCGCATTCAACGAAGGTCTCCACTATCAGGCGCAATGCGTTGCCAAAACTCAATTGGCACGATACGAACCATGCAAAGCTCGAGTCAAGTTGCGGTCCTGCCGTTCTGATTCCCAGCGAAGCCATCTCTGATGTTGCTGCACGGGCACGCGGCCGCCATTCGATGCGATGGTGAAAGTTCAGACTCGGGAGCAGAGACCGCACCAAGCGGAATAACTTCAACGGACCAGAAATGAGGCGTTTCTAAAGCTGCCGTCGGCAAAATAAGATCCTTGTGGCCGACGCTTCGAGTCATTCCGGAATCTCCCGTCTCCCGACCAAGCACCTCCCGACCTCTTCCCAGCACCATGTCGTACGTGACTCTCCCTTCCCAGCACTCGGGCCTGGTCCTCCACATCCAGACGGATGGAACCGAGGTCTTTTGCTCCAGTACCGACGTCTAGAAGGCTCACAATGTTGTGGTTTGTGTTCCGTTGATACAGTGAGTTTAGCCTCATCATCTCCGGCGACTGCGGCGGCACCAACACGCGCCTGTCGCTCTGGAAGATCCCCAAGGGCGCCACCCAGCTCAAGGGCAACATTGCTCCTGGTGACGCCATCTTCGCCAAGAAGTATTTGAACGAGGAGCACTCGAGCTTTAACGAGGTGTGCCACCTCTTCATGAACGAGGCCAAGCTCACCGACCTGGTGCCGGAGGCCTGCGTGCTGGCCTGTGCCGGCCCGATCCTCAAGAACACGGTGGACTTCACGAACGTTGAGTTCGGCTGGAAGATCGACGGTGCCAGTCTCCAGAAGGAGCTCGGCATCAAGCAGGTGAAGCTCATCAACGACTTCGCTGCTATGGGATACGGCCTGCTGACCCTGCGCCCGCACGAGTACATCGTGCTGAACGACGTGCCCAAGGACGAGACCGCTCCCATGGCCACCATTGGTGCTGGTACCGGTCTGGGTGAGTGCTTCCTGACCCCTGGCAGCGACGGCCAGTACTCGTGCTTTGCGTGTGAGGGTGGCCACACCGACTTCGCCCCTGCTGATGAGATTGAGATCGAGCTGTACAACGAGATCAAGGCCAAGCTCGGATGCGGCAAGCGGTTCTCGGTGGAGCGTATCATCAGCGGCCCCGGTCTGGCCACGATCTACGAGTTCCTGGCCAAGAAGTTCCCCGAAAAGGTGGACCCGAAGGTGCACGAGGAGTTCCTGAAGGCCAACACGCAGCAGGGCAAGGTGATCGGTGAGAACGCCAAGACGAACGAGCTGTGCAACCAGACTTTGGAGATCTTCGTGGGTGCGTACGGCCGTGAGGCTGGTAACGCGATGCTCAAGTACCTTCCTCGCGGTGGTTTCTACATCACGGGCGGTCTTGCTCCTAAGAACCTGGACTACTTCACGAAGAAGGACATCTTCCTGAACTCGCTGTTCGACAAGGGTCGTGTGAGCCCCGCTCTCCGCGCATGCCCGATCTACCTCGTCCTGACGGAGGAGCTCGGCGAGCGCGGCGCTCACTTCTACGCGTACCAGCTTTTGCACACGGGTGCTTAAGCTCTTGTCGCATCGCGAGCAGGTGCTGCTGAGGTGTAGACGTGGCTGATGTCGTGGACTGGATGTAGATCCTTCTTCCACGAGTGAGGTCGAGTAGCGTTTCGATTGCCATCGAGCAACTTCATTTGTTAAGACATTCTTCTTCCGTATCACTCTTGAGTTCGCATGTGCGTAATGTGTCGGTGGTCGTTTGTTTCGAAGGTGCTCGAGGTATTGATGCACTGTCAGCATTGGCCTCTTTGGCCGATCTTGGCTCACCTGCCTATGCACGGCGATCCAACATAAGCCTCGCCCGATCGCAAGATACCTTTTTGACCGACGTCGTCTGCTAGATCGATGGACAACAACATCAATGAACTCGAATGCAATATTGTACATTTCAACGCTTGTTGCCAATAAAATGGCGAATCAAGTTGTAGGCAAACGTTGCAACATGCAAGTTCTTATGCTTGTCAAAAGAGCTTGGTGTGCAAGTTATGTGGCACAAATTGCCTAGGTTGCGCTAACGTTGCGCTAACGTTGCGATAACTTTGCTGAGATCTTCTTACGTTGCGCATCATCCATCACTTCAAGATGCGCCCTTTTGGCTTCTCATTCCGCAATCTCCCCCGCAACCATCAACACAAGAGCATTTCTAAACCAAACTTCCATGTCGTGCGTATTTCTTATTCTACCCCCATAATTCCCTTTTCCTAACGTCACATTTCCCCTTCTCCAGTGGCGACCTCATCATCTCGGGCGACTGCGGCGGCACCAACACGCGCCTCTCGCTGTGGCTCATCCCCAAGGGCTCGGTGGCCTTCAAAGGCTCCGTGGCCCCAGGAGAGATCACATTTGCCAAGAAATATCACAATGAGAAGTACGGGAGCTTCTCGGAGGTCTGCCACCTCTTCATGAAGGAGGCCAAGCTCGTGGAAAAGCTGCCGGTGGCCTGTGTATTGGCCTGCGCCGGCCCCATCCTCAACAACACCGTCGAGTAGGAGAAGTTTTGAAATTTCATTAGTTTTAGTTATATTTTAGGGTTAACTTATAGTGAAATTGTTTCTTATGTTCTTGTAGGTTTACCAACATCAAGGACGGCTGGAAGATCGATGGCCCCGGGCTGGAGAAGGAGTTGGGAATCACGACAGTGAAGCTCATTAACGACTTTGCGGCCATGGGCTACGGTCTCTTGACGTTGAAGCCTCACGAGTATATTGTGCTCAATGAGGCCGAGAAGGAAGAGGGAGCGCCCATGGCGACTATCGGCGCCGGAACGGGTCTGGGGGAGTGCTACTTGACGGCCGATAAAGACGGCCAGTACTCGTGCTTCGCGTGTGAAGGTGGCCACACGGATTTCGCCCCGGCCGACGAGATTGAGATCGAGTTGTACAACTCCATTAAGGAGGAGTTGGGCTGCCACCGCCGCTTCTCTGTGGAACGTATCATCAGCGGCCCGGGGTTAGCGACAATCTACAAGTTTTTGGCCAAGAAGTTCCCGGACAAAGTGGACAAGAAGGTGCACGACGCGTTCACGGCTGCCAAGTCGCTCCAGGGGAAAATTGTTGGCGATAACGCTAAGACGAACGAGCTTTGTAACCAGGCCATGGAGCTCTTCGTCGAGTACGTACAGATGCGAGCTTGAGATTGCAAGTTGTGTACTTATGCTAACCTTTTTCTCCTTTGTCATGGATGATAGTGCTTACGGCCGTGAAGCTGGCAACGCGATGCTCAAGTATCTTCCGCGTGGTGGTTTCTACATCACGGGTGGTCTCGCGCCGAAAAACCTGGACTACTTCACGCAGAAGGACATCTTCCTCAAGGCGTGCTTCAATAAGGGACGTGTGAGCCCTGCTCTCCAGGCTTGCCCGATCTACCTGGTCCTGACGGAGGAACTTGGCGAACGTGGTGCGCACTACTACGCGTACCAGCTACTGGAGTCGTACAACAACAGTCTGCTGGGCACCACCATTGCACGTGAGCGTGTGCAAGAGAAGTTTGCCACGAGTGACCACCTGGCACTCTACTCAGCCATCGCTGCTGTTGGTGTAGCCGCCGGCGTCATCTTCGGAAATTTGGCGCGAAAGTAAGCGATGCATCGGATCGGCCGAAGCGTGGGGTGCCTATCATGCCACCAATCTCGTACGTGAGTGAGCAAGGTCTTAAAGCTAGCATTCGTTTTGATTGCTGTGAATAAGCTGGAGAAAATGGAGAAGTGGCCTTTCAAACTAAACCTGTACGTATTCCTGTAGATAATTGCCGATTTCACGAGTCTCGCTGGTTGTTTGGGGGTTCTGGTTCAAGGAAAAGACTCTGTTCCTTGAGTAGGTCAAACACCTCGCCACCTTCAAGCATGCGCCGATTTTTAACGGCGTCTCGCATCGCTCGTTTGAACGCTCGTACTTGACTTTTTAGTCCATCCAACTCCTCTTCAAGCGAAGCGTGAAGTTTCTTGCGCTGCTCGAGTTCACGATGAGTCGAGTACACATTTTCGGTCACGCCGTACAGCTTGCGCCGAACTCCGTACTGGTTGCCAATGATTTCGTCTGCATTGGCCCAAACTGCAGTACATTCACGCTTGAGTTTTCTCACTGCGCGCTCTTCCAGCGTACGATGCCATTCCCAATTCTCCTTTAACTTGGTCAGTATCTCTATCTCTCGTGGCAGCTTTGCTCGACGGTACAGCTCATCCATCGGGTTGCGTCTAGCATCCAGTCTGCCCAAGAGCGAGCGATCATACTGTTCTTTCGCCTTGAGTGCAGCCACAGCTTTGCTGATCTCGTACAATTTGCGAGCTTGGCGTGTCCGATACGCTCGTTGCAACAGTGAAGCAGCGCTCGTCTTCGCCTCGAAAATCTGTGCAAAGCGTTTTCGTCCAAGTCGACCGCGATATATTCGCTGGAGAAGTTGAGCTGCCTGAAGACATCGCTGTCGGTGTCGCTCTGCCTTGAAGTAAATTCTGCCACAATGACCACGTAATACTCGTTGAATATCTGTAGCAGCGTGAGTCTTCGCTTCGCGCTTGCGACTCAGTCTCAACTTCCGGATCCACGCCTTCATGTACTGCTGAATTCGCTGCGCAGCAAGAAATCGCCTCCACTTTCTAATTTTCAGCGCTTTTCGGCGTGCAAGTACACTTCGAATCCACTGTTGAATGCAAAGGACAGCTCCATCGTGGATAAATTGTCGCCGAAGTAGCGCTTGGGTCGCGTTTTGGCCTTTGCGTGCGAACTTCGCTCGGCGAATCTTACGAAACAACAGCGCTCGTTTTCGACCGAGCATTCCACGATAACAGCGTTGAATTT
Source organism: Phytophthora sansomeana (assembly GCA_032158285.1). Lineage (NCBI taxonomy): Eukaryota > Oomycota > Peronosporomycetes > Peronosporales > Peronosporaceae > Phytophthora > Phytophthora sansomeana. The sequence goes on from JAPDHH010000197.1 coordinate 883,984, forward strand.
CCAATGCAGCTTCGTTGTGTTGCTTTGCCACAGCTTGACGAACAATGACTCGCATTTGCGTCACCGTTCGAGCGTATCGAATCATTTGCTGAGTGTGAACGATCAGTCCACGTTGATACAAGTACATTTTCCGAGTACAGTAGCGCCGCCACTGCGACTGGATCACGACCGCAGTGTTCGTTGCCAATGTTCGGTAGAAGGCGACACGTTTGCGAGCCAAGTGACCACGAAAAACGCGCTGAATCGTCAGCGCGGCAGCATTCATCTCGACACGCATGGTAGCCACATGCCACATCGCCAATTTCATTCGCCACACGCTCTGAATTTTGATGGCAGCATTTCGGTAGTAGGCCATGTACTTGGTGAAGTTGCTTCGACGCTTGTACTTCCGCCATTGGCCTTGAATGTTGTTAATTTTCTCGACAAGCCAGCGTGAGCGAGCTCGGAACTCACGATGGTTGAGGCATCGACGATACCAGCGCCAGATCTTCTCCGCACAAGCAAGTTTTCGCTCGTATACAAGCTGCGCATACCTCCGTCTTCCTAAATAGCCACGATACACGCGCTGAATTTCACGAGCGTGAAAGTTGCGGACCCTCATTCTGACGACGTAGTGCGGTCGGTAGCAGCGCTGAATCCGACGAACCGCCAAATTCGCAGTGAAGCGCCAAGTTCGCACTTCTCGACGAGCTCTGTTACCTCGGACATGAGCTTGGACAAACGCGATTTTGTCAACGCTTTCCTTGAGTGACAGCAAATGCAGAAAATGACGCCATGCCAAGAAATCTCGCGCGCACTTTTGAATTTTCCTGGCTGCTCTGGTTTCGCGTAATAGTCGGCGGTTTGCAAGAAATTGTATCGTGAATCGCTTGTTTACCCACTTGCGGAATTTTGTCTGCAAGACCGCAGCAGCTTCGTACTGCTCCTGCATTGTCCGTAGCAACTCAATGTGCACTTTTGGAAGTGGCTCCAAAACAACGGCCGAATTTCCTCCACCCGTGGCAATCGTCTTGATCAACGAAGCTGTCGTGAACGGTTTGGTAAATGGCAGTAGTTCGTCATTGCAGCGCTTTACTGTTTTCTGGGACAGCCGATCACAGCCTTTCAGCCGCAGTTCCTGAATCTGTTGACAGCTTGTACACAATACAAGAAGTCCCTCGTCAGTCACGCGCGTGTTTGCGCTCAAGTCGAGAACTTCCAGTGGAATCTTCGTGAACGCTAGAGCTGTAAGCGCTCGGTCAGTTATGCCGCGAGTATTGGCGAGTAGCAGAATTTTCAACTGGAAGCACCGTGAAGCAAGAGCCTCCACAGAAAAGTCCGTGATTTGTGCACACTACAAAAGACAATACCAAACGCATCAGACTTGGTGGCCTAACAATGGTCTGGCAAAAACTCACCTTGGATAAATTGATAGATTCCAGTTGATGACATGCGGCTGCGAGTACGCTCACACCAGTATCGCAGACATTGGTCGCGCTCAAGTCAAGTCTTCTCAGCGGATGTGGTGGATGAATCCCTCGTGCTGTTGTTGAGACGAAGTTCATAAAGCATGCTGGGGTCTCCAAATCCTGTCGTTCTGATACATCCAAGACACGTAGCTTCCGACACATTTTTCCAAGCAACTTGAACGTTCGTGAGGTGATGTTCCGGCCAGAGAGAGAAAAGTTTGTAAGTAAGGGACAGCCCTTGGCAATATCCATCACGCCGCTGTCCGACACCTTCCGCAAGCCTTTCAAGTTGAGTTTGACGAGATTTCCACCGTATTTGCCCACAAACACCATAGCGGCGTCCCCAATGTTGCAATTTTTCAGATTCAGCGACATCAAGAGAGTTCGTGGGGTATCGTCGTCATCGTCCAGCATTGCGTCTTGGTATTTTTCTTCTTCGAGCGAAAAGAGGTTTTTGATACCTACGTCGGTGATGAGGAGGCAGTCCTGCATGTTCAGCTTGACGAACACAGGTGACGAGATCAGAGGCGCCATAAGCAGCAGTGAAAAGTCCGATAACGCCTTGCAGCGCGCGACATTCAGTTGCTCCAGCGAAGCTCCACAGCCTTTGACAATCCAGCTGATAGCTGTTTCGTCGATCCCCAGTCCGCTTAGACTCAACGAGGTCAGTGAACGAAGGCCGGGGCTGGTGTCAAAACCGAAGAAAGCCATATTGTCGATACTGAGGCAATCGTTCACGGCCAAGTGGTGCATTGCCATGTCCTTGACGGACGAGTTGGCCAGATACGAGATCCCCGATGATGTAAGGTTCTTGCACTGTCGGACATCTAATGACCGAAGCGTACACGCTGCTGATGCTCGCTTGGTATTTGCAAGACATTGCAAGACGGCGTCCGTGACACCTGGACACCCTCGCACGAATAGCGAATGCAGTCGCTTGCAGTCTTTCCAGACCTTGCAGAGCACAGCACTGGAAAAGTGGTGGCATTCGTTGAGGTGGAGTTCTTGCAGCAAACTGAGGTAGTGTCGAATGGTATTCAACCCCTCATCTGTCAGTGCATGGCACCTCGATACATCCAAACTCGTCAAGTATTTGAGTTTGTGTAGATGCAAAACACCGCTGTCGGTGATAGAAGTTCCTTCCAACACAAGCGTCCGACAGTTCCCTGCACCTGCTGCTCACTGTGTTAGTGGTCATCTTCGCCTTCACAAGTTTTGAAAGCTCTTCGTACCAGTAGCTGCAGGATGTGAGGTAATAGTGATCAACCAGTCGTTAGAGGCGCTGGTGCAGTCGCGCAGATTCAATTCTCTCTTCATCATCATACCTCGGACATCCTACACGAACGAAGCGTGAGATGCTGAATCCTCAAAACTGCATAGGAAAACTATCTACCTGACAGAATATTTCTGTTGGAGGTGCAGTGAAAAGCTTCCAATGCCCTGAACAGTGACGCGCAGCTCCTTGAATCTGTCACCAAACCACCAGCATGAGCTACTACCGTAAAAGATCGCGAAGTTCACGAAGCAGCTCACACGCTCCGCCAAATTCTCAGCTAACTGGACGACCATGCGGCGCTCCGCTTGATGGCGAAGACGCGCCACTCTCTTCTCCAAAACTTCGTCGTGGAGCTCAAGTGCGTCCATGAAGGAGTCGAGCCACTTCAACTTGTGTCCCTTCGTGTGCAATGCCCACTGCAGCTCCAAATGGGCATTTTCCTGGGAATGGTCTCCGATGGAGGCTGTGGCGCTGAGCGTCATCTACTTGGCTTTCCATGAGCTCTCGGAGGAGAACGCGAGCCAGGAGACCAACGCCGCCGAGAAGCTCGCGCTCTTCTCCGCTGGCATCTCGAGCATGGCCGTGCTGGCCGCGTGGGCCTAACAGCAGGCCGATCGCTACTTGGTATGGAGATCTCTACGAGCGTGGGGCTTGTCGTTAGTAACGGAGCTCAGGTAACTACAGAGTGCAATGCCATAGCTATGAAAGTCGAGGTGTCGTGCTGTTGGTCTTGCACTTTGGACAGGCACACGCAGCCATCCACTCGTGCTTTCCGTGACATGACGTAGCGTCCCCATCGTGCGGCGCGAGTGTCCGGTGCGGACAGAGCTCGGACTCCACAAGGACTTTAATCTCAACGTGCATTTTTCACGAACTGCAGACATGGATTTTCGTCTGTGAGTCGATGGCGGGCACTGGTCTTGGTGGCGTCAGAGTGTCCATCATGTGCAGCGAGCTGCGAGCACCGGGATTCTCAGCAGCAGGGCAAAATTCACCCCAGCTGGGCACTTGCGCCGCTCAAAATGCTGGTCGCATTGTCAACCTGAGCTTGAAAATCGTGGCGAACGACAACAATTGGAGGCTGGTAAAGACAACGAAGGCTTGGACTTGGTTTACTGTCTTTGAAGTTGCCTTTCTCGGACGGACATAGAGCCCCAGGACGCCGCCACGAAAGACGAGCGGCTGCAATCGACGACCGTGACGAGGGCACGAGCCACGTCAAGCAGCGGGCAAATAAGGGGCGAAGTGCTGCCATTTGTGCGGAGAACCCATCGGCGCACTTCGGTCGGGGCAGCGAAACGTGCTGGTGCAGACCCTTTTCAGCAGCCTTGCCTTTGAGCAACCTCAACGCTCGTTGCAACGTTGCAGGACCTGCCAATCGATCGAGCCCCAGTCGCTGCAGCAGACTCACTGCCTTGATGTACAAACAACCATGCGTGGAGTGCGGCATCAAGCTTTCGTCGAGAAGTAACTCGCGCTAACGCTGAGCAATGGTGACATCGGCAAGTACTCTTTCACCTGTGCATGACGATCAAATGTAAATATTTTGTTGAGCGACGTATTATATCTGCAAAGTATGCTATCTTCACTCATTGTATGGATACCCGCGGAAACGGATCGGTATTCACGAACGAACTGATCGGGGTATACAGCTCGCAGAGGTCTCTTGCCAGCTGCAAAGATTACCTCGCTTTTCAGCAGCAGCTTGTGATGATGATCGAGCCTGTCGATCGCCGTGCATAGACCGCCAAGCGCTGACGACAGCTTCGCGGTGCACCGTATCAGCAGCTCCGCGCTCGATTTGCTTGCCAGTTCCGCCGGCATGCGGCTCCGAGCCTATGCCTCGCTCTATGCTGTCTGCTCCAGCGCCCGACACCTCGACCTGACGGCCAGCCGCAGAGGCAAACAGGCGCCGCAAGCTCTTGCCCTTATCGGCGCCTGTTTGCTTCGAGGAAAGCGGCACCAGGTGGTGCTGAGACTGCTTGGAATCGCTTCTCCAAAATCGAGGGTCTCCATTTTTGTAGAATTCGGCTATTCGTGGTCGTCTTCAACTGCATCAGGCCCTGAGGCCGCATACGTGCGTTCCGTGGATTTCCGCCTCTGCGTTACCTATCGCGGGCCTGCACCTCGTCGAGAAACTAGGGCTGGGAAAGTCTGCATCCTGCAGCGCTGCATTGGAGCTCATCGGGCCGTATGACACGTGGGCCGCCACCAGCCGCGCCGCGCCACCGAGCGAGAAGCAGGCCAGGCGAGCGAGGCGACGACCGCTTTTCGGCGACAAGTCGGCAGGCCGCAGACACCAAAACGCAGTGGGGCCGGCTGAGCAAGCACCAAAACCTCGCCTAATCCCCGCCAAGCCCAAATGTTGGCAAAAGTTCCGAGAAAGCGTCACATTTCACATACAAACGGCCAGTCACCCGCTTCCGCAAAAGAACACCACCTGGCGCCAAAATCCACTTTTCCACGTTTAACTCTCGCGCCACGAGAGACGCGCTCCTCTTCCTCGCGCCCGGTCACAAGCCCATCAGAATTGCGCTGTCGTCTGTTGTGGGTCGATGGCGATGCGGGTGCTTGGCTGTCATTGCACATTTTGAGCACTTCTGCAGCAGTCTCTAGCCGCAGTGCACCACCCAACTACCCACCCACCACTACAACCGCCACAATGCCGTACGAAAGCTTCACGCCGCAGCAGCAGGTGGAGATCACCGAAGTCGTGCAGGACTCGGCCACCAACGCCTGGATGTACGTCCTGCACGTGCAGCGAGGCAACACGAGCACGTACTCGTCGCCCCGCGGACCCGTAGAGGAAGGCTTCAGCCACGAGTACGTCATCAGCCGCCGCTTCAGCGAGTTCAAGCAGCTCCACGCGGCGCTCGTGCCCGTCATGGGCGACGCGCTCACGGCGCTGCCGGCCGACGGGCTCATGACGCTCATCCTGGCCGACAACCAGGCGCTGCTGGACGAGCGCCGGCAGGTGCTGACCCAGATCGTCATGGACATTCTGAACCACCCGGTAGCGCGCGACCTGCCGGATGTGCTCGAATTCCTGGGCCACGAGTCCATCAGCGCCAAGGTCATGGCGCCGCTCTCGGGCCAGTGCACGGGCTCCATCCGCAAGACGTCGAGTCCGGCCTGGACGGGTCTCAACGGCACGTGCCGCGCGTCGGTCCTGTCGTCGTAGAGCAAGCAAACTCCGAGAGAGAGAGAGAAGATTTTGACAGAGGCGCTGTCGAGTGGACAGACCGAGCTACTCGACGCCTCTGAGGATAGTATTTAACCATGATTGTAGAATAGCTGTAGACAAAACGTCAACGAAGAAGTCAATGAATTCGCCTTGAACGAATGCGCTTGATTGAGCTCTATCCAGGATAGTGGTCATGTCATACCAGGGCAGGTAAATACAATAAAGACTGGAACGCAGTTTGTCGATTGTACATGTATGAACCCTTTCACGTTGAGGCATTTTGGGTTGCTTGCAAAGTCGGTGGGAACGGCATCCCGCGGTGGTTCTGTAATTCAATGGCGTTTGTTTACACATAGTAGCCCGCTGCCAGCGACCAGCGTCGAAGGTGACACCTTTGTGCCGATACCAAACTACTTTGCTTAGTGTACTTGCGTTCGAGAGACACCATTCGTATCATTTCAAATTTGACACCAAGGTCGATTTGACCAAGCAATTGAGTGCGCGCTGTTATCGATTTCCTCATTGGGGCGAAGCCCTATAATGAAGTAACTCCTATTTGTGTCTTAGATTTACTGAATTCAACAGAATTTATGGATAGGGGTAGGGTAGGGTTTAATGTTGGGCAAAAATGACATTTTTACCTGGATTTAAGAACATAATCGAGGTTGCTGCTAGAATGTGACCCTTGGTTTTTGTGAGGCATTGAGGGTTACCACCCTGAGAGAATTTGCAGCTTGTTATTAAAGTGAGGCCCTAAAGTTAGGTTTGACCGTTTCAACAGGAGATGAGTTGAAAAACAGCCGTTTCAGGTCCCTGTGTGGGGATCTAGCGTAAAACTGAGTTTATTTTTCGCGAAATGGCTCGATTCAAGATCAAACCTGATTAAGTCAATCCGATTATGATAATCAGAGCGACGGAGGCTTTGTTACTGGTGCTTGATTAGTATGCATATTAATGTAGGATAAGTATATTCCTGACGGATACCCCAGCCCTACTGTAAGCTACAAATATCTACAGCCAATCGATGGACAGTATATCGTTTCATGTGCACAAACCGCCCAATCATCGTTATGTAGGGTAGGGGTAATCTATTCCAGCTTATTCCTGGAATTGTCCGGCATTCCTCCGACTTTTAAAATAATTTCCAATACTTAGTTATAGTCAAAGCCAATTTTATCGAATAACGGAGATCCATGCCGAAAACCAACTTTACACTGAAGCGTTTCTGGTGTTTCACTAAAATAGCTATCACCACGCCATAACGACGACATTTCGTCGAGGTATAGATCAAGATGCGGCGAGCTGCGCAGGGGCTTGACACCCCAGCAGGCACAATTGGCCAGGAAGTAGCTGCAGAGAAGTTGCTTGAGGAATCACTCACATCTATGGGATTGTCTAAATCATGTCTTGATGCTATACATAGATCTCATAGTGCTGTGGCAAGTCTCCCTACGCAGAATTTCTACTCTTTGCTAACAACGTTTTTGATATTCATTCAGACAAGAAAAAGTGAGAGAACTCGATCTGCTGATGGTTTTCTAGCAAAAGCGACAGCTCTCGGTTATTTTTCCTAAGTGGTCAATTTGCTTCGTGAGCGGTACACTGAGTCTCTGTCGGACTCCAAAAGAATTGCTAAAATTCGGGATAAAATGGCGAGTCACATTGAAGAGCGTAATTTGCGTGCAAACGTGCAAACGAGTGATGCTCCAGACTGTACAGTTGATGATTTAAGTGTGCTTGTGGAGTATTTAGTGGCCCACGCTGATGTAGCGACGGGGTTGAAGTGTGTACATGATGCTGCTCTCCTGACAATGATGTGGCACACTTTCGGAAGATCAATCGATACCTGCTTTGCGCGCAAACAACAACTTCCAATTGATGCTTCTGGGGAACTTTTCTTACATATCGCTAGAATTAATACCTCAGTCGCTCAAGGTGTATCAATTTACAAATCCCCACACCGATGGCAGCAGTGTATGTTTCAAGCGTTCGGCCTGCTCTTCGTATGCTCCGACGAGCCTTCGGAACATATCTTCCCGCTAACACCGCGCTTTGCGGAGCCCGATTTGCCCGGAGGCAAGCCGTACTCTCAAGATGAAGCCATCATGTACTGGGAGAACCTGCTGAAAGTGAACGATAGTATTGCTCAACCACCGCAGAAATGCGAGAGAAAGAGGCCAAACGTTGCAAGTTACTCGAAATTATAAGAGATACCGTCAAGACCTTGCCTTTGCCAGTCAGCCAAACGATAACACCGCACATGACCAGCCACTCGCTGCGGCGTGGAGCTGCTGCGTACGCCAACGCGTCGCCGAAGCTCTCCATCCAATGGATTTCAACGCGCGGTGCATGGTTGCTGGAGTCTCTCACCAAAGCATTTGCCTACTTAGGTACAACGTCAAAAGAAAGTCAGAGTGTTTGTTAGCCGGATATCGAACGACAGACCTACCGGTGACGACGCCTTCCATCCGAGATTTAGAACAACGGCTGTCAGTGCTTGAGTACGGGCAACTTATCACCCTGAGAGACGAGCTGTACCGCCACGTACTTGGCTTCGAAGACGTACGCTTCAACGTGGCTCTGGACGTCGTCGATGCAACCTTCGCCTCGCTTCTGATACACTTGGAGTCTGTGCTGAAGGTGATGGACGATGCTGCTTCCTCTGCGTTGGTGTCTCGCTATCGGTACGAGCTTGTGAGGGGACTTGCTGCTACAAATGCACGCCTTGCCTGCAATCTCTCGGTTGCCGTCTGCTGCAAGTGGGGGGCCTATCTAACAGAACGTTGGCACACAGCAAACCATGCACATGATAGTGCAGCCGATAGTGGTGGCGACACAGTTCCAACTTCGACCTGGGAAAACATCTTGAGTTAGCCCACTAGCATTAGCGACAGACTAGGCCGCGTCGAAGATGCTTTAACAAGCGCCGCCACACGTCCACCATCGCTGCACATGACAACGTGCGATACAACGATTACGCCTCCGTCGGTTGCAGCAGTTCCAGCGCCTGCTACATCGTCAAACGCTTGCTGGTAGCTTCTTAAACTGGTACACCAACAGCATGTGGGAGACAGTTAAAGGTAAGAAGGAACAAAACGGCAGGGCAGATGCCAAAGCTGCAATCAATATCATGCTTGTACTGTACCAAGCGCCGTGTGCGATCCCAGACAAGCCAGCACAAGTCGACGCAGCTGCAAACAAGAGCTGGAAACACGCTGTCTGGACATTGGCCGTTGACCTGGACAAAGCAGCCAACGAACGCCTTCATGCCTTCGACAGCAAGAAGGCGACCAGCAAGGTGACTTCGTTACGGAAACGATGGCGCTCAGTGAGGGCTTCCCATCCAGATGCCTACCGAACACTAGGGCTCAATACATTGCACTGAAGAATAGCGGCCAAATAGTCGACGCATGCACATCACTAAAGCACCAATGGCTGGAAGCCGAGCTCGCAGGATTCTGATGCCTACAGCAATCGCAACGCAAACCACACAACTCGCGCAGAGAAAACACACTCGTGAGGATATCAGCAGCACGAAACCACCGGAATTTATGAGGCGAGATACGGCTGCAAGTGGTGATGCCAGCTGACAGCACAGCACAACAGAGAGTTAAGCGTAGTAGACTGGATAACCTACACAATACACGATAGCCCACAGCACGATGCACAGCACGATGTACAGCACACACACACACACACACACACACACACACACACACACACACACACACACACACACACACACACACACACACACACACACACACACACACACACACACACACACACACACACACACACACACACACACACACACACACACACACACACACACACACACACACACACACACACACACACACACACACACACACACACACACACACACACACACACACACACACACACACACACACACACACACACACACACACACACACACACACACACACACACACACACACACACACACACACACACACACACACACAGCATACAAGTTGCCCCCGGCTGGGGTTGATCCAGCGGTAGTCTCCTGCTCTGCCGCTGAGCTACGGGGGCGCTGGAGGCGGGGAGGGCACGCACCGTGATCTGGGTCTGGGAGCTGCAACTGGAGGCTTGAGGGGTATGCCGGGAAATCGCTGAAAGAATAGCGAAGAAGACTGTCGCAAGGTAGCCACCGGTTTGCAATTCATTTAATTGAAATACACAATTGTCAATTCATTTAATTGCATTTTGAACCTATCCACTGTCATCCGAATAAGCAAGCCCTGATTGAACAGATTTGATCCGGCATGGCTCAGTCATTCCGTATGGCCACCATCCGGACTGGTGTCCGGAATCTGCCATTTACTGTAGAGCATCAGGCAAAAAAAGAGATGAGTTGATTAAGGTAATTGCAGCCGCGATCTCGATGTGGCCAACATGGCTCTGGGGTTCACATTGTCCGGCACAGCCCGAACGGGTCTGTTCAGGCGGGACTGTGTAGCCCTCTTCAAATGGACATATAGCTTGCGCAGTTTGGAGACCCGCAGTAGCACTCCTTTGTCTGCAAGATAGAGATATGTTAGGTAAGCTGGGTACTTTGATGTTGAGGAGCTTACTCGCGTGCATGCCCAGTTTCCGCCACAGTTGAAGGTGATTTCATTTCCAGCGAAAATGGTCTGTTGGGCGAACACACCGCAGCACGTTTCTCCGAGAACCTCCTATTTTTCCACGATGCAGTTGGATTCGCAGCTCTGGTTAGCAAAGCGAAGCAAACCTCCCGCGTATGCTGCGCCAATAACCTCTCTTTCGACAGACATACCATGCACAAGCGTTGTACCCCGCATCGCCTACGCAAAACATTCAACTTATCAGCTAACCAGTTATGCGCGTTCATCGAATGTCGACGTTCGTTGCAGCTTCAGCGGTATTCTTGTAGACTGACAACTTAACCTGTATACAGATTTCGCTTCCCTCAGTAATAGCGGTCTTCCCCTATATCCTTCACAACGACTACACAAAATTAAGTATCGATTTGAACAGGGGCGGGAAACGAATCGCGAGAACTCGAGTCAAAACGATAGGCGGGAAACTCGCGTCGAGTCATTTGCACTCTTGACGCGAGGGCCATGCGGCCCATAAGAAACTTGCGGCTAAGGATGACGACTGAACAAAAGCGAGGTATCATTGACGAGGCTAGCGAGTGCCCCAGAATGGTGCAGGGAGCCCTGCCAGAGTGGGCCCGGGTGGAATTCAAGCTGCGCACTGCTCCACATCAAGCCACGCTAAGTTGCATTCTCAAGAAGGCTGCTGTGATTAAGAGCGAAGCGTACGGTGATGGCAGCAGGCGCCGAGTTCTCCAAGTGACCTCCATACGCCTCGAGACGAGGCTGGCAAAGTGGGTAAAGGAGCTGGAGGATATGGATATTTGCCTCTCTCGTGGGTTGATTGAGATAAAGGCACGTGAGCTGCAGGGATAACTCTGTGACGCATGGGATTTGTCATTCTCGGACGGCTGGATGACGGCATTTATGCGGCGGCATGGGTTGCGTTCTCGGAAGCTTCACGGTGAAGCAGCGTCGGTGGACCCGAAGGTCGTCCAAGCAGGGCTGCGAGAGCTGCAGGTTGTGACTGATGAGTATTTGCCTGCAAATATTTTTAATATGGACGAAACGGGGTTGTGTTATGCTATGGCACCGGCTCGTTCTATTTGCTCTAAGAACATGCGAGGCACGAAGAAGGACAAGACCAGCATAACGCTAGCGCTCACTGCGAACGCAGACGGAGCTGACGTGTTGAAGCCGCTGATTGTGGGCCGCGCAATGAAGCCCCGCTGGTTCAAGGGGCGCATGGCTGAGGAAATGGTCTTCTGCTGCAGAAATAACGCCAAGGCCTGGATGAGAGGTGACATTTTTCGAGATTGGCTGTACTCGTTTGATCACGACATGCGTGCAGCCGGTCGCTATGTGCTGTTGTTGCTGGACAATGCATCGTCGCACAGCACAGATATCCTCGTGCTCACCAATGCGAAGGTGAGGTGGCTCCCTCCAAACACAGCAGCCTTCCTCCAGCCCATGGACGCCGGTATTATTGCGACTTTTAAGAGCGCATTCCGAAGAAAACAATTGGCTGAAGATGAGAGAACCAATTGGTTAGAATGCATACAAGGTGGATCAATTGCAAGCAATGAGATGGAGTGAGGAGATATGGAACGATATGCGTGGCAAAAAGACATTTTGGAATAGCTTTCGCCACACCAACATCTGCTTTCAAGCGACCGAAGAGAATGAAAGTTCTGAGTGCAGATATGGTAGTACTGTAGGAGTCGACGAGATTATACTGAGATAGGAAGCAACGAAGTGCTGAATAGCCAGCCCAAACAGGATTATTGCGTGCGCAAGGAGTTTGTTTGCAACCGGTATACCGGCAATTTTGTGTTCGGGTCGTGTGCAGGTTGACGAGACGGATGCAAAGTGACCTTGGGCTAGATTGACATATTTTCGTTACATGTAGGAAAGAAAGATCGCGCAGATGCTGCGGCTGCGAAGCAGACGCAGGAGATGCGAGAGATACATGCATTTACAAATTTCTTATCTCAGCCTTGGCGTAGCCCTAGTAGTTCGTGTAGCACAAATGCAGTTGAAATGAAGCTCCTAAGACGAAGCTCTGTTAAGTTGATATTTGCGTATAGACGAGGTTGCACCACGATATTACTGAGGGAAGCGAAATCTGTACTGCCCGATAACAGCACCCTCGGGGATATCTTGTCCCGCCATAAGTGCAATACCTTTGAGTAGAGTGTTTTCGAGGTAGAGCTGTGGGAACTATCACGTTGAAGGCGTTGGTTAGCGCATTCGGTTTTAGTAGAACAACGGTTGATCGTGGATTCGGTGTTCATCTTGAGATGGAGTTATCGACGAAATCACTGATGGTCTCGCCAACATGTGGTAATCCTGCCACACGATCGCTGACAACACGAACGGAGCACAAAATTGGTAGGGGCGTAGTCATGGTGCGGGTTTTAGCGAGGAAATACGGTTCTGACACTGTGTACCTAGACAACGTCGCTAGCTATGCACGCGGCATATATTGGAGAGCCCGATTGATGGGTAGATCACCACGATGAAATATGGATGTCCCGATAGATGGAATTGGCATTGCATACTCGAGAAGCATTGGTCTGTTGGGCAGATAGGAAATGATATTGATAGTCTTGCCGACGGATGGGAAAACGACACCCCCAGAACGAAGCTGATATCACAAAGGGCATCTGTTTCCATACCGGAAAAATGACCAGAACTCTACAGCGCCAAGATAAAAAACAAAGCGGCTGAAGCAAACGACAAATACTGATTATTTTTTCCGAGCATGCCCAGCCGTTATATCCATGGCGGCTCCTTATGTTTTCACCTTCATTAACAGCAACATCGGTGCTTTGCAACAAAGTGAAAGGAGGCAATCAAAGTGCAAGTGCGAAAACCAATGTGACGAACATTGTAGGAACCGATCCCGACGCATCGAATGTGACATAAGAACGTGTAAGTTTAAGACGTGCACCAACCGCGCGTGGCTTCAACATGAAACGCATCCTACAGAACGGGAAGTACACGCGGCAAAGGGCAAAGGGTTTGGCGCGTTCACTCTCGATCGAGTCCCGAAAGGCTCAATTGTACGCGAATACGTTGGAGAAATTATTAGTGATGGCGAAAAAACTCGCCGGGGTCGCCAAAAGGACTGTATGTACATGATGAAGTACGGGACGGAGTGCTTCATCGACGCCGAGCGATTTGGATACGAATCTCGGTTTTTCAATCATAGCTGTGCCCCCAACTGCATTGCTGAAGAATGGACAGTCGGAAGAGTGTATCGCGTCGGGATTGTAGCGGCTCAGGATATCGAAGTAGGCGAAGAAATTGGTTTTGATCACGGTAGCAACTACAAGATAAAGTCGTGTAAGTGCTCAAAACGCACAAGCCGATCAAATTGAGAATATTTTGCTACGACAATCACCAGACCCCAGTGCATAGAGCAATCTATAAGTTGTCACGCCGCCAGCGTGTAGTAAAAATATCGGGGCGAAGATTAGTCAATCTGCTAGCCCTGAACGAACCGGATAATGGCATACACCTCAAATGGTCAACCGCGGTGACCCTGGATATGCCCACGTATATGTGCTCAAATCCCCTCCTGGGAGCCGTATCACGTAGGGGCTCCAAGTTCAGGATGACTCGCTTGAGTGTCGCGCCTTGAACTTTGCACACCGTGATTACTAGAGCCAAGTCAAACGCGTGGTGGATATATTCTAGTTCCATCGGCTTACTTAGAACGCCCACACCCAGTTGAGTAGTAGACTTATGTTGCCTGGTCATCAAGCCAACCGGGATTACAATGCTGCGCTTGCATGACTGTCCTCCAGGCTGCAACACAATTCGCTCTGTCTCCAGCTTATTTTCGTCGGGTCAGCTCTCAGCAACAAGTACTTCGCCGCTTGCATCAAGCAGGTGTACATTAATGAAGTCTGGGGGGAACGGCAAATCTACAATTTGAGCCTGAGCAAGGTTCGCCGCTTCAAATTAGCCGGAGAACCAACCCGTGTTTTGTTTCATCTTGCCACGCCAACGAATGCAAGCGACATGGTGTCCCATTAGCCACGCCCCACCCCACATTACCATTGTTGTTATCGAGAACTTAAGCCGGGGCACCGACGATGAAGTAGGCAAAGAGCTCCGGATTTGCATCTTCGTCATAAAGTAGCTCCTCAATCTCGGGGAATATTTCCGTTTTCAGTCGTCGCTTCTAACGAAACAACAGTAGGTTGTTTCGTTTAGCGTAAAGCTGCGCAGTGCATTTGGTCAGTACCGCTTTGTCAAAGTTTCTCGTTACTAGTATCGTCATATCATCAAGCCACGTAGGGTCATGGCAGATACTTGCAGCATCAAGTTATGTTGGGATACTTTTGACGACCTGATCCGTTATCGGACGAAACACCTCCTTTTCTCCCAAAGACCAGCTTGTTCCAGCCGGGTAGGTAGTAGGTAGAGCCCTACACGCCTTCAGATTCGCTTCTTGGATTGGGCATCTGGCCGCCCGATGCTGACTACCCAAAAACATGGCCTGGAGGTGACGAAAGAACGCCCGAGCACTAAGATTAATGCTCGATTTCGAGCCGTCGTATACCATCTTGCACAACGCTGTACCAGACGTAACCTTCAGTTGCAAAAATCTCCCGCGAGCAGAACAGATCGACCGCCAAATGGTAAACCGTTCTATAAATTGCTCTAAGCCGGGCATCAAGAAGTACGAGAAATTGAGAGCACAACATAGATACTTCGTCGACAACAATCAGCCAAACTCGACTCGTAAACGTCAAGCGTAAGTTCTCCAAATCGTTCGCGCTCAATGCGGCCTGGCTTATTTTTAAGGCAGAGTGGATTGTCCGCCCGCTTTGCAAGAGTGACGCTCCAACACCAGTCGGACACGTATTAATCGTTTTGATACCGTGACGCTCCAGCGCAGAAACGATTCTTCGTATCAGCGTCGACTTTCCCGTGCCTCCACCACCGTGAAGTAACGTCAGGGTCTGGCGAAGACCTCCACTGCCATGGATGCTTTGACAAATACGGTCGTACACAGCGCGCTGGTCAGAGGAGCAGTCTACCCGGTCTGCTTCGTCTTCCGCATCACCGCGTAGGCTATCGGTATGCCCTCCTTCGCCACCTGTGGTACCGGCAAGATCTTCAGTAGACGGCGAGCGCATGGCATGAATGCACCGAACCATCTCGGAAAGTCTTATATTGTCATCCAAGTGCTTTCGAAAGATCGGGTCTCGTTGGGGTCCGGCACGAACAGACCGGGCTACAGCATCAGGAATCATAGCCCAAAACGCTGCCCTTGCAGCCTGTATTGTTGCTTTATTCTTGGCGGCAGCAGCCACCGCTATGTCGTAAAACTCCCCAGACTGGGTGGATACCCCATTGACACCACCATCAATACGATCACTACCGATATCGATGGGCGGGGTCGAGCGTGAGACCGGTACGTCCCAAAGTTCAGCATTCTGGCTCCTCCACTCGGAGCAAACCTTCTCGTTACGAGACGACCGACTCCGCTTTTGCAAGATATTGTGGAGGTAGCGATACCTTTCTCGGCTGATAAAACTTGCGGAAGCGGAGTTCGACTGCTTGCATAGTCGAACTAAAGCGAGAGGCGACACATCCTGAGGAGGACTTCGGATATCTTGGGCCCACGGCATGAGCAAGCACAACAAATACTTGCTTAGCGCAACGGATGGCTGCCCGTTTTCCTTAAGCGAAGGTGGTGGCCCGCCGCCAAGCATAGGCGTCTTGAATTTCGCTCGAATAAACCCTTGATAGTGAGGGAACAACGCATGACCTGCACCCAGCTCAAAGCCCTTGCGCTTTGGCCGTCCACGCCAGGGAGGAGTCCGCGCTTCGTGGTCGGACCGTGGTAGCAAGTCTACGATCATCTCAAATTCAAGAGGGGAGTAATCTTTAAACAGCTCCCCTCTATGTTGGTAAGACGTTGCCTGCGTCTCGACAACGGTTTCGCCACCTTCCCACGCGGTGCATCCGAGCGCGCGTATTTGATAACTCAACAGCTCTTCCAGCCTGACCGTTGCCCAAATTAGCAGAGCTGACTATAGCATCCAATTCATCGTGTATCGTTCGTTCATCGCCGGAGTCATTTATAGTTTCATCAGCAGAGCCCGCCACATCATCTTCAATATGTGAATCTTCCTCCAGTACAGCAAGTTCCTCTACGCGAGCAACCAATTTATGCGGAAACACATACCAAAACGTATCGCTCGAAAGGTAACTGCGATAACCCGCCAAGGCGTAAGCCATCAGAGAATGGGACCATTCATTCTCCCCACTGAATGCATTAACCGTCCGAGTAGCTAAATGCTTAGCCTCGCGCATGTTCGTTTCAGAATCCGCGGCAACACTAGGGTACTTTAGTATGTGGCTAATCGCCGTATGCATCACGGCTGTTGCACATTTGAGACCGCCCTTCTCCTTTGTCATGTACGACTGCTGGTATTCTTCGACCATATCTGCAGCATCTTCGCTGTTCATTATCGCAGAATTTGTATGTGACCCAGTTAGGCATGCTAGCGGAAGATTAGTTTCCACAAACATAGCATTCTCGATTGGCCGATGCTGCTCCCAAACAATAGCCCCGTCAAGGTGCTCCCGAACAAAGCGTTTGTCGTGTAGTCAAATCCCTTGTCGATATGCTTCACAATTGCCTCGTTAATCGAGCCCACTACAAACTTAGCCCGCTGGCGCTTCCCCAAAATGCTCGAACTCTTCGGCTTGATATAAAGGGGCCGTGTTGCACCCTCGTTAACGCCCGCAGGTCTACAGTAGATAGTCGACAAACAATACGACCGCGGGCCCCTTTGCGGCACGTCGCTGAGTGAGTGTGAATATTTGTTGCAAGGACTCGTCTCTCGGCGGCATTCATGAAACCAACATAATCGACAGTGGCATCCGGAACATGAATCTTAAAAGCTCGGGGTACCCGCCCATGCTGCTCTTTCCACGTTTCGTTCCACGCACGTGTTGTTTTAGTTGTCGTCGTACAACACACCGCGTCCACATACTCCTGAGCCTTGGTGGCTAATTCTGAGGAGCAAGCAACTCGCGCTAATAAACTAGGGTTCGCCGACGATCCGTACACAGTCATGTGCACATGCAGCCGGCCGTCCGTTTAGGGCTCTATCATGGCATTAAAAGTTGCACAACGACCGTAAACTCCACACTGAGCATCAATATAGTTTACGCTCGCCCGTGTTCCCCCAGAATCCTTGCACCGGATGATAGCATCAGTTAACAACTTCATCTTTCGTTCAAAACCTTGAGCCGCCAACGCTGGGTACAGCACCGATACTCCCCAGACGCGATCTTGCATCGTTCTGGATCGAGGTCGGCATATCAGCAAACATGCACAATTTTCTGCCGTACGGGTTGCCGGTTTCATTCCACAGACCCTGGCTCCGTAATTGAGCGATACGGTGCAGCAACAGATCGTCCTGCTCCGGCGGTGCGACTGTGATCCAGTGAAGAGCGGCACCATATCGGTAACGCATTGCCTCGAGCTTGGGACGGGTTGCGGCGCGCTCAAACGGCGAAAACCACCAACTAAAGACAGAATTCTAAGCAAACCCGAATTCAATCGCGTTGCCTATTTAGACTCTGGGTTCGCTTTAGCGAAAGCTAGTGCCTCCTTAAATTTGGTAGTGTTGATCAGTTTCCCGAACTTTTCCATCGTCTTCCCATGGGTTTCCCCAACACGAGCAGCCTTTTGCACAGCCGCATGCCTCTGCATTTGGTTGAACAACATGGCGGTGAAAGCTACTGATTTTTCAAATCGACCATCCCAATAATGCATAAAATGATCTACGTATTCACGAGGCAGCGATCCAGCTGGTAATGGCCCCGAACCAGTAAGAAACAAATTCGGGAAGACGCTTGCAAGAAGCTTCGCATTGTCAACCCACTCGACAAACGGAGACCGTCCCTGTTTAATCGGTATCACGTGCTCCCCTTGATGAAGCGACGGGTTGTGACCACCAACAGCATGAACCATCGCGTCAATTATCTCGTGAACAACAGGAGAGTCACCCTGTTCCACCTGCGGGAGATCAACCGAGCTCCGGATAAAAACGCTATCAGAACACCCATCGGCATCTGCCAAATTCGCCGAGTCACGCTCTCCAAATTCGGCGGCAGCTTCTTCATCCAACGCAGATACAACTGCAGAATCAGCAATGCACACTTCCCTTTCGGCAAGTGTCGTTTCAATCGTACGAAGCAACTCGCGCCGACGAGGATTATCTATAATTTCAATTCCTTCCTCCTTGAAAATATTGATGACGCTCGCAAGCACATCAAGCCATTCGTATATATTATCCACTGGAATGGCAAATAATTTCAAAAACTTCTTTTGTATTCTCCAGGTTTCCAGTGGACCGATAAACGTGACACGCGGAGCACACGTTTCATCAATATTGGGTAGAACGCGCGATAGCTCGCTTGGCCCGTTCGTCGGGAAACATATCGCGTGACCCGTCGAATGTTTCCCCGACAAAGATAGCTCCAATCCAAAGCAGTTCGCTGGAGAAATACACGCCAGGGAGACATCATTTAACACGGGCAATTGACCAACTCTGCCATAATCATGACCGGACCCAACACTAAACTTGCTCTTGCGGGGGTCGATATGGCATTTCTGGCACAAAGCGATCTTTTCAGGATCACAAACAAGCTCCGGAATCAAGTAAAATACGTCTCCTTCGTAAACCAGAAGCTACCTATAACGTTGTACCATTTCCAACGGAGTATCTCGACAAATATCTGCAAACTCGTCGTCCGAAAGCTGAACCGAAGATCTCAAGTCGGTGAGCGACGCAAAATATACCCTTTCTGCTTTGTTTTCGAGTAGTATGCGACCGCATGATGCACAAGCCCAAGTATCAGTGGATTCGGAAGCATATTCTTGCACAGACTGCTGGCAAGCGGCGACATCGCTCGACTTCGGATAATCCTCCAACAATTTCTCAACACGTAAACTTGCAGAGAGATCGTTTTTATCAGAGCGTTTCTCATCGCCAAAACCAAAAGAACCCTGGTTCGTTCCACAGGTATAGTAGTGCGCAAGAGCAAGACGCGGATCTTCTAAAAAAATGTTGATTTTTTGCTATCCATTGAACTTCGTCATCGGTCAAATTCGTAGCAGCGAGCACCCGTCCACTCAGCTCTTCCAAAATTTGCTTATCCTGATCGCGACAGCACGCCGTCTTGGCTTGGCGCCGCTTTCTCCGTAGTGCGTTTTGGCGCTCGCTCCTCATAGAAACGACACCCAGTTGTGTCGTCTCCGAGGCACGTTGTCGAGCACGCCGCTCTCGTTGCTGTGCGTTCCGCCGCTCTCTAATATCCCTATCAGGTTGCACCGCTTCAACCGCGCTTTGCCGAGCTCGGCGTTGTTGTTGCTGCGTGTTCCTCCGCGCGCGAGCCGCATCGTTGTCGAGGAATGTCCCAGTATCGCCACGGAACTCAAGCCAAGCACGTCGCAAATCGGCCATCCTAGCGAAAGTGAGGTCGACCTCGGGAGCTTAATCATGGGAGGTCGGCCTCGGGGGCTTAATGATCCCCTCTCACTCACCGGTTTCCCCCATCGCCAGTCCATCACAAACGACGCAAATGACCCGGGCAACCTCCTCGTTTTCTCTAAGGTCGGTCAAGTCACGGGAGCATAAACCTCCATCAATGACTTCAGGTTTTCAAGTCACGGGAGCTTAATCAAGTCACTGGAGCTTAAATTTCGACTTCAGTACACCGGTTTCATACCCGCGGTCTTGCCCTGTCAAAAGAGGCTTCAGTAACCGGCTTCAGTAACCTGAGCCAAATTAATCTGATCTGGGCTGGGCCACAGCCACCTACGGCGTACTGCTATCCCAGTAAAATTGAGAGATGTATTAAGACGGAAGAATGCACATCAGAAAGGGAAAAGAATAAAGCATAACTGAGAAGAGATGATTTCTGCAATACTACGCCTTCTGCTGAGCATATTATCTGGTTTACGGCTTCTTGAGCACGTGTGCGTTGCATGCTGCAACGATGGAAGTCAATTGAGGGGGGATATAGCTACGCTAATCCTAAGAGGGACTGTCGCTCAAATTGGGTTAATTCCCCATCAGGTAATTCGTGAGGAAGGTGAGCAGCAGTCTGAAGGCTTTTTTCTACTTGTGATGCAAACTCCCCAATATTCGCTTCACTTTTTGTAAGTATACTATTTTTGTGCACGATGGATAGAGGTTACGAAACGATTGCACATTTAACCCGAATATCTACAAAAACTTGACTAACATATCCCTTTAGTAAGCATACGCTGCCGCCTTACCGGTTGGTTTTGAGAGCACCGGGGTCCGACGGGGACCTCGGGTGCGCGCCAAACGTTTCAAATGACTTGAAAATTGTATTGGACGATTAAACAAAAGTCGACAAACCGACCAGAAAATACAAAATTGGACGGAATTTACAATACTCTGGTCCGAATTACCCGCCAGTCCGGACTACCGAACTTCCCGACTAAGCTCGAGCACCTGATGAAAACAACCCGTGACTACGAAGACGTGTCCCCCAACTTGCGCGCTCGCCAGAAATTTCGCGTGAACGAGATAGACGAGATGCCCGACACATACGAGGCTTCGTCGACCAGAGCCCAGGAGCATGCAACAAACGGAGCCGCAGCAACGGGTTCATCTTCGGCCCCGGTTGTCGCTACCACCGGCAAACCCGCCTCCATCAGCTCCTGCAGGGGTTGAAGGAATTTACTAGATCATGCAGATGCTTATAATGGAGCAGCATGGTCAACACCAACTGGCCATACAGGGACAACAATAACAGCTCAAGCATTTATGCAGCAACAGGCGCTGTTTCAGTGCGAGATGTTCGAGATCCCGGCGCGCGCGAGCACGCAGAAGCAGAAGGTGGACCCGCCAAAGTTCAATGGCAAGTCCTCTGAAGACCTCGAGCTGTGACTGTTCCATATCGAAGAGCACTTCAGTGCTTACGTGACTAAGTGCAATTCCGCAGACTATCGGTTTGTCGACATGGTTGTCCCTTTCTTGGGTAGTAAAGCCTTGTCGTGGTGCAGAGAGTATAAGACCGCTCTTGACGATTTACCACGTGTTTGGACCGGTTTTAACCCTTTCGCGGTGCGGGGACGCGTTTTTCGCCCTTTATGTTTTTTTTTCAAAAAAAAAACACGGTGTGAAAGCATCCCCCTTTAAGGACTCTTTTTGTACCCTTTAACCAAAGTTCAATCTAGTCGAGTCTAACATAGCAAATACTAAACGTATTGCATCAACATAGCTTCTTCAATGAATTGTTACAGGAGATAGTCCAATGCAAGTACAATTAGTTTCTTAATGGGCAACAATGTGCAGTTAAAGACTCAAATACCTTAGCTGGTCGTGTCGAGGTTTGGGCAAACGGAAGAAAATGATCGTCTGATGGCGATCCAAGTACTCGCCGCAAATCGACAACATCAAGGTTTAAAGAGATAACCCACCTTTAGAAGACAGTTGACGCGTTCAAATTGGGACTGGTTGTTGTCGTTTCGCTGCTCGATATGCGTAGCGGTATCGGCTTCGATTGCATCAACTGGCTGGAGTTGAGCGCAGGTAGTGTTAGCTGGAGGCTCTAACGGGATTCGTGCAGACTCCCTTGCGTGGGATATCATCCAGTAACGCTGTGGAGCAGGGCCGTAGGCTTGGCCAGTTCCTTCACGCTCCAAAAATCCATTTATTGCAGCTGCAGATGCTTTAACACGCGATGCTGTAGCACGGGGAATTCCAGTACTTGCATTGATTCGCTTCACATAAACGAAGAGCTGAAGCTGAAAGTCGGAATGCCTAGCGCCCATAATTAAATCCCAGTCTATGATATAATCACAATAACCAAAATGCATTTCGTACACATTTCTCCGTCTATTTGCTTGGCTCCACATACGGGTTATACGATTAGTTAATTCAGTCTGGCAAGTAGATAAGGATACGTATTTGCTTGAAACGCGTTCTCACTCGGTCGTATCAGAATAGTCGCATCGACTTCCCACGTGATATCAGTATACGCCACAAGCGCGCTGGTAATCTTGGCTTGAACAACGTCGCGTCCTTCGTCAGGCATGAACACGAAGACGACGGGGGATCCATACGCTGTTCTGCTGTTCGTTTACGGCTGCTCAACCTTGACAGTGAGTATGACTTGCAGTTTGCCCGGCATCGACAGCGCTATGTCAATGCTGAGCAACAATACCAATAGTTAGAGGCCACTCGGTGAAATTGACGGTACCTTGTCGAGACGTACAGTGTACCGCGAGAATTCAATGGTTCAGTTTAAGAGAGAGATCCACAATTGTCTGCAGGTGTCTTACAATACTCTACGTCGCCTGATCGCCCTTGGTGGTGGAGGAGAACTGAAAGTGCCAGGCTGTGTCGAAAATGACACGATCAGTAGCTTTCGTGAAAAGATCGGCAACTTGCTGCTGCGTGGGGCAGTACTCGACGTGGATGGTTTTCTTCATGATAGCATCTCGAACAAAGTGATACATGATGTTCAGATGGCGAGTACGCTGGGATGATACTGCGTTCTCCATCGACATGATAGCCGATTGATTGTCGACGCGAAGCAAAATGGATGCATCTTCAGGTAGTAGCTGCAGCTCGCCTAAAAGTTGACGAATCCCAATGCAATCTTGAACGGCAGCACAAGCAGCAACATATTCAGCCTCCATAGTGGACAGTGCAACCGCGGTCTGCTTCCGCGAGGCCCCGGAAATCGTCATCGAATTCATTTGGAGTACTGCACCACTTGTTGATATTGCTGTATTGGAGTCACCAGCCCAGTTTGCGTCGGAATAAACAACAGCACGTAGTTGCGTTCTTGGCCCACTCCCGAATTTGTAGAATAGTCCGCTGCTGGTAGTACCTTTCAGATATTGCAGTACACGTTTGATTCCACGCCAGTGTATCGCTGTCGGCTGTGCCACGAAGCGCGCCAAGCAGTTCACCAGCATGGTGATATCAGGGCGGGTACAGTTAGACAACCAAAGCAAACTCCCTATCGCTTCGCGCACCATGTCGGTATCGGTAAATGGCTCAAAAGCTTGATCAAAAAATTGGTGGATGACTTCAATCGGCGTCGCTGCGGGACGACACTGTTCCATCCCGAACTTTTGCAGTAGTTCCTCAGTTGTTTGCTGCTGGTGGAGGAAAATGCCAGTTGGGGTTCGTTTGGTCCAGATTCCAAAGCATTTTTGTGCTTCACCAAGGTTCTTGATGTCGAAGCGTTCAGAAAGTCGAGACATCACATATTCTGACAGTTTATCATCCTGGCTCACCACTAGAACGTCGTCGACGTACAACCCGAGAACGCACAAATTATCACTTCGGCGCATGAAATAAATGCATGGGTCCACTCTGCTGCGAAAGAAACCTTCTGCTTTCAGGAACGCGTCAATCATGTCGTTCCACAGCTTGCCACTCTGTTTCAATCCGTACAAGCCCTTGAGAAACAGCCACGACTGCCCCATCCGTACAAGCCCTTGAGAAACAGCCACGACTGCCCCAGCGGTTCCTATTGGCGGCTTCAGGTAAATTGGTTTGTCCAAAGGTGACTTCAGGTATGCGTTTGGTACGTCACCCTGTAGAAGTTTAGCTTTCCAAGTTGCTGCCAGCGTTGCAATTTGACGAAGATTGGAAATCTTGAGTACTGGAGAAAATGTTGCGTCAAAAATGACTCCAATTTTTTGCGTGAAGCCCCTGGCGACGAGACGAGCTTTAAAGCGTTCTAGCTAGCCATTGCTTGTGAACTTGATCTTGTATACCCATTTCGACGTCACAAGGTTTGCATCTTTGGGTGTTTGGACGAGTTCCCAAGTGCCGTTTGCTCGGAGATCGGCAAGTTCTCTGTCCATTGCTTCTTTCCACTTCTGCCAGTACTTGTTGCGCATGGCCTCATTGATAGTCGTTGGTTCTTTGATGTGGTCGGATACGCAAATGGTAGGCAGTACGTAAGCGGAGCCCACAAACGCGTCGATGAACGACTGCAGAAGTGAAATTCAGCGGGGTTTTCGTGCTGGCGACGTCCAAATACACGCCTCAGTACACCGGCAGATATTGGACGACCAAAATCTTCTGGAGAACCTTCACTGTCACTGGTTTCGTTATCACTACAGTGCTCCGATTGATGTTCGTCTTCTTCAGGATTACTGTGTGGCGGACTCATGGCAGGGTCATCTTGACCTTCATGAAGTCTCTGAAGAACTTCTGCTGTCTCAGGCTACTGGATATCCAACTTGTCGACGTTTTGAATATCAGGGCTAGTGGTGAAGCGCTTCGTACGCGGCAAAAAGAGCAGGTATCCCTTCTCGGCGGGCGAAACTCCGACAACTATCGCTTTTTCAGCTCTCTTCCCGAAACTTCTGGCAGTTTTGCGTTGAATGTGCACAGTGCACTTGGATCCAAACCGGAGAATGTGCGAAACACGTGGTGGTTTACCAGTTAGAACTTCCAGCGGGGACTTGTAGCCAGCATTGGAACGTGTTGAAACGCGGTACCTAATGTACGATGCGTACAAAACTGCATCTCCCCAGTATTGCTGAGGCAGCGATGATGCCCAAATCATCGCCCTAGCTGAGTTCATCAGCGTGCGGTGAAATCTCTCTGCTTTTCCGTTGGACGCAAATGTGTTGGGGTGAGTGTTCTGGAGACGAACGCCATTTCTCTCAGCGTACTCTTTAAACTTCGCGTTGAGAAACTCTCCCCCACCATCGGTTCTTAGAACTTTGATTTTCAAGTCGAATTGCGAGAAAGTTGTCGAAGACTTCCGACTTTGCATGCAGCAGGAAGACCTCGTTGTAATTGGAGGCGTGATCGACAATGGTGAGGATGTGGCGGTGGCCACTGCGATCGGGTCGTAAATCTGTTTTCAGGTCCATGCAGATGACAGCTCCCAGTTCATCAGTTGGGGCAGAGTCTGAGGTGTCCGCTGTGGGCTGCATGTTGCGACTCTGCTTGCCTTCTGCACAAGCCATACAAATGGTGGCTTTCTTGTTTGCGAGTGCAATCTCATTTGCAAGGTTCTTGGACGCCATCCGCAATATGTCTTGATAGTTCACATGCTCTAGACGCTCTTGCCACTTTTGAAGTGAGCTTTGTTGAATGTTGACGAAATATGCATGGCCAGAAGTCACTGGAGAACCTAACGTGGAGGCGTTTACAATCCAAAGACCACCTCGCTCATGAGCCAAAGCTACAATGGACCCATCGCGAGAGTGAAAGGTGCTCGTATCCGAGAAATTGAAACTTAATCCTCCGCGTCGCAACTGACTCAGTGACAGTAAATTTCTGCTAAGTGACTCACAAAAGAAGACTGTAGTCAAAAGAATGCTTCGTCGCTCACCGTCCACTGTAGTCTCAAGGAGGCAGCTACCTTTCATCGTCGCCTTCATGGTGGATGAGTTAGCAACTTGGATCGTCAAGTTTGCAGGCTCAGTACCGAACAGCAAGCTTCGGTCGGTACACATGTGATGCGTAGCTCCAGAATCCAAAATCCACTCAGCAGGAGGTTGGTTAATCTCGGTTTCCGTTGTCTGTAGCAACGTACCAAAGGTACGCTTCCGAATCGTCGCTGGGTGCCGCATGTGGAGTTTCCGTGGTAGTCACAACTGCATTGTGCGCTTGTCCCCGGTTCTTTAAGGACGCTTTAACGCGTTTGAGCTTCGGACACGCAGGCCCGCGGTGACCTTCCTCATCACACATATAGCACACAAGTTTTGGAGCTGGCTTGACCGACGCAACGAGAGCCTGGCTGTGGCCGTTTTGCGGTTTCTGTTTCTGAAATCTCGGATTGGTTTGCTGTTGGGAACTATGTTGAGCCTGCCTTCCAACCTTCTTGTCACGTTGCTCAGTTGAAGTTGCGAGCTGTCCCAGTTGGCTGCGTTTACGACCGTCACCACGCAGGTCGATTAACAGTCTCAACATGCGGTCGGCCTCCTGCAGACAATTCTTGTTGGAGCGGTCGATTTGAGCTATCAATATACTCGAAAGCTTCGGGCAAGCGTTTGACCAAAATGTTTCTAACTATAGCAGACTGTGATCGCCAGTCATGAGACGGTTCGCATACTTCAAGTAGTCCAGGTAGTCGGACCACGAATCTTGCGGGCGTTTACCAGATGTTAGACGCTTGCAAAGTTGCACTTGGTTTAACTTGCAACCAAATTCAGCACAGAGCTTCTCCTTGAAGTCGTTGTAGTTGAAGTCTGGCTTGTCTACGCGCCACTGAGTCACATTTGAGTGGAAAAATCGTGCTCGAGGAAGTTTACCAATACAGATGCTATAATCTGATAACTCCACCGAGATTGGTTTAGCAAGGCTTCAGTAGTGATCGCCTGCTCGTATTCAAGGATAAAATCCTCAAAACCAGAACCAAGACCAGGATACACCTCCTCCCCGCCAAATTTGCGGCACATCACGTCTTTGCTTTGGTGTAGTGCGTGGCGGTTGTACTGGTTGGCTCGTCACTACCGCACTCGCACCGTCTTTGGTCGCTTGCAGCATTGACTTAAGCTGAGCGATCTCAGCGTAAAGTTGTGGTGTAGCTTGGGCACGAGCTCGAAGCCCTGCTAACTCTGCCTGGAGTTTGGGCTGGGCAGCTGCCTGGCTGCTGATCATTTGAGTGAACTCAGCCCTTAGTTGCTTGAGTTCTCCAGCCATTTGGGAAGCAACAGCAGCTTGGGTGCGCAGTGCTGCGACTTCTGCTCGCAAGTTGGTTAACTCAGGGTCCGTATGGACGCGGGCAGGCTCCGTTTTCACTGGGGTTTCAAAGGCTCTGCTTGCATCTCTTCGTCAAGGTTCCGCTGAGCGGGGCGCTTCATTTCATCATCAGAATTCATGTTTCGGATGGGTAGTCAGGACGTAGGTACAAGTGCAACACGTTGAAGTTATCACACGTCGCAGATTCTCACACGTCGCAGATATCAGGGTATCGAAGTATCAGGTATCCCAGGTATCCAGGACTACAGGGTTCCAGTATCGGAGTTCTTCTGTACAGCTGGGTCGTATGACTTGTTACTGCAGCGGGGCTGTCGTAGCTCTTTGCTTAGAGGAAGCGTTAAGGTCCACGACCTTCGTTCTTATACCAAGAACAGGTGCGAGCCAAGGGTAATCCGTACCCGGCTCCTAGAGTCTTATAGGAACCTTAAGAAAGGTATATAAACTCTACTGTGTGTTTTCCAAACTGAATGTATTAGTCTTAAGGGCGGCCGGGCCGCCCTGGTGCGAATGTCCTACCCTAACTATCGACCATACTAATACCTAATCAAATGCATGCTTGTGGCTCTGAAGCCACGTACTGACTCTTGTTATCTATCGAGTACTGAGAACTCCTTTCTGTTATCATGTAGTCACACCACTTAGTGTGACAAACACCAATGTAGCCAGGTTACGTGTAACCCCGTTACAGTTACTCTTCAGTCCGAGTCGTACTTGGGCTCATAACCTGATAGAAGGTTAGGAAGTCGACTGGGGAGCACGGCGAGTATAGGAAACTTGAGCTGACTTGTTATTGAGTTGGTAGAATTGAGAATGAGAAACTAAAGTGGGAACGAGAGCTCTGCGTGCACAAGGGCTATTCCCTTGGGGTCTCCTCTGTGGGGATATATGAAGTGATGGGTAGTAGGTTCACTGCACTTGTTGCCTGTCCTTCGTTCGGACGAAGTGAGCGTGCGCAACAAAACATCTCAGTCTGCGTGCGTAGGTGTCAAGCTGCCGATGGCTATGAATCACCGCAGAGTAATGCTTGTTATACATGTTGCAACAATCTCACCCATGGTTACCTCAATCCTTGCTTGGGATTCTGCCGTCCGACCAACCGAGGCACGTGGCTTCACGCTGGAGCTTGTCAAGCTCCATGCCATCTGCTTAGACGTTTCTAGCTCTTTACAGTTCTACCAACCGGAAAGTTTCTTGCGGGTTCGATCAAGTAACAGACCGCAGGCGTTCGTACAAATCGCGAGCAAGTTCGAACACGGTTTGCTGGATCGTCTGCATCACCCCTCTCATTGCGTGTTGTAGCACCACAACACCCTGCTTTTCTCTGCCGTAAGCGTATTCTGAGTGCTTGATCTTCGTGTCCGGAGCATAGCCTGAAAATTTTAGTCCCTTCTCTCTCAACTCGCTCGCGTACGCGGTCTCCATGTCCTTGAAAGTTTGATCCTTCATTCCAATTACTTCATATCCCCAAATAAGTTTCTTGGAGAATGGTTGGCAATCTCCCTTCCCACGAGACCCAGGAAATCGTTTCCTACAACAGGTTGTTTCGCCTGTACACAATACAGCGACAGTTAAATAGTTATCTTTAACAAGAAAATCTTACCATACTTGGATACCCGTCTTTAAACATCGAAGACCATTTTATTCGTCCGATCCGTGCTGAAGGGAAGCCAATGCTTGTTCATGTTGGAATGCAACTGCGCAGCAGGTAAGAAGTAGCCCAACCATTTAATTTTCACCTGTGCTAACGCAACATCCGTATGCGTTTTCGTGAAGAACTCCACGTAAACATCGCGCTCGCGACGCGGTAATCCGATGTCCTCTTGTGTCGCACTCAGAATGACACCTACTACGGTCGCCACCTTTTCCTCGAGACGTCTCTGGGACTGATCATCCGTCTCTTCCTTTGAGTCAGCCTCGACGTCTGGCTCGTCACTGAACACAGTGTCGTCCTTTTCCTCAACGTCCCCCATGTCTTGGCTGAGGTTGATGGTAGTGACGCGTTTTCTGTGACTTGGTCGTTGCGACTCGGTCGACCGACCGTGGGGCTGACGCCCTTCACCTGGGTCTGGCGTTTGCATAATTATGTCGCTACTGTTTCTATCCAAATACATATTGCCGCATTGGGGCCAGGTCGACTTCTTCATCGTCCGATCCGGATAAGAGACATCGGATGTCAATGTCCGTCACTACGACAAGTTCCATGGATGACTGGAACTTGGTGGTCTTAAACGCAAACAGTAGTTGCTCCCCTGATGAAGAATTTTCACCGGGTTTTCGAAATGTGATAGTTTAAAAATATGTGTTATTTTCGGAAGGGTTCCTGTAATCAGTGATAATTGAGCGAAACATAAGTTTAGAAAAGTTAATAACGAAAGAGAATGTTCGCCCGTTCTTGTTCCATAGAATTAGACTTTTTAGGGTCGTTCTGTAACTGCCGGACTTAGCAGTAATTACTTTTGTTAGCGTACGTCATTGGCTATACAACCAGGAATTGATTGAAAAATATTTATTAACCATTTCGCGATGCGAGGGAGCATTTTGCTTCCTTTAAGGCTTTTTGCAAAACCCGGTAGGAAGTGACCCTCTTAAACGAAGCATTGTGCTTCCTTTAACGCAGGTTCAACCAAAAGCATATGCACATGATATTTGCCGTTTGTATTGATCAGAGATTTGCACATCCCACCTTTTATGATATGTCCTATAAAATGGGCTTCTCGTGTTACTACAAATCTCCGTAGATGCTTTGTCTCAGGGTACAATGCTACATTAGTGACATGATTCTGTAAAGGGAAGTCAGTTTAGTCTGTTTACCTCGTTATTCGAACCTATTACTTACGTTCGTATAGTATAGTTTAGAAAGGAGGCTCGCGAAAGGAGTTAATATTTTTGAATACTTTTCACATATTCCTTTGAATGTTAATATTTGTATTTTAGTTATATTTTACCCAAATTGATATAATAGCTTGATTAGCACGACATTGTGAGTAATATTAAAATATTTAATTGTCCGTAATATATACCAGTGTTCCTGTTGTCGGTACAAGACGTCCGGAAAATCCTGGTTAGTGACCCTTAGGAGGCATACAATCTTATATAAACGGCTTCTGGCTGAGAATCTCGCCGCGTTTTCAGGATGGTGTTTTTGAACACAGTGGGGGCCAATGCCGACTCTTTGTTTGTTTCTGAAGACAAAGTTATTAGTGCTCGCGCTAGCACAGTCTCGCCGAACTCGCGTGGTTCCTACTTAAGCTCAACAACTCGCTTGTTGTAATGTATGTTCACCAACAAACGCTTGTCGATCCATAGTAGCTTTGCTACTTCACTTGTGCTTCGTACAAACGGGAAACCCGCTGGAGTTCGATCAAGGCCGCCCGGCGCCCTCCCGATTCACTTCGACCAAATTACTGCTCGTGACTTAATAACATTCGTAGTTTCAATGAAAAACGCTAATGACACTTACCATAGCTTCTCGACTTACGCAGGTTTCCGTTCGGCTTTCTACAAATACCAGTAGCATCGGAACACACTCTATGAGAAAAGGAGCTTCTACGTTTTGATTCTCTGGGTCGACTGCATGTCCATCAGCGGTAGCTGTCCACCGCTGAGTACGTTGGTCAATGAATGGTGTGCTGAATCCCTACTTAAGACATGTCGCAACAGGTGACATATTGGAATTCTCCCACCCCACTTTGCTGATGATGACTAAGTCGTCCAGAGAGCAAAGCTAATCTGGTTTCCTGGATTACCAGAATCTGTAGAATTTGTTGCCAAGTTTGCTTTGACATCTTTGATTTACCACTTCGATTTTCTTCGGGGCATTTACCGGACGTCCTTCGCTTTTCAAGTCACCACTGTTTGCTAAAATGGATTTGATTTCGAGTTTAAGCTCGATTGTTAACCGTTTCGCGCTACGGGGACGCAATTTTCGCCCTTTGAGCCATTTTTCAAAACACGGTATGAAAGCACCCCCTTTGGGGGCGCATTTTGTGCCCTTAAACGAAAGTTCAACAGGAATTGAACCGTCTTGTCTAACATAGCAAATACTGTAGTATTCGAGGATTTTATCCTTGAGGAGCGAACACGTGAGTGTGCAACATAAGCAAAAAATACAATAGGTATTCTAATGCGAAACACAACTTTGTTGCATGTAATTAACATATAATTTGTGTGCATTTGCCCCATTGCAGGAACCTGCTGCCAGTTACATATTGAACGCCAGACAAACTGGGGCATTGCCTGCATTATTCAGATGTTCCTACAACTCTATATCTAGCCAATTCAGCATCTTCTAGCAGTGACTTGATAGAGTTGGTCATAACCTCTCGTTGTCGAGTGAGTCCTTTAAATTTATTGGTATACTTTCGTAGGATATGAATCACCGGACTAGAGCCACGTTTTAGGTTGTGGTTATTTTCTTCTGCAATTTCTGCATTCAAATAGGCAATATGCTTGGCTTCTGATGTCCATGACGGTACATCCTTTTCTTTACAATATCTGGGAGTTAAATGGATCGAAATCCGCTTGCGTTAAACACTTGTATCGAAGACAGCGCAATGTATCGAACCATTTTGGGTCTTTGTTTTCGCGATTTTGACTCGTTAATGTCCATATTATAGAAATGCTGGCCCATACTTTACCGCGTCCTAACGGTTGAGTGGAATTACGGATCTTTGAGGTTGGTGTCGTCAATGCATATGGGATGACAGGATGTAGCTGTAATAACTCGTTTCTAAAAATGACATTTCTACCACCAACACATTGGCGACTATGTTGAGGCCATTTGTCGCGCCATTCGCTTATCAATCCAAAACAACATATCGTTTAGCATCTCCAAATCTGTCCATACTGACTGACATGTGAACCCATTCTAAGCATCTCGACAAACAAGTACCTGCGTGCTGCGCTGGGAACGCACTCAACGACTTCAACTCCAACAACGCATCTCCTTCCCAGCGATGCGAAATGCCCCACAGAACGTGAGGAGTGTCCACGAGTTGGTTGACCTTCCTGCAATTCCATTCAACTGCCCCGATTCCCAATGTACCAACGTGAAACTCATCCTTCGAGTCACGCCCAAGCTAACCACGGAGTATGCTAACTTACATGAAAGCTCAAATAAACCTCCTCGCAATGATTCCAGAATGCCAGAATGCCAATTATTTCTAACGCACCCTTGAGAGGCAACCATACAGACGGTCAGTTGGTAATTTGAACCTCCTTCTCCAGCAGGAGGCTCAGTGCATGACTCGTCGTGGCAGTCATAGGGAACCCAACCGAAGCCAACTTTGGTGGAACAAGCTCGGAGGGCGGATGCCGCGCTTGAGAAGGGAAAGTACTGTTGGCAAATTACTATTAGCGTATGCGCACCGCGACGGGATCCCCTCCGAATTTAATCACTGCTAAGTCCAAATCTACGGATATTTCCGACGGTTATAGAACAATCCTGAGAAATTTCTGATTTTGTGGAACAAGAACGGGCGAACGTTCTCGTAATTAACTGTCCAAAACTTATATTTGTTTCAGTCTATCATTGATTACAGGTACCCTTTCGGAAAGGACACCTTTGTTTTTTTTTACTTTCGGAAACCCGGTGCAGATTGATCATTTAGGGGAGCACCTACCCAGCACGTTGCTTATTTGGGGTGTGACCTGTTGTAAGAAGCAACTGCTACATGGGGTAAATGTCGCTAAGTTCCAGCCATTCCTGGAACTTGTGGTAGTCACGGATATAGACATCCGAGGCCTCTTATCCGGTCGGACGATGAGGAAGCCAAGTTTGCAGAACATTAAGGGACATAAATATGCAAACGCCGGTCCCAGGACCAAGCCACTGCACTACTATCGATCTTAGCCAGGACATGGAGGACGCAGAGGAGAAGGACGACACTGTTCACAACGATTAGCTAGACGTCGAGGCGGACTCAGAGGGGAGAGAGACAGAGGAGGAGGAGGCCCGAAGACGTCTAAAGGAAAGGGTGGCTGCTGTGGTGATCAGATCCTGAGCGAATCCCCAGATGACGTCGGCCACCGTATAGCGAACGCTATCGTGTACGTGGAGTTCATCACAAAGAAGAACGCGAACGTTCCTCTAGCAGGCGGTATATACATGGTCGAGCTAGGTCTGTCTGCTGTGCAGTTGCTGCCTAAAATGAACGAACATTGGCTTCCCCACAGCGGGTTTTCATATTCAAACCCGGGTATTCAAGCATGGTAAGAATTGTCTTGCTAGTAATGGCATTATTTGTTAATTACTTATCTGTGTTGAAATGCGTGCAGGTGAAGCAACCAGCTGTAGGAAACGATTCGCTTGGCTACATGGGAAGGGGAAGTGCCAACCGTACACCAAGAAGCTTATTTGGAGAGTTGGAGTCATCGGGATGAGGGATGAAATTGGTAAGGGCATGGAGACCGCGTACACGGACAAACTGAGAGACAAGGGACTAACGTTTTCGGCCTATGCTCCAGGAACGAAGATCAAGCACGGAGAATACGCCTACTGCAAGAAACACAAGGACCTCCAGATACTACAAGACGCAATGAGAGAGGTGATGCAGGAATTCAAGCAAGCCGAGTTCGAACTTGCTCGTGACGAGCATGAACGCCTGCAGTCGGTCGCCCGGTCGAATCCGCAAGAGGCGCTTAGGTTGGTTGAGCTGCAAAGAGCTAGCTACGTACGAGCAAATGGGCTGCTGCGTGACATCCTTCGAAATAGTAGTGAAGCCACGTGTGTCGGTTTGTCGGACTGTAGAATCTTGAGCAAGGATTGAGGTAGCAATGGGCGAGATGTCTTATGGAGAGAGAGACCTGCTGTCGTCAGCTGATGGCTTCCGTGTGCGTGCTATAAATAGTCGATGTTTCGATAAACTATGCAATCTGCATACCATTGCGGTACGTAAGCATGCGCTTACTGGCTAACTGATGGGTACCTTATAAACAGATGTCCTCTATAAGACTCTTTAGTATGTATGGGTAGAAATGTTCCGGGTCACGACATGTCCCCGGTCAGTATACAAAATAGGTCAAAACGCAGATTGGGGTCCTCCACATTATTGACGACTTCTTACAAGTAACTAACAATAGCGTAAATATGGCACACAAATCGGATTGGGTCGGATTGGTGTCGAACGAGGCCACCCAATCGATCGGATTCAGTCGATTTAACATCCCTAAACCTAGCAAACGCCACAAATGACATCCTGTTGTTAAGCACGAGGTGTTGTGAGGGGCTTTACGTGGGTCGAACCGACGTGTCGGGTTGTCAACTACCGAATTGAGAATTATTATAGCGGATACTTAAAATATTTTATAACATACAGTATCCTCCGTGGACCATATTACTGGTCACCAAAGAGACCAATACAAAAATAAGGTTTGCACAAGTCACAGACAAAAAAGTGGTCATCACGCTGGTCGCCTCTACATATACTTGGTGTTTGTATACTCAGAAACCCCATGTTTGCCCTGTGTGCTCTTCGACAACAGAACAGTCCTGACGCAGTCGCTTCTGTAGTCACTTCGTGTCAACTTATTGCCACGCGCCATGCCTAAACTCCTCTTTCCTCTCTGCTTAGAAAGTTTGGCAGATTTAACTTGGCATTTAGCGCCGGCTAGACCCTTCTCCATCCAGTTCAGATTTCACAAGCTCTATTCATATAATACTTAGTGACAATATACCATGATGCTCACGTTCGCGCGAGCGCTGTACGAAGAGAGCTGTACGTTAGCAGACATACCCTTGGGGTATATCACGCGTTCGCTGCAGTTGTCTTGCGCAGTCACTTTGCGCCGGTTTGTCCTCGAGCTTGAGTTTGGTAATTGCGTCCGACAAGTTTTTGAAGTAGTAGCGCACTCTCTCTTTGCTCAGCGCGCTTTGCATCCAAAGATGCGACCCTTCCCATAGAATGTAGAGAAGCTGTGGTCCTGGTCAGCGCTCAACAGGAACATACCCGCGTACTCGTACGCGGAGAGACTCCCTTTTCACATTGTACTTTTTGGCCGCCATGCGAATAGGCATTCCACCTTGAACCGCGTATACTGCAGGCAAGTATAAATCTGCCTTGTAAATGGCCGGACCAGATGTTGATTCGATAATCGAACCAAAGGAAGGGTGACTTTCGGAGGCCAAGAAGAATTGCACAATGAGCATTTCAAGGGCGTAGGTGGGCTTAAATGAAACGGGAGAGTTTCATCTTTCAATCCATGCCTCCGACTAATTCCGACCGACCCCGACTGAAACGGATCAGTCGATAAGCATTTAAAAAAGTAAACCCCTGCAAAATCGAAGTGGCAAACGATCAGAACCGAAAATGAATCAGAACATGCAGTATTGGTATGCGATTTTATTGGTAGAAAAGATGAAGTAAACGCCAATAGGAGGTGCATCTTCTGAACGTTTATACAGTAAGCGCTCTCTGTCCCGGTACTAGTATAATCTAATACCCTCAATCGTATGATACATCCGGTTTAGACAAGGGGATGTGATTTTGCTTTTGGCGCGGGCGGGAGTGACGTGAGGTGACTGTACAAAAATTGCACAGAACCTGTTCCAGCCATTCACCCGTGTAAACCGATATAAGCAGACCCCAAAAGAGACCGTACTGCGACCGAGCCCAAGTCCGAAGTTAGCTGACACGTGTACATTCCAAGTGACCCTGGAGCCCAAGCGACTGTCCAAGAAGAAGACTCTCCGGATCAAGATCTACCGAGCCCATACTGGTGCAAGAGAAGCGCTGAGCTCGCCTGATGACCATTTCTCCAAACGGTGTTTTCACCTTCCAGACAGGGATTTGCAGAGGCGGTATTCGCGGTCGCGCTGTGTCCAGGTGTCGCCGCTGAGGGTCCGCCGGACAGACGTTGCTTCCGGGATAGACTTGGCTCCAGTTCGACGAATAAGCACCTCCGGGCCAACTGAACGGGATTCCGGTAGGCACTTGTGCACTTGCTGGCAAAACGAACTCTCTGTTAGTTATTATCTGCTACAATTCCTTCTGAAAGGGCTTCTACATGGGCTCCCTGTGGAAGGAGGCGCATTTGTCTTGGTTTCACTATAGCATCAGGTGGCGTAATCTTGGTCAGGCAGCCTGGCGGTCCGTATCACATAAGTGGTACCCGGGCGACCCATTGTGCATTGCACATCCTGGTCGGTTGTTTTGGTCGGTCGGAAATATCTTGGTCGGAGTATGGTGAAATTTTGGAAGCTTCATACTGGGTACGGACCGTGTACTCAGTATCCTGGACCTTCGTTTGGAGTGGAGCTCTCACAAAGTTCAAGGCCAAGTTAGTCGGTATTCGGGTGGCGCGCACCTGGAAGTGACTCGTACTATTTCATATTCCAGTTGGAGGCAACCGTTTGGGGACTCCCATTTCATATTCACTGCGATTCGAGGAGGTTGTTAGTGGTCACCCCTAGGATTTTGATTGATAGACTGCTGTGTGATAAGACTGTGTATTATCTGACAGAATCTAGTATTCTCGTTTGGATATTGATATTCTTCCAGTTGGAACTAGTTCTCCTTTTGGAAGTGGTGCGCGAATAGGGTGCGTTTGGAACTGACCAGTGTTCCAGGCGAAATACAAGTAGACTGGTGCACGGAGCCACCACTCAAGGGTCCTAAAGAACAAGTAATGGCTGTATATTGTGTATAACTCTCTGTATTTGTTAGGTTATCTCTGTTAAAGCTTTTACTAACCCCAGCTCTAATACGCAGCGTTTTGGAAGTAAACGTACGTGCATGCCCCGCAGGGCTCAGCACATAGTGTGGAGCCATGACGTCTCGACCGTGTCCACGCGGCCTTCGCAAGCTTTGCAAAGCAGACCCGCGCCCACGGCAGCCTGTGCGCACAGAAACTCTGGAGTCGGCCACCTCGCCGCGCATGGCAAGCAGTATCACTAACTTCAGGTCACAGCTCAGCTCGCCGCTCGGACGCTTCACCAGGTCGCCGCCGTGCTACTCCTGGAACGCCTTTTTCAGCAGCGCGATTTCCGCCTCCGAGAGAGCCAGCATAACCGGGTTCATCCACTCCTCCGTTGTGCCCAGGCCCTTGGTCGTCTTGCGCAGGATCTCGGCCTCCACGAGTTCCAGCGGGCTCGCCAGCATCTTCAACATGATGCCGTAGTTTGCACACCTACACCGAGGGCCGCCAGATCTGCAGGACGACTGCATCAATTGGGGCAGGTATCGCTACAGAAAATTCTCTCGCTTCCCGTATCGTGGTCCGATCCTCATTAGATTTGCTATATTTTTGTACAGTGAATCTAAATCTAAATGCTCAACTGCGAGGCACGAATGATAATATCTTCTACCCCTGTGTCGGAGCCGTAGCTGCTGCAGCTCCTCTCATTTACGCCATTGAAGACAATACAAAACAGATATTTTGCGCCTCTACCTTCTGTATCCATGCCCAGAGGCGACTTTCTAAGGCAGATGAGGTCACTTGAAGCTGTTTGCGCCTCTTTTCGCCGCCGTAGGACTTGCTGTTGGTCATCTGAGGGCAATCACCTGCCTTCTGAATGATTCCCCGCTTCTGTTGTATCCTCAGCCAGCCCCCCCCCCCCATAAGGAGACGCTGGTGCAGGCCCGCGCCAGTTCAGTTGTGCGAGGTGAGCGGCGGGGGGAGGAGGCCTCGTGATGAATGGTGGGCGGACATCCTCTCTAGCCTCCTGAGGCGAGGCGGGTGAATGCCTTTATCGTCCAGGGTGTTTAATTGCGTGCCAGGAGTGGCGGGTATAGATCCAGAACAGTGACATGCAACAGATAGAAACTCCTTCTGGAAGCACAAGTACTTCTTTCGGAAGAATCCACCAGTGGACAGACTCCGTCCGGAAGAGAACTTCCAAACGAAGTTGGCGTGTGACCTTGTGTAATCCCTTTCGGAGTCGTTTGCCTTCGGAAGCGTGTGACTTCACCTGACGAGTTGTTGTCTAGACTGTCGATCAAACAGCAGAACACAGTGCGCAATATCAACAGCGCCTACGCGGCGAAGTACAAAACGAGCCTCGTGGGCGTGATACGCCCGAGCTCTGTGGCGACGCTACGCGCGCGTTGCGGTTGGTACAGTTCGGTGGCACCATTGCGTTGACGGCGTTGAGTGGACTTGCAGTGGGGTTGACGAAGAGAAGTGCACAGTCGAGTTCACACAAGTTGGCTGCTGTGGCTTACGGGGCCGTTGTCACCGGTCATCGCTCTGATTGCTCTTGGCGAAGGCGTCGGCAAGTATCAGGGGAACAAGGTGGCGTACTTAAGTGCGTGCAAGCCAACACTCGCATAAAAATCGGATTTCGAGCTCGTCGTGGGGAATGCCGAGCCGTTTTCAGGTCCACGGCGTGCTGCAAGGTTTGGAGACGCAATTTAATTGTACTGCCGTAGTGTACGCAAGTCGGTCCGTGGTGGCGTCTCCAGACTCCAAGCGGGGCCACACGAAGGCGGTAGGAGCTGGTTCCGGTAAAACGACGTTGCGACTGGTGTCCTTGCATGGACACTGCGGAGCACTTCGATGTGGATGCCGAGTTTTTCTGCAGCTTGTAGATGGCGAATGGGCGGGGAAGTGCAGCACCATTTAAGCTACGCGTCATGATCTATAACGTGTGGTTACTGCCGAGTTTAGTGTCGTCGTTCAACGAGAAGATTTCCTCTTGGGCTTCGCAGCGCGCTTCAGCCATTCCAAGAAGTCTCGCACCACTTGATGTCGATGTGGTGATTTTTTGTGAGGCATTTTGCAGCACTGTACGAGAGAAATTGGTGTCTGGGATGAAGTCGCAAGGATTTATTTATGAGACCAAAGTCGTGGGAGAGATGTCTCGCTTCTCGGCACCAAGAAGGCTATGGATGGTGGCTGCTTCGCCATGAGCATGCACTCTCTAACCAACTGCGAGGATATCACCTTCGGAAGCGTCACGTCTGGTGAAGACTTATACGCCGCCAACGGCGTCGTGTACTTCCAGATCCGAATGCCCGTCGCGAGCAATGCCGGTGTCGACACAGCCCAGACTGTCCACGTCGTCGGGTACACCTGCAGGCATGAGAGACCCCAATTGCCGTTGCGACTCGAAACTGTCAGCTTATCTTATGCGTGAATTCATGGACTCGATGTGCTTTCCGAAGCACGAGCAGGCGCTCTTCGCTGGAGACATGGACGTCAACAAGCATGACGGCGCGCAAGCTTCCAACGGCAAGTACACGGCGATGCTGGATCTGTTGGGTGTCCATGTACATGACCAGTCCCCATCTACAGCTTCAACCCTCTCACGAACAATCTCGTAGTCGACGGTCCGAGCTCCAGAGGCGCCACGGAGCGTCTAGACTACACCATGGTCGAGCGAAGTCACTCCAATTCCATCTAATCCTGGTGCACGCTGTGCTGGTGCTGGTGAGCCAGCTCGTGGAGCAGTTCGAGACGACGCACAAGGGCGGCAGCAAGATCGCCTTCGGGTGCAGTGCTTGAGTGGTGGGGTACTATCACCTTATTGTGCACCTTCGCATCGTGTACATACGTTTGTGCCGCCAGGAGCTGCGTAAGCGTATACTGTGAGTGCAGTGCGGCGAGTGCTGCGAGTTTCTGCTGTCGTTCGATGCGGTCGATGCGGAATTCGGCGCCGCGGGATCGGCAAGCGCTGGTGCGAATTGGGCGAGTGCTGTTGTGAGTGGCTCAAGCGTCTCACTGAGAGTGCTGCGGTGAACAGTTCACTGTTGCTGCGGCGAGCAGTGCAGCATTTCACGTGAATGCGTCGGTGCTGTTTGATGAAGGAATCGGTGCACGGCAAGAATTGCGAACAACATGTATTACGGGTGTGTTTTTGATGAAATGGATGGGAAACGAAACCAGCTGAAATGGTGAAATCACTCCGAAAACTTGGAAGTAGCTTCGTTGAACGTTAAGAAGGACTGCATCTAGGAGACTGCAGAAACAGCGTCGTCGCCAAGCCGAGCACGTCGAATGCTCACAGTGTTCCCTGCTGCTGAAAACGTTTGCTCGCTTGGAACTGAAGTTGCCATAATGGCAAGGAAATCGCGGGCCATCATCTTGGTCGCGGGAAGCCTTGAAGGCTTCGCATCCACGAGCAGAAGTCAGCTCTTTTGATTTTGGTGGACATGGTTTGGTCACGGTAGCTGATCCACCGATCCAGGTCCGACGAGAATAATTCACCAACATGTGTCGCTGGTTCATCTACGCCGAAGTTGTCGTCTATCAGTTGATACAATGTTTCCCCAAGCTCAGCGTCTTGCTCTTCCTGTTGATTTGCTTGTGGAGCTCTCGTCCGCTGCTGCAGCTCGAATGCAGCTTGATACTTAGCTTCGTACTCTTCGCAAAGCATTTGCTTGATGGCGCTCATGTTGGTCACGAATTTCGGCAGCAGCAACTTCGCTCGGGGGTCCAGCAAAACAGCGATCTTCGCCTGGCGGCTATTAACAACATAATCGTATTCATCGAACTTTCTCTTGAACGCTGTCGCGAAGTCTACGGTGTATTGCGACGTGGCATCCCGAATGGTTTTGCTGGTGTGCATCGAGATCTGCTTATACACAACAACAGCCATGCCAAAGGTTGGATAGTTTTTGCATGACATCATGGTTGTGGCTGCCTTCAGGGGCGTCAGGAAGTCACAAAATTCTTGCAGTGCTGACCACGTGTCTTCACCGATCTCGGCAGCGAGACGGCTATCAGGGCCAATCAAGATGTCTGAGATAGCCTTCGTGACGGTCTCGGATACGCCGCAGCAGTTCTTCAATCGGTTTTCTTAGCTTAATGGCGCCCATCACCATTCCCCACGTGCTATTCCAGCGCGTAACACAGTCTAGTTCAGGTTTGCGGAAGGGCACGTTCAGCGCAGAGCAGACATTTTGAAAAGCTTCTTCCAGAGAAGGAAAATCAGCTAGTTTTTTAAGAACATCTCGAATTGTCCCAATGTTTGTATCAACATACGAGCACTCCGTTAAACCTTTTTTCATCGCAAGTTGGAGTACGTGCGCCAAGCATCGAACTTGAAAGACATTTCGGGGCTCCGAAGACTGCTCAATTGTGTGGCGAGGTCGGTGAACCTTTTGCCGCCCAGGTGTATAGCGCTAGCCCAACCCGACTCCTGGAAGTAAGGTTGTAACCCTGAACGTGGATTCACGTCCGGGGTGGCGAGTGTTCCTTGCGAAATCCCTCTGGGTGTCGTTTGACTTTGGCGCCTTTGTCTGCACCGAACGAGTTGTCTTTCAATTGTAGGTCGTGAGTGTAGAGCTGGACGTAACCTTCTTGTACGTAGCTTCCACGGCTCAGATAACCAAAATACACAACAGAGTTATACACAATATGCAGACGTTCTTATTCTTTGAGACCCTTGAACGGTGGGTCTATACACCAGTCAACTAAGCCACTTCCAGGATACTGGTCAATCCCGGATGGCTGGCTTCACGCGCACCACCCTCAAAGTAGAGGGAAATATACAGAACAATACAGTCCTATCACTCGGTAATCGATCACTTCAGATTCCTAGACGTAGACTACCTTAGACGTCCAGAAATGTAATTAGTTAATATGAAATGCGGGAGCCAACCGTAACGGATGTTCACCACAACTAGGAAATGGAATAGAACGGTTCACTCCAGAGCGGGGTACGCCTGGTCCCCGCCTAACTTGGCTTGACTTACTTGTGAGAGTTCCAACCTCAGTCGTCGCTAAGCCAAGGTGGCCTTTGTCGTCGACGCTCCTGACGGTCCTCCGGGATAAACGTCCGGCAGGTTTCCTCCGGCACTTGCGGACTTGGGGGGGAAACGAACTCTGTTTAATTGTTATGGTTGTCGGCTATCTGTGCTATCTTCTTGCATGTGCTTCTGATTTATCTTGCGTTCAGTATGAAAGTGTCGACGTCAACCTGTTCGGTCGCTCATCGAACACTTCGGCTTGTGGTCAGTAGGTGGTAGACTGGTCGGCAGATAGTGGGTACATCGTGGTACTTCGCTCTGCATATCTCCACACTGGATACATGGTTGGTCGGCTTGGTCGGTCGGTAATCACTTGATTTGAGTATACTGGGCAGTCCACTTTCAGGATACCACTTCCAGGATCTCACGTTCAGCTTCTCTTTCAGGTTCTTGCTTCTGGGTTCTTGCTCTTGGGTGTGTTGCTGGTCTTGCTCGTCACGGTTGCATCGTGTCAAGTCGGGTGGCACTCCGGGATACGTTCACCAGAGGCACTTGTACGCCTTGTAGGCCTTACCCAACGTCAGGAACACGACGGATGGACATAGTGTGCTGTCGTTCAACACACTTCCAAGGTTGTCGGGCCTATCCACGACTAGACGTGAGCATATCCACAATCCACACCGCTTCGCAAACCCCATGTCACCTGAAACTCCCGAACTGGCCCTCGACCGTCCAGC
Organism: Phytophthora sansomeana; assembly: GCA_032158285.1. Taxonomy (NCBI): domain Eukaryota; phylum Oomycota; class Peronosporomycetes; order Peronosporales; family Peronosporaceae; genus Phytophthora; species Phytophthora sansomeana. Next base: position 926,605 of record JAPDHH010000197.1, read on the forward strand.
CACTCATCTTCCAGATGTGGCAGCTGCTTTTGGGGGCTGGGGATAAAATCCACAGGCACTTCGTGTCAACCGCCCCTCTAGTCTTGAGCCATCATGGAGACCACTTGTCGAATTGGTTGATCATGACTAGACCCCACGACCCAAGCAAACCTGGACGTAGGGCCAGTCTGAACGTGCGCCCCGTTGGGCCGCTTCCCAGACTGTCGTCACTTCTGTGTACCATCTCCCAGCCAAATCACTTTCTGTCACCGCCGCTTTCAGAACCAAAAAGAAGGTCGTTCCGTTCACAACGGGATTTCATCCCACGCGCTCAGATGTCCACCGCTGCGCCAAGCTCCACCGCGCCTCCTGGAAGACATGGGTCCAAGTCGAAGCAGTCGACCAATCGTTCGAGATGATCCCGCCATACCCTGGCCCGGCACCATCTGACAGTGAAGACGACAGTGACGACGACCAGAAAGAGAAACGTGAGGATGGCCCGGCTGACGACGTGATCGATCTCGCAGGTGGCGACTCATCGTCTGAGCAGCAGTCTCCGCCGAAGAAGTCCACGCCCAAGTCCAAGTCCACATCCAAGCAGTCTTCCTCGAAGTCATCGCGTCGGGGTTCAAAGACGTCAGCCAAGCCCAAGCCCAAGGAGCCTCAGCTTCGTCCGTCCGTTCGCGTCCAGTGTGACGTCAAGCCTCGCTCTCCGCTGAGTCCTCTCATGCTGACTGAAGACGAGGCGTGCATTTTGCTACCAGATTTTGTGGCCTGGCAGGACCTTCGCTGGGACGTCCAACTCTGCATGCGGACTGGTGTCGGGTACAAGGCGGCTATGGCCTGGATGAGTGAAGATCGGGTTGCTCACGGGCTATTTCATCGCGACCCGCTCATCAAGATGTTGGCCACTATGATGATATGGCACAAGCTGGACGAGATGCCGTGGACCAAGTACGTGCCAGAAGCTTACTTCCAGATTGCTGAACTGGTCTTGGTGTCATTCAAAGGAGAAAACCTGCCTTCGTCCTGGCCTGCACTTGGAGACACTAACGTGACAATGCTGTCTGAAGAATCTGATGGGTCCGAAGAGCATGACAACGCTGAGGTCGACCCAGACTATGTGAATCGCTCCGACAAGAAAGAGAACAAGAAACCTCAGCGCAAGTCACCTCGGAAGCATGGCCGATCGGAAGACAATCAAGTCACCGAAGATGATTCTGAGGACGACGTCCGGATTCCTGGTAGTGCAGCCAAGGCCAAACGACTCAAGCCTGACCTGGACACGGACTCCTCAAGCGGCAAAGGTGAAGCCACGCCCAAGAAATCGTCCAGTCCGTCGACTCCGAAGGGTACTCGTTCAAGTCCAAGGCTGTCACAATTGGATCCATCACCGCCGAAGAAGCTGAGTCGACGTCAAGAAGGACTTCGTTTGAAGTCTCCGTTGGCTCGAAAATGTTACGACGACTTGACGACCGCGGAGCTGGCGGCGATTGAATGGCCTGCTCGCGGTGTGCTCTCGTGGCGTGTTCGTGGGATTTTGACGCACTTCTCGCCTCGGAAGGACAAGCACGAGGGGCAGACACTGGGCTTTCCTGATTACGCGCCCCAGAAGCTGGAAGTGTACATCCTGTCTGAGCGCTTTCAAGAGGGCCCGTACGTGGCATTGCTCCAGTTGAAGCCCTGGGAGACGATGTTCAAGAACCGAGTGAAGGTCCTCTATTTCCATCGGCGTTCGGAGCTCTCAGCGAATGCGCTGATCTGTTTGGACGAGTGGATGATGTTCGTCTTCGAGAACCTCCAAGCGTTCTGGGAAATCTTGCACTGGATCACCATCCAGACCAAGCTCAAGGCTGGTGACCTCGTCAATCTCATAGAGTCGGCCGTCCAGCTGCACAAGGAGCGCGGACTGCGTCATGAGGCCGTCGGGCGCACAGTTGACAAGCGTATGCAGCGTCTGATTGCTCGGGGCATGCCGACCACGCTGTTCTACGAGCCTGGGGTCTGGAAGTACCCGGCCAAGGTGTGTCACTGGTATCTGATGCACTCCAGCACGGTCAAAGACGATGGGACCCCGTACAGCCTGGACGAGCAACTCGATTTGCTTGAGCGTCACGAGCCGTGTCGCACGCAGTGGTCCAAGCACTGCACCGTTGAGCAGCGTATCCAGCACCTGCCAGCTGAGATCAAGGCCAAGCTGCTGTCCCCGGAGGAACGTGCCGACAACTGGGTGACCACGAAGTTCGACTGAGCTTCGTGTGACCCCGCCAAGTGTGTCCACGTGAGGATCTGGACGTCACTAGGTATTACATACCGTAGCGTAACACCTCAATCCATTTTTGTTTGTCTACACTTGTCTTCTTGTCGTTTGCACTTACTCCCGAACACAATCATGCTGAGCTGCCATCTTCCAACTCGCTTGTATGCACTTTCAGGTTCTCCACACTCGAATCATTTTCACCGTAAAGCTCTCCAAATGTACCCATCTTCGGTTCAATCATCACTCACGCTCTTCGCTACTCTCAAATCAGCTCATCACTCCATCCTCATTCACAGTCTTCACGATCAGGTGTCATTTCACGTCCGCAACTTGGACCACACTCTCATCACCTTCACTTCACACTCATTGTCCATGGGTTCACAAAATCGACGATCTGGTACGTTTCAAGAATCCACTTTCAGAACTACTCGGGTCTGGGGTGATCATCTCCGGCCTGCATAGCACGGAAACGAGCCCTCGCCCTTTCGTTCTGGTTGAACTCGTACAGTAGCGCACCGCAATTCAGCTGTGACATCGGAATCCACTCGGGTTCATCATAACCCTTCCACTTGATGAGGTACTCCCTGATGCGCTTGGACGTACGTGTACGTTTGGTCCAGCGCAAATCCAGGATCTTTTCCACCTCATACTCGTTGTTCAAGTTGTCAGCTTCCCAACTGTCTTCTGGTAGCAGTTCTGCGTCAAAATCGTCATCTTCATCAACCTCGATCTGAGCGGTTGGTCGTTTAGGAAATAGAGCTCTCGGCTTCAGTCTGCTGACGTGTACCCAAGGGTTGACTCGGTAACCAGTTGCATCCACTTTGAGTTTGACTCTGAAGTCATCGTGAATCTCCTCGATCCTGAAAGGACCGTGCCAGAGGTGAGCCAGCTTTCGGCTCAGGCCTGGCTGCACTTTGGGAATATACAGCCAGACTGCATCTCCAACTTCGAATCCCGCCTTGATACGATCAGAAAGCTCACGCCACTTCCGGGTTTGCTCTTCTGAACGTGCGCGTTTGGCTTTCTTCTGCAGGTCCTTTGCACAAGCTTGGGCATACGTGTAGTCACGTTGAAGTTTTCTTCGCCACTCGTAAGCTGTACGTTCAGGAACGCTGGATGGTTTCGGACCTAACATGGCTGACACCGTGCCTTGGGCATCCCAACCATGCACCAGATAGAACGGAGTGTCTAGTCTTGTCGCATCGAAAGAGGTGTTCAGGGCGAACATCAACCGTTCGGCATGCTCATCCCAGTCACTCTGATCGTCTTCAGCGACGTATGCTCTGACGCTTCGGATCACCGTCTGGACGGAACGCTCTTGCTGGCCGTTGGCCTGAGGCCTGTACGCCAGTGTAGCTCGCTGCTTACTTCCAAGCAGATCCCGAAAGCGAGTGAAAACTTCACTCATGAATCGAGGATCCTGGTCGTGACGTATCATTGAGCTGGCACCAAAGCTTCTGAACACTCTTTCTTCATAGGCTTCAGCCACGTCCTGAGCCGTCGTAGAACTCATCGGCTTGCACATGACGTAACCTGAGAACGCATCCTGAAAGAGGAGCAAGAACGTATTGCCACGTCCAGACTTCGGGAGATGCGTCACAAAGTCCATCGAGACGACTTCGAAAGGTCGTCTAGGCTCGATGTTTCCAGGAGATGGTCCAGGATTAGGTGGACGCCCCTTGCCACTGGCACAGTCAACGCACTCTTTCACGAAAACTTGAACGTCGGCATACATGCCGTACCAGTAGAACTCTGAACGTAACTTCTCATACGTCCGGGTTATCCCTTGGTGTCCGCCCTGAAAATCTTCGTGGGCATAGTGCAGCATGTCTGAACGTAAACTTTCAGGCACCACCAACCTCAGCTCATCAGCCGCATCTCGGGTCTATCGCGAGTCGAACGACTCAAGCGGTAAATGATGTCTCTGTCATCCAATGCAAACAGCTCGGACTCCAGCGAAAGTCGCTTGATCTGAGCGCGAGAAAGCTCACCCAGTTCTCCTTTCAGGAACTGCTTGAGCTCCATCAAGTGAGGGTCACTTTCTTGATGCGCTTTAATGCGTCTCCACCTTTCAGCCTGATACTCCACTGGGCCCATGGGGTCGGGTTGGTCCGATTGTTCTTGGTCTCGACTTCTAGTCACCACTGCTGCCATCACCCTCGCCGCTGCTGGCAAAGGTGCTGAATCAGCACCTGGACGTACATCATTTGAGGCTCCAGGCTGCACTTCGGGCTTACCTTCTGGTTCAGGCGTCTGAACGTATACTTCATCCAGGATCACAACAGGGTTCATCAATTTCTCGGGGATCATGGATACTCGTTCCAAGTGACGCAGCTCATCCTCATCCTCAACGTGCCATGATTCGCCAAGCAACAACGCTTTGGAAGTTATGTAGTCAGCTACTTGGTTGTAGTCACGCTTGACGTGGACCAGTCTGACTGACTTAAACCTCGCTTTCAGCGCTTGGTACTCTGCTAGACGTCGTTGAAGATTCGGTTGCTTGCACTTGATAATGTCTTGTACCTGTTCGATGACGATCTTCGAGTCGCCGACAACAACCAGATCCTGAACGTTACGTTCAGACATGAGTCTGAGTCCATTGATGATACCGTGGTACTCAGCGTCGTTCACTGTGACATCTTCCAGAATGAAACCATGCGCACTCAGAGCATGCCAACCAGGTAGCTTCCAAATGACACAACCACAGCTCCCGTGTCGAGTCGTCGACTTCGCAGAGCCGTCGAAACTCAACACGTACCCTTCGTAGTCAGCTTCCAGCATTTCTATGCTGATAACTGGCGGAGGTTTGACTCGCCCCTTGGCCGGGATGAGCTCTTCTGCAACTTCGTCCAAATGCTCACGTGGTGTGATGCCGGCACCCAGAATAGCGGCTAGGCCGTCCTCATCTCGTTGGACTTTTCGCACTTCCAGGTCCCAATGTGACAAGGTGAGACCCCAACGTACACATCTGCCATCGGCTGACTTGGACAATAATATCCACTTCAACACCGAGTACCGCGTGTACACCAGGATAGGCGAATTTCCCACGATAGTCCGGAACACTTCCAGGACTCGCATGATCACGATCACTTCTTTCTCAGCAAGATGGTACCGTACTTCTGAATCGTTCAGAACACGCCCCGTAAACCTGACCGGGTGAATAAGTCCATCGTACTCTTGACCAAGGACCGCACAAGCAGCCCACTGGTTGGCGTGAGGAATAATCACAAACGGCTTTGAACGATCAGGATGCCGCAACAGTGGAGTCGACACAATCTTCCTTTTCAGGATCTCGAAAGCATCTTTAGCCCTAGATAGGTCACGTCCAGACCGCACTTGTTCGTCCGTGAGCTCATACAGAACCGCAGCCACGACCGGGAAGTCTTCAATAAACTTGTGATAGTAGTTGAGACTTCCAAGGAAAGACTGGACTCCTTTCAGGGTTGTCGGAAACGGAAGATCCTGAACTCCTTTAGCGATCTTGGGTGTAGCTCGAATTCCTTCTGCACTGATCTCATGAGAGAGGTAGGGGATAGAGAGCTTGCCAAATTCACTCTTCGGTAGGCTGACCGAAATATTCCAGTATCGTAGTCTGAACAACAATGCGTTCAGGTCATCACACAGTTGATCCCAGGTCGGCGCCCCATGAGCAATGTCGTCAATGTAAGAGCTCCGCCCAAGAACCGGACCCATGTGAGACGGTGCTGGGATGCTTCGTTTGAACAGCGTCATCTGATCTGCCAAGATAGGTACTTGGCTTTCCAACTCCTCACTTCCAGGTTCATCACGCTCAGCCGGGTCTAACCCAAGAAACTCAAGCACTTCTGGATCCACCGATTCTTCGTCTTCCCGAGAGAGCCGCTGGAAACCCCAAAGACAGTTATTGATTACTGCCTGATAGATGAGGGGAGCGTTCTTCAGTCCAAAGGGCATTCGAACCCACTGAAAGTGTCCGAACGGGCACACAAAAGCCGAAATCAACTTCGCACGATTCAGTCATCTTGATCGCCCAGAAACCACTAGCCTTATCGAGATTCATGAACCACATAGCGCTTTCAAATCCAATCAGCAAATCGTCGATCAGTGGCAGTGGGTAATTAGACAACTTGATAAAGCTGTTCACAACCCGGTAATCAATACACATCCGGATGTCCACGCCGTTCTTCTTCAAAACAATCACGATCGGAGAAGCCCACGGGGAGTCTGAATTTTCGACCAGCCCGGTCTCCAGAAGTTTCTTCAAGAGCTCATATATACTTTCAAAGCCAAATGCGGGGCAATGGATCTTGGTCGTTGAGCCACCGGTCTCGCGTTGCCCACATCTAGATCGCACACCACGCCCCTGGCCGGAGCGGGTGCTGCATTGCCATCACCCAAGAAGATTTTACGATGACGTTCCAGTATCAGCCTCAGCTTCCGTTCAGATTCCGGAGTTGAACGTCCAGGTTCACCTACGTCTGCTTTCGAGATGTCACACTCAGGACTCAGATCTTTCAGTTCTGGAAGTAAAGCTAGTTCTTCGCGGAGTTGAGACATCAGTTCACTGCCTTCATGAATGTAAACGGCAGGCTCTAAATCCAACTCTTCCTGGTTGACCCGCATACAGCGAGCATATTCCTGCTCAAGCTTATACACGGGTGTACCCAACATCGCTCCACTTGGAAAGTCGAAATCATCACCCTCGTCGGAGTCTTCCTGGAACAGATCCAATCCTGGACGTGAAGGTCCAGGCTCTGGTTCGCTATCCACATCGTCATCGGTATCCTCGCCCACTGTTTCTACTTCCGGGTCGTTCTCGGGCTCATCTTCCTGAACGGAGTCTGTCTGAGTCCCAACGTCAACTTCGGAGAGAGTCTGAGTAGACGTTTCGCAGGTGGTCGGTTCCGTCTGACTTTCAGCTTGCTCGCACACGATCTCGGAGATGTCTGGCAACTGAGCGACCCGAACCCCCACTTCTTCTGTACGCGACCTAGCCAAAACTTTGGTCGGCCACTTGTACATTGGACGTTCAACTCGAGGTGGCTCCATCGCTTCCGCCTGTGCAGCCAGCTTATACTCTCGCTTCCTCGCCTCAGCGGACTTCGTGTTCTCGTAGATAAGTTGTTGCCACTCCTGGTAACGTGGTCGTCCTGGACGTACATAACGTCCGGCACTCGGAAAGTATCCATACTCCACAACTCTCGCTACTGCCGTCCGCTCGTCGATTGAAAGCATCTGCTGCGAAATGTTCACCACCTTCACTGCAACAGCCCAGGATTTCGCCGCATAGATGATCTGTGTCACCCAGCGGTCTCCACGTCCAGCCCAAACAACATCACGTTGAGGGTTGCCGAGACCACTTCGAATACGAACAATGCCGTACTCGCCTGGACCTTAGTAGAGTGACCGGTCAGGACACACCGCTCGGTCCAATCCATGATGTTCACGAAGTGGTCCGCCTCGCATCACGACCGTCTCTTCATCCGAGAGTTGCACGAGTCCTTCTCGCACATATAACCGCACTCCTGCAGAATACATGAAGTTCATTCCCAAGAGCACTTCCACATCCTCGCCAATGTTCGCCAACCAGACATTCAGCACATACACCACTCTCAATCCGAGCGTGATCTTGACTTTGGCACTGGCAGTGATATACGTCGGGGCTCCTCCTAGCCCGGACACCCTGATCGGTTCTGGCAAAATCCGGCATTTCAGTTTGAGCCTACGCGCAAGGTCCAAACTGATCATACTTCCAGATGCACCAGTATCCAACAGGATGCTCGTCCGAAGATCATTCACTGCTCCGTGTACCATAGCAACATCAGTGCTGTCTCCTGCCTCGTGATTCTCCCACCAACCGTATCGTTCCCCTGGATTGAGTACTCGTTCAACGGGACCTTCAGGAAAATCTGGAAGATCACATCCAAGTAGTTCACTTTCAGGATCACCACTTTCAGGGTCGATAGAGTCATGTCGATTCAGGGAAGTCATGCATTGTTGTTTATCTGGTTGTCTTCTTCTCAGCTCTGGCCCAACATACACTAAGACACACAATCGTTTGGGTCGCCTAAGCCCGGCGCGTTCTGGATCCCCATCCAGCGGGCTTATTCGTTTAACGGCTCCCCAGGATTGTCCTCGCCATCCATGAGTTTCTTCAGCACGGATGCGGGGATGTCTTTCAGCATGCCTTGGCGAGCGAGATCTTTGACGGCTTGGAGTGTTTGGTAGTCTTCACATTTTCCGTCGTGGAACTTGTCGCAATTGTTGCACGGTCGAGTTCGGCATACACGTTCAGGGTGACCGGTCCGGCCACATCGGCGGCACACCATGTCCTTCCAGCAGTTTTCAGGCTTGTGTCCAAACTGGTGACACTTCTCGCAGAATTCCAGTCGGTCCGGGTTCTCGTACTTCGGCTGCTGCCATCCTGGACGAGAACCTTGCTCGGGAGGACGCCATCCTGAACGCTCCATCACTCGGTACACCACGTTCTGGATATCCTCGTCAGGAACCACATTCTTGAAAGACGAACTCTTGGAAGTTACTTCCAGGTTCCCTCCATCGAGACTTGAACGTATGGGCGAAGCAGGTTCCGGCTGGGTAGCTCTCGGTTCATCGTCGTCGTCATCCTTAAAGTGTACGCGTCCGTCCAGTTCGTTCTCGGATTCTCCACCTTGGGCGACGTACGCGCGTCGCTTCGGCTTGAAGCGTGCTGCCTGAACGTTGTCGGCTCGGAAGTCTCGCGTCCTGGACGATGACGAATCGTAGTCTCCGTCTGGGCCTAAGTCCTCACTCTGCTGTAAGACAGTTTCCAAATCATCCACACTGTGGAAAATCTGGTTGCGCAGAATAGACTTGAGCGACGAATCTCTCAAACTCTTGATGTAACGCTTGACATGTCTAGCGCGACGCTTGTCCGTGGACTTGTACTTGACTCCGGCTTTGACCGCAGCTTCGTTCAGCCTGTAGAAGAACTCCATCGGGGTTTCATTGGGCTTCTGCTTCATCGCGTAGTAACGTTCAGAGTCCGATATGCTGGTTCTCAGATACTTGTGTCTGAATTCACGTTCAAGCTTCGTCCAGTTAAACAGGACGTGCTTGGGAAGCTGACCGCGCCAATTCCTGACTGCCGCAGACATCTTCATCTTCAGCTCTGCGAGCTTAACCTTGTCCGACCAGCCTCCTTGCGCGCACATATTCGTGAACCGCTCCATCCAGTTCCGACGATCCTGCAGCGAGGCCTTCTCATCGAATTTCTCGAGAGTGTTGGGGTTCACGTACGGCCTGATCGTCAAGACGTTTGAGCCAACCTTGGTCGTGTTCTTCGACGTCTTGGACGACCTCACATCTTCGTCCGAACTTGAGTCGGAGCCACTCGAGCTGGAGTCGTCCTCGTCAGAGCTGGAGCTTGGGTCGGAATCCGAAGAAGAATCTCGGCGACGGCGTGTCTTCCTGGAGGACGCCTTCTTGCGGTCGGACTTCTTCTGGTCTGACATCACCTTGACCTCCCTCTTCTCCGTGCTCTTCGACACCTCCGCCCGGGAACCATGCGCCTTGGTCGACTTGGTGGCCGGCTTGACGGCGCTCGTAGATGCTTCGCGCTTGGTCGCCTCGGGCTTCGAGCTTCCAGCAAGAGCTGAGAGATCGACGCTCGGAAGTGTTGCTCGTAGCTGTGCAATCGCGACTTCGGAGAGGTTCTTTTGTCCCGTCTCTGTCCACTTCTGAGTTGCGTTTCCAATGTTTACGCCACTGGCCACTGGATTCTTGGTTGCTCGTTCAGGGTCACTGGACTCAACCTTTACCCGGGTTGCCGAATCAGGGGGATTTGTAGCACGATCAGGTTGCGACAGCACTGATGTCGTACGGAAGCCGCGTATTTGCTCCGCCTGGATTTTCTGCATGTTCTTGGCAGCTTCTTGCTCGCATGCACGCTCGACCTCCAGGTTCCGTAGCTTTCGCTCGAAGACCTGCCGCTGAGCTTCCAGGCCCGACTGGGCTTGGTGTGTCCAGGCGGCGCGTTCGGCCTCCAACCTCGCTTCGTCTTCCGCCTTCTGCTGCGTGAAGTGCTGCTGTGCCAAGGCACGAACACGTTCACCTTCGACGCGAACAGCTTCCGCGCACGCCGCTTTGATCAGGGCTTCGACGTCCGGGTTTTCCGGAGCGGGGGTACTCTGAACGTGGACGTCTTGGGTGGCTGCTTCCTGCAGACGTCGTTCGGCTTCTAGGGCTCGACGTTGGGCTTCACGGACTTGACGTTCAGCTTCGTCCAGCTTTCGCTTGGCTTCAGCTTCCTGTTCGTCAAGCTTGGTCGCCGCGGCCTTGTCTTCCAACCTGGCCAACGTCTCGTGCACCTTGTGCAGCGTACTCACGGTCAGCTCGGCGGTTCCAGACATCGCAGATGCTGATGATCGTCCAGACCTCATCGAGTAACTCGAGCGTCCAGACCGGCTTGACCGGCGTGAAGAAGATCGACGCCTTGACGACCGCTTGGACGACTTTCGGTGCGAGCTCCGACGGGGTCGGTACTCATCACTTCCAGAGTCTGAGTCACTGGACGAGGAACTTCGAACGGAATGACGGTGCTTGCGGTGCGTCCTAGACGTACGCGTCCTGGACGACTTCGATGCAACTGTCAACACGGATTCTGCCATGTCGACATCATCCTGGTCGACCGTGACTTCGGGGACCACATCACGCGTGACGTAGAACCCCACTTCGTCGCCTCCAGCAGGACCACTCGAAGTTTGAGCAGTCATCACCATTGGTTCATACCCAACGTGTGGCATGTGGGATGCCGCACTGTGTCCAAGCGTCGCGGACGAAGACGCCGACGAGCTGTTCCTGGACGTGTACGAGCTGGACGTAACTCCATACGAGCTCTCATCCGTCGTTCCGACCAAGCTTGGAAGTGGGTCCACGATCACGTCCGTGGTCACACGGGATTCCTGAACGGACATATCCCTGGACGCTTCGGACAGCGGCAACTCCGACGTCATCGACCCTTGACTCGCGAGAGACAACTGGCGATTCTGGCGCTTGGGCATCGGCTCACCGGTCGAAGACCCGTACGGACTCCGGACAGGGCGAAGACCAACTGTTTGCAGGCGTAGAAGATAATTCCGGCCCAACAAGTCGACTTCGTAATCCGTTGTCGACGCTTCTTCGTCTTCCTTCACGTTGTAGTCCAGAAGAGGTGGTCGTTCAGGATTGCCGCGAGCCTCTGACCTTGGAAGTATCTTGTACTTTGCTCCAGCGATCAGCTGTCGCCACTCGATCAACTCCACGGCCAGAAGACGCTGAGCACCTCCAACGACATCGCCTACGAGCTGTGGTGCAACCTTGGACGCTTGAGCCTTGAATCACACGGGGACCAGGTTTTCGAACTGGAAACCACCTTCGAAGAGCAGTGTCTGCAAAACCGCAACACACTCCCTCGGTGCCAACAGTCCGACCGGGATCTGAACGGCAGTCAGATCTTGTGCGGTGGCCAGGTCTCGACGTTCCAGATCCAGCTCAGCGAGCCAGCCCTGTACGGAACCATCCAAGAACGCTTGGACATGGAGATACTTGGACGCAGCGACCATGGCAGTCATCCAGGCTTGTGGGTCTGGACGTGGCTCCGGCCAGACGTACTCGACGGTCGGCGGGAACACTCGTTCAGACCGAACTTGCTCCCACCTGGACACTTGCGATGCCACGTAAGCCTTGGCTGCCTCCTCGTCCATCTGGACGTCCAGCGCCCCAGTCCCAGCGTGCGATCCCGGACGGACGTCCAACACCGCCACTTCCGAGACTGGCTTGAGCTCCCGCGTTTCAACGGAATCCGCCTCACGCTCTTGCACCGGCGACGTCTTGGATTCTAGGTGCGAGGACACTTCCAGGTCCTCCAACACCGCGTCTTCCTGGACCGTCGACAGCAGCTTGTCTTCCGCGAGTGCAAGCGCTTCGTCCTGCAGCTCCACATCTTGAACCGGCAGCGAGGAGTCCGTAACTCGACTCACTGCCGGGGACACTTCCAAATTGGCGCCTCCCTCAGACGCCTGGGCGGGTTCCTCCGAAACGGACTCCCCCTCAACGGCCTTCGCTCCAGTCGGCCGACTTCCAGACCTCGTCGTCCGCAGACACTTGGTGCGCGTCGTGAACGACCGGCTCCAGAGCCGGTTGGTCTTGAACCGAAGACCTCTTCTTCTCCTCCAGGGCCGCCTTCCGCTTCGCCGCCTTCACCTTCCGATTTCCCTTGAGGATCTCGTCCAGATCTGGCTGCTCCTCAGGTGGCAGACCCCGTGCTCGGCGCGACTGGCGAGATGCCTCCCCGCGCGCACTTCCTTCGCGACCTTCTTCGCGCATGCTTCCTCCTCTCGTAGCCACCATAGACGCTAGTGAGAAGTTAGTACACCTCAACTCTTAACCTAACAAAATATAAACAACTCGGTGAGATCCAAAGCACCAAATCCGGGCACGCGCACCAGCTGTGGCGAGGTCGGTGAACCTTTTGCCGCCCAGGTGTATAGCGCTAGCCCAACCCGACTCCTGGAAGTAAGGTTGTAACCCTGAACGTGGATTCACGTCCGGGGTGGCGAGTGTTCCTTGCGAAATCCCTCTGGGTGTCGTTTGACTTTGGCGCCTTCGTCTGCACCGAACGAGTTGTCTTTCAGTTGTAGGTCGTGAGTGTAGAGCTGGACGTAACCTTCTTGTACGTAGCTTCCACGTCTCAGATAACCAATATACACAACAGAGTTATACACAATATGCAGCCGTCCTTATTCTTTGAGACCCTTGAACGGTGGGTCTATACACCAGTCAACTAAGCCACTTCCAGGATACTGGTCAATCCCGGATGGCTGGCTTCACGCGCACCACCCTCAAAGTAGAGGGAAATATACAGAACAATACAGTCCTATCACTCGGTAATCGATCACTTCAGATTCCTAGACGTAGACTACCTTAAACGTCCAGAAATGTAATTAGTTAATATGAAATGCGGGAGTCAACCGTAAACGGATGTTCACCACAACTAGGAAATGGAATAGAACGGTTCACTCCAGAGCGGGGTACGCCTGGTCCCCGCCTAACTTGGCTTGACTTACTTGTGAGAGTTCCAACCTCGGTCGTCGCTAAGCCAAGGTGCCCTTTGTCGTCGACGCTCCTGACGGTCCTCCGGGATAAACGTCCGGCAGGTTTCTTCCGGCACTTGCGGACTTGGGGGGGAAACGAACTCTGTTTAATTGTTATGGTTGTCGGCTATCTGTGCTATCTTCTTGCATGTGCTTCTGATTTATCTTGCGTTCAGTATGAAAGTGACGACGTCAACCTGTTCGGTCGCTCATTGAACACTTCGGCTTGTGGTCAGTAGGTGGTAGACTGGTCGGCAGATAGTGGGTACATCGTGGTACTTCGCTCTGCAAATCTCCACACTGGATACATGGTTGGTCGGCTTGGTTGGTCGGTAATCACTTGATTTGAGTATACTGGGCAGTCCACTTTCAGGATACCACTTCCAGGATCTCACGTTCAGGTTCTCTTTCAGGTTCTTGCTTCTGGGTTCTTGCTCTTGGGTGTGTCGCTGGTCTTGCTCGTCACGGTTGCATCGTGTCAAGTCGGGTGGCACTCCGGGATACGTTCACCAGAGGCACTTGTACGCCTTGTAGGCCTTACCCAACGTCAGGAGCACGACGGATGGACATAGTGTGCTGTCGTTCAACACACTTCCAAGGTTGTCGAGCCTATCCACGACTAGACGTGAGCATATCCACAATCCACACCGCTTCGCTAACCCCATGTCACCTGAAACTCCCGAACTGGCCCTCGACCGTCCAGCCACTCATCTTCCAGATGTGGCAGGGGCTGGGGATAAAATCCACAGGCACTTCGTGTCATAATGCTGTCGCTGGTAGCGACACACAGCTGTCGTCCACCCTTGAAAACCTTTTGGCTCAGCTTGTTAGCATCAGCGAGCGACTTGGTCGCCTTGAAGATTCGCAAGCGCGGATGCAGGGGCAAACCGTGGGGAATACTCACACGTTCCAACGCTCACCCAGATACCTGCTGCTGTTGAGGTTACCATTCCAGCTTCAGTGTCAGTGTCCACTCTTGCTGGATGCCTGCTCAATTGGTACACTAATCACATCTGGCAAACGGTTAAAGGTAAGAAGGAGCAAAACCAGCGTGCAGAAGCAAAGGCGGCAGTGAACATTATGATGGTACTGTACTAGAAGCCGTTTCAAGTCCCAGCGAAGCCTCCAGGAGCTGACGCCGCTACTTTCCAGGTCTGGGAGCTGGCGCTCAAGATGGACACAAACGCGAACCAGAGGCTTCATGTCTTCGACCAGAAAAACCAACATGCAAAGCTTCGTCACTTCGAAAGGGCTGGCGTCTGCTGCGTACGTCGCATCCTGACGGGTATCGCTCGCTTGGTGCTCCGAATCATCCAGTGCTTCTGCAGT